>OY856409.1:731012613-731612613 GCA_963693085.1 Alisma plantago-aquatica | reverse complement strand
AAATTCAGTTAATAAAAGGATAATTAAGAAAAGGAGAAAAGAAAGAGGTAGAAGCGTCTAGAAGGCTAGGAGGTAGCCTCCAAAGATAGATTTTGTACCCTTTGGATTTCTTGGGTTCCAAGGAGGCCAAGTTGCAAAAATAATAAGAAAGGAAAGAGAAAATACCAATTCAATTGGCTTTATTAAAAGATAACTTACTTATGAAGGTAATTCCCTTTTCCTTTAGAATTTGGGTCTCAATTTTGGTACACAAGTAGATGATGTCAACCCAAAGTTTCCTTTAAAATTTGGTTGAAAAAGGATGCACGATTTATGATATATGAATTTTTGAAGTTATCCTAAAGTGGAAAGGATTTTATGTAACGATTTAATTTGGATTAAATCTTGAAATTCGGTTCTTGGATGCACACTCATGACCGTTGGATCAGCAATCCATGGATTGGGTTAAGTCCCTCACTCATGAGGACTAGGACACAGAGTCCATGTTGCGTGGGTTTTGATTGGAGATTCCTTAGTTTTGAGGCAACTTGTGAGGTTGTGGAGGAGTCCATCTCCTTCAGGAGATCATTTCGGACCTAACCACCCTAAGGTCGGTGGGCTTTGGAGGAGGATTGAAGAAGTCCCCAATTTCTCAGATACCTATAAGAGACCCTATATATAGGGAGGGGCATGGGCATCATGAGCAATTGTGTAAACCCTACCATCGAGATTGGAGTGTTGAGACGAACACTTTGGCATTGTCAATTTGAAGTTTGGCCTCGACCTGTCTACTCATTGGAGAGCAACAACCGCCAAGGTGTACGTGCTGCCGTTCGGGTGGAGGGAGGTTGAGGACGAAGCAATTGAGGTTATCCTCGAGTCCGCGAGGAGCAGACGAAGCTACCGGACCTTTTGGTTTGCGTGTAGATGGTCGGGAGCTCGAGGTCAATAAGGGAGTTGACTCGCGAAGCTTTGCTGGTCGGCGTGAGAGGATGAAGATGATGCCTAACCAAATTACCAAAGTGCCCTCCCCCTTCTTCAGTCTAGGTAAGGGCATATGTGTCATTTTCCTTCTTTTGATCGTGAGTAAGGTGTGCGACCATGGATCATTGGATCCCGCGTGGTCCAGCAGACCACTAATTGAACGACTGATGATTTTTAGAAAATAGTTCCTCTCTTATAGATAATCCAAGAAAATGCTTTTCTTTGCAAAAATCGTAGAAATTAATAGGAAGGTCAGATGAAGAAACTTTATATATTAAAAATGATCAAAAAATATGAGCAATCTTATTAAAAATAGTTTTAGCATCTGATTTCATTTCTAATTGCAAAAGTACCTTGAGTTGACCATAAAGAGCATTAAATTTAGGTTAAAAACCCTAATGATGATTAGGGATCAAATCTAAGGTGTTTACTGGGTTAATTTGAGTATTAATAACATGTTGAAAAGAAAAGAAATGTTTGAAACTAAAATTAGATTATAATTGGTTTGTTTTAGGGTTTTAATCCATGAATCTATGATAATACATGTAGAAACCCTAATCTAGGGTAAAGAGGGATATTACCTTGAACAATCCAGATTATTTGGAATAATGTTGTTATTTATTGATCCTAAGCCTGTTAGGAGGAATATGACAAGCTAATTAGGATTTATACTTATATTTATTGAATTAGGGTTTATAGTATTGATGATGAGGATGAACTCTAATGAAACCATAAAAGGAAGTAGGAAACCCTAGGAAGTGAGTTCATATGAGTGTAATCCAAGAAAGTGAATAGTAATCAAATTATATGATTGTTTCAGGAACATTGCTTGTCTGAACTATCTGATTTCCTGGATATTTCTTTGCTTGGATTATTGTTAGCTTGTTGAATCGACTGAATAGGTATGTGGTTATTTATGAATAATCAATCTAGTTTCATGGCATTTCCCAAACATTTTATCGATTGGATGCAACCTAAACTATTGGATGTTCAATTCTACAATCCTATAAAGTCCCTATGATTATCACAATTAAGTGTATATGTGTATTCTCGAACCTACATGCCACCCTAATGTACGTTGCATGACCAAGCCCCAGAGGGAAGGTCTAATCAGTCAAGCCCTGGAGGGAAGACCATTGGGCACCATGAGAGGTGACCCTAGGAACCAAGCTCAGGATGGAGAAGGTGGCCTTATGTCCCTTACAAGGACAAAACCCTAAGAGAGGGTAATCCAGGGTTTAGGGTAAAAGGGGTTGAGTATGTCAATTTGAAAACATAATTTGGATTTTTAATAACTTATTTGTGATAATTAGGTTTTTAGAAACTATTTGTGAAGATTTTGATTGTCCCCCACATACCAGTATATAAATATATTGACCGATGTTTTGTTTGTCAGTGTTTTAGGTATAATTCTGAAAATGGAAAAGCAGTAAATAGATATATTGTGAAGATACAAATAACATGTTCAAGGAGGATTAGTTATCTTAGACTTTTACTATAGATAGAAGTCTAGATCCGAATTTTACAAGGTATGCAAAAAGATTTGTTTTATTCCAGCTTTTCAGTTTAGTAATAGTAGAATTTGATAATTATTTTTGATTAAATGTCAAACCATGGATCCTGAAATATTGGGATAACGTCTCTGACCTTTTGGTCTCCCTTAATTAGGGTTTATCGAGAGGTAGGGTCATTATATTTGGTATCAGAGCCATGGTTTCTCATTTAATCCTTAGTAATTATTAAATTTTACAAACTGTGTAAAACCAAGGGAGTTATTAGAGGATTTTCCAAATACGGAGGTGTCTAGAAAAGGATAATGGTCTGGGGGATGGCAATATTTTCCTCCACCCCGCTAGTCGGTCACGAGGACTCCCAGATGCAGTGTGACTGCCTGACCAATGTCTGAGGTTTTGACTCAAAATAAGATACCTTTAGGACTCTCTCATCTATTTCGTCCCTTCTCAACCCTAATTCAATTAAGGATTCTAGGATTTAGGGTTTTTCTCTCTCTTCCCCACCCTCTTGAGGTCAGGGTAAGTATGATAAGGATTAAGGAATCCTCCATAAAATTAATAAAAGATACATAAAAAGATGTCATCGGTATAAGTATAATTAGTTTAAACGTAAACTAAAGTTTGATTGTATGCTTATATAGATGGCTCGTGTGAAGACCGTAGCTATCCCCGAGGCCACCGAGAACCCAGCTAGGGGTGGTTAGCCTCCCCGCAAGAGGAGTGGATCTTACAATAAGAGGAAGAGGGACCAGGGTGATGGGTCCTCAAAGAAAAGAAAGAGACCTGAGGGAGCTTCAGAAGAAGGCCCCAATCCTAAGCCAGTACCCTTTGACAACCCTGAGATGGATCATGAAGAGGAACACATGTTTGAGGATGAGGTCAAGTTTGAGGAGAACTAGACCGGTGGTCCAGGACCAGTAATGGTGGTTCACACCCCTGATGCCCTATGGATGGTAAAACAGAAGGGGCTAACTGAGGCCATTATTGCCTTGTCCCTCAGGGATATAGATAGATATGAAAATGGTGAGTTACTTTCCGTTCGTCCCCAACTTGGAGTCACCATTCTAGACTTTGTCAAGCTTAACATCGAGAGATTCTGGGGAGAGGATAAGACCAAAGTGGTCGACAAAGCGGATGCTTAGCTACTGGCAGTTGACAATGATTTTCGCAAGCTAGAGGTACAGCCAAACAAGAAGGTTCTTTTTGCTACTCATCTCTTAGAAGGAGAAGCCAATATCTGGTGGGAAAACCACATCATGGGACGAGATCTAAGTGAGGAGATGATGGCATGGACCGAATTCAAGACTATCTTTACCTCCAGATTCATCCCCACCTCAGCTAAGAAGGAGAAGGAAAGAGAGTTCACCGACATGATCTAGGGTAACCTATCTGTTGCGAACTTTGGTTGCAAATTTCACATCCTGGAGTGTTTTGGGCACATGATAAATGAAGAAAGATGAGTGGACCATTTTGTGGAGCGTCTTCACCCTGCAATCAAACCACATGTGATGGTGAGTAAACTTGCGACCTTCGCTGAAGCCTACAACACCACCTTGGACTTGGAGAGGACAGTGATGCCTGCTCAAAACCCACCCAAAGGATATATGGGTTTCACTAAAGGTACTCAAGGATAGAAGAATGACCACAAGAAAGGACAAGGACATAACCACACCAAGGGAAAGCATGGACACAAAGGAAAGCCACATGGTGAGAGTCACTTTCAGAAGTGTCATACCTGTGGACGGACACATCTTAGGAAGTGCCGCTTTGAGAACAGGGTGTGCTACCATTGCTAGCAGGAGGGACACTTCGTTGCCAACTATCCTCTACCTGATCTAAGAGGTCCAGTGGCAGCGCAACCAGTGGTAGCAGCACCCCCAGCAGGAGGAGTACCAGCTGGAGGTCTGCCTGTTAGAGAAAGAAGACAAGCCACAGTGTTTGCCATCGACAATGAAGAAGCTCAGACAAATGCTAATAGGTTGATCGAGGGTAATAACCCATAAAGTTTTCCTTTCAGTTTAGTTTGATCATGTAATAGCAGTCTGATATGGTATGAAATTATGTGCGTATGCTTGAAGTCATGGGATAAAATGTAAAAGCTCTTTTTGATTCTAGTTCTACTAATACTTTATTTTGAAAAATTTGGCAACTATGCTTTGTTTGCACATCAAGTATTTAGGCTATGTTTTGGATGTCACAACCCCGAGTGGTCGGATATATACATCTCTTTTAAAAAACCTTGTCTTGCCAGTTAAGTACCTGAGTCATGAGCTTCCCACTAACTTCATCCTCCTTGATATGAATGATTTTGATGTAATCATTGGTATGGATTGGCTTTACACCTATAGAGCACAGATTGACTGTAGAGAAAATAAGATCCTTATTAGGAAACTTGGTCATCCACACTTTACCATTCGAGGAAGGAAGGATGTGACTACCAGCCTCTATGTGTCGGCTTTGAAGGCTGAGCAGATGATATCCAAAGGTTGTCGAGCATACTTAGCCATGGTCACATAGCCTGAGGCCAAGGTACAACTGTTGGAGGAGATAGAGGTTGTTCGAGAGTATGCGGACGTGTTTCCAGATGATCTACCAGGGATTCCCCCTGAGAGGAGGTAGATTTCTCCATTGAGTTAGCTCCTGGGACTAGACCTATATCTAAGGCACCATATAGAATGGCCCCTACTGAGTTGCTTGAGTTGAAAGCCCAATTGTAGGAGTTGCTAGATAAAGGTTTTATCCGACCTAGTACATCACCATGGGGAGCACCAGTTCTTTTTGTGAATAAGAAGGATGGATCACTCTAGATGTGTATTGATTACCAAATGATCAACCAGACGACCATTAAGAACAAGTACCCCTTGCCCAGGATAGATGACCTTTTTTACCAGCTCAAATCAGCCCGAGTCTTTTCCAAGATTGATTTGAGGTCAGGATACCATCAGGTGAGAGTGAGAAGTGAGGATATACCTAAGACGACTTTTCGAACCCAATATGGCCATTATGAGTATGTGGTCATGCCATTTGGGTTGTCCAATGCACCCAGTGTCTTTATGAACCTTATGAATAGTGTGTTCCAACCCTTCCTTGACTCCTTTGTGATCGTGTTCATAGACGACATCTTGATGTATTTCGATGACCTAGTTCAACACCGTGACCATCTGAGTAGAGTCCTTGATATCCTGAGAAAGTAGAAGTTCTATGGAAAGTTCTCAAAATGTGAGTTTTGGATAGACCGAGTCATGTTTCTCAGACACATCATCTCAGGATGAATGATCGTCGTAGATCCAGCTAAAGTGTCGTCAGTTCGGGACTGGCCTACACCGAAGAACCCCTCTGAGATTTGCAGCTTCTTGGGGTTGGTCGGATACTTTCGACACTTCATCAAGGATTTCTCAAAGACCGACTTGCCACTTACCATGTTGACTCAGAAGGATGTGAAGTTTGTGTGGTCCGATATATGTGAGGCTCATTTTCAGGAGCTAAAGGAGAAGCTGACCACTGCTCCAATATTGACACTACCTTCCAGTAATGAGGGTTTTATGATATTCATTGATGCTTTGAAGATGGGACTTGGTTGTGTGTTGGAGCAGAATCGGCATGTGGTTGCATATGCCTCTCAACAACTCAAGCCCAATGAGGTGAACTACCCAACGCATGACTTAGAGCTAGTTGCAATCATCTATGCATTGAAGATATGGCAGCATTACCTGTATGGTGCTACCTTCAAGATCCTCACTGACCATAAGAGCCTGAAGTACCTCCTAACATAGAGAGACATGAACCTACGATAGTGATAATTGATGGAGTACATGAAGGATTATGACTTCACCATCGCCTATCATCCTAGAAAGGCGAACATCGTAGTTGATGCATTGAGTCAGAAACAGCTCATTGTGTGGTTGTTTTGTCTAGTCAGTGTAAGAGCTTAGAAGAGATGGTGGAGTGGACTTTGCATCCGTTAGAGGACTGAGTTCGATTGGCCAATATTTAGATTCAGTCAGAGTTGTTGAACAAGATAGTGGTGGCACAGTTGACCAGTTCAAAACTCAGCAGGATGAAGGGCTTGATGAAGAATCCACAGACTCGTCTCACGGTGGGAATAGATGGAGGGATCAGATTTGAGAACCGTATATGGGTTCCTGAGGATTCGTTGTTGAAGGAATGAATCTTGCAAGAGGCTCATGGTTCTAAGTGTACAGTACACCCGGGCACTACAAAGATGTTTAAGGACTTGCAGAGGTATTTCTGGTGGCTAGGAATGAAGAGAGACATTGCGGCATATGTGGCCAGCTGTCTTACATGCCAAATGGTGAAGGTTGAACACCAATGACCCGGTGGACTTTTATAGTCGATAGAGATTCCAGAGTGGAAATGGGAGAAGAACACCATGGATTTTGTGGTGGTTCTACCCCGAACCAAGAGAGGTCATGATGCGATATGGGTTGTGGTAGATCGCCTTACTAAGTCAGTACACTTCCTTGCCCTGAAGACCACTACCAAGGTGTCATACGTATCCGAGCTATATATCAGGGAGATAGTACATTTGTATGGCGTACCCGATTCCATCATCTCCGATAGGGACCTGAAGTTCACTTCCAAGTTGTGGAAGCAAGTACAAGAAGAACTTGTACAAGGTTAAAGTTTCGTACCGCTTATCACCCCCATACGGATGGTCAGTCTAAGAGGACGATTCAGACATTATAGGATCCGTTGAGAGCTTTTGTGCTCGATTGGGGTGGATCATGGGAGCAGTACTGACCTTTAGCCAAGTTCGCCTACAACAACAGCTACCAAGCCAGTATCGGGATGCCTCCGTATGAAGCTCTTTATGGGAGACCGTGTCGGTCACTACTTCACTGGGATGATGTCGATGAGAGGACCTTGTTGAGGTCAGATGAGCTCCAAGTGTATGCATATAAAGTCACTTTGATCAGTAGAGGTTGAAGAGAGCTGAGGATCGACAAAATTTGTATGTTGATGTGAAGCGGACTGACGTGCAGTTCGTTGTGGGAGAGCATGTGTTCTTAAAAATCCGACCACTCCGAGCTATAGCCAAAAATAGAGGAAAGTTGAGTCCACGATATGTGGGTCTGTTTGAGTTGTTAGAACAGATTGGTGAAGCCGCATACCGTTTGGTGTTACCCCCTCAGTATAGTATGATGCATGATGTGTTTCGCGTGTCCAATCTGAAGCGATATGTGCAAAATCTGAGCCATGTGCTGAGCATTGAGCCTATTGAGCTTTAGGGGAAGATGACCTATCATGAGTCACCTTTGCGGATTCTAGATACCAAGGTGAAAGAACTCATATGTAAGAATATAGAGATGGTAAAGGTTGACTTGTTTGTTTGATTGTTGAATTTTGAGGGCAAAATTCTTATAAGGAGGGGAGGATGTTATAACCTCAACTTTTCAAATTCAGAATTTAAATGTAATTTCTCCTTTTAAATACATATGAACATGTAATTGTTTGATTTGACTTGAATGTATGGATTTCATTAACGAATAGCCTTGCTTGTGTGATTTCGTAGGCCTTATTGGCTATTGGGCCCAATAACAAGAAAAGGAAATAAAAGGAAAAAGAAATTCGGTTAATAAAAGGATAATTAAGAAAAGGAGAAAAGAAAGAGGTAGAAGCCTCTAGAAGGCTAGGAGGTAGCCTCCAAAGGTAGATTTCGTACCCTTGGGATTTCTTGGGTTCCAAGGAGCCCAAGTTGCAAAAATAATAAGAAAGGAACGAATAAATACCAATTAAATTGGTTTTATTAAAAGATAACTTTCTTATGAAGGTAATGCCCTTTTTCTTTGGAATTTGGGTCTCAATTTTGGTGCACAAGTAGATAATGTTGACCCAAAGTTTCCTTTAAAATTTGGTTGAAAAAGGATGCACGATTTATGATATATGAATTTTTAAAGTTATCCTAAAGTGGAAAGGATTTTATGTCACGATTAAATTTGGATTATAATCCTGAAACTCGGTTCTTGGATGCGCACTCATGACCGTTGGATCAGTGATCCATGGCTTGGGTTAAGTCTTGCTCTCACGAGGACTGGGACACAGAGTCCATATTGCGTGGGTTTTTTATCAGAGATTCCTCAGTTTTGAGGCAACCTGCGAGGTTGTGGTGGAGTCCATCTCCTTCAAGAGATCGTTCCAGACCTAACCACCCTAAGGTCGGTGGGGTTTGGAAGAGGATTGAAGAAGTCCCCATTTTCTCATATACCTGTAAGAGACCCTATATATAGGGAGGGGTATGGGCATCACGAGCAATTGCGTAAACCCTACCATCGAGATCGGAGTGCTGAGATGAACACTTTGGCATCGTCAATTCGAAGTTTGACCTCAACATGTCTACTCATCAGAGAGCAACAACTGCCAAGGTGTGTGTGTCACAGTTCGGGTGGATGGAGGTCAAGGAAAAAGCAATTGAGGTTACCCTTGAGTCCGCGAGGAGGAGACAAAGCTACCAGACCTTTTAGTTTGTGCATAGGTGGTCGGGAGCTCGAGGTCAACAAGGGAGTTGACTCACGGAGCTTTGCTGGCCGACATGAGAGGTTGAAGACGACGCCTAGCCGAATTACCAAAGTGTCCTCCCACTTCTTCAGTCCAAGTAAGGGCATACGTGTCTTTTTCCTTCTTTTGATCGCGAGTAAGGTGCACGACCACGAATCGTTGGATCTGACATGGTCCAGCAGACCACTAATCAAATGGTTGATGATTTTTAGAAAATAGTTCCTCTCTTATAGATAATCCAAGAAAATGCTTTTCTTTTCAAAAATCATAGAAATTAATAGGAAGGTCAAATGAAGAAACTTTATATATCAGAATGATCAAAAAAATACGAGCAATCTGATAAAAATAGTTTTAGCATCTGATTTCGTTTCTAATTGCAAAAGTACCTTGAGTTGACCATAAAGTGCATTAAATTTAGGTTAAAAACCCTAATGATGATGAGATCAAATCTAAGGTGCTTAATGGGTTAATTTGAGTGTTAATAACATGTTGAAAAGAAAAGAAAGGTTTGAAGCTGAAATTCGATTATAATTGGTTTATTTTAGGGTTTAATCCATGAATCTATGATAATACATGTAGAAACCCTAATTTAGGGTAAAGAGGGATATTACCTTGAACAATCCAGATTATTTGGAATAATGTTGTTATTTATTGATCCTAAGCCTGTTAGGAGGAATATGACAAGTTGGTTAGGATTTATTACATTTGCTGAACTAGGGTTTATAGTATCAATGATGAGGATGGACTCTAATGAAACCCTAAAAGGATGTAGGAAACCCTAGGAAGCAAGTTCATATGAGTGTAATCCAAGAAAGTGAATAGTAATCAAATTATATGATTGTTTCAGGATCATTGCTTGTCTAAACTGCATGCTTGCCTAGATATTTCTTTGCTTGGATTATAGTTAACTTGTTGAATCGACTGAACAGGTATGTAGTTATTTATGAATAATTGATCTGGTTTCACGATATTTCCCAAACATTTTATCGATTGGATGCAACCTAAACTGTTGTATGTTCAATTTTGCAATCCTATACATTCCCTATGATTATCACAATTAAGTGTATATATGGATTCTCGAACCTACATGCCACCCGGATGTAGGTTGCATGACCAAGCCCCAGAAGGAAGGTCTAATCAGTCAAGCCCCAGAGGGAAGACCATTGGGCACCATGAGAGGTGACCCCAGTCACCAAGCTCAGGATGGAGAAGGTGGCCTTATGTCCCTTGCAAGAACAAACCCCTAAGAGAGGGTAATCTAGAATTTAGGGTAAAAGTGGTTGAGGATGTCACATTGAAAACGTAATTTGGGTTTTTAATAACTTTGTTGTGATAATTAGGTTGTTAGAAACTATTTGTGATGATTTTGATTGTCCCCCACATACCAGTATAGAAATATACTGACCAACATTTTGTTTGTTGGTGTTTTAGGTACAATTCTGAAAATGGACAAATAGTAAATCGAAATATTGTAAAGATATAAATAACTTGTGCAAGGAGGATTAGTTAGCTTAGACTTTTACTGTGGATAGAATTCTAGATCCAAATTTTACAAGGTATGCAAAAAGATTTGTTTTATTCCAGCTATTCAAATTAGTAATAGTAGAATTTGATAATTATTTTTGATTAAATGTCAAACCATGGATCTTGAAATATTGGGATAACATCTCTGGCCTTTTGGTCTCCCTTAATTGGGGGTTACTGGGAGATGGGGTTGTTACATTTACACATTTGGGATTCATTCCCATGTCTCATAAAACCCTCAGGTACTTCAATATATATCTCCTCTTGAAGATGGCCATGTAAAAATGTATCTTCACGTCCATCTGATGAACATAGATATTATAAATGGAAACCATTGCTATGAGCATATGAATTGTGGTCATGCAAGAAATAGGAGAATAGGTATCAAAATAATCTATTACCTCCCTTTGTGTGTACCCGATGAAAACAAATCTAGCCTTATACTTGTTGTTTGTCCTGTCGATATTGAGTTTCTTCTTGAAGATCTATTTACGTCCAACTTCATAATAGCCAAGAGGCAAATCCACCAATTTCCAAGTTTCATTCGAAAGAAATGATTGGATTTCATCATTAACGGCTTCCTTTCAAAACTTGGCTTCTGGGGAAGCCATGGATTAATTGAAGGTGTGGGATCATCCTCAACATTGTAAGTGAGGAAGTCACTTCCAAAGTCCTTAGATGTCCTGGGTTGTTTACTTCTTCTTGGTTCAACCATCTCTTTAGAATCATTAGATTCAAAAAAGATATGTTTATAGTCATCGCCCACATTTGTCATCCTTTCAACGTACTCGAGAATGGAACATGTGGTAAATGGACCCCCTTGAGAAAATTCTTTGGAAACACCAAACTTCATGGGAAAACATCTTCCAAAAATATTACATCACGAAGTTCCACAATTGTATTGACATCAATGTCTGATATTTCAAATTTTGCAATCAATAATATATATGGATAAGTTGTCTCTACATAACCTAAAAAATGGCATTTACTGTTTTTTGGTCCCAATTTCTTCCTTTTGTGTTCAGGGACAAGTATTTTTGCAACGCAGCCCCATGCTTGATATTTGAGAGTTGCTTTTCAACCTCTCTATAACTGAAATGGACTACCATCTTTATATTTATAGGGTACTCTATTTAGAATATGGCAAGTTGTATTCAAATATTTCCCCCACATAAATTTGGACAATCATGAAATTCAGAGTAAAGAATTTACCAAATCTATCAGGGTTCAGTTTTTACATTTTGTAATCCCATTAGATTGAGGTGTATAAGGAGCACAAACATCATAACTATCTCATGAAATTGAAATTTTTAAAAGACAAGTTTGAGGTGTAGTCTCCTCCCCTATCATGCCTTAATCCTTTGAGTAATAAAACTAATTTGTGTTTCTACTTCTTTCTTATATATTTTAGATTTTCTAATATCTCATCTTTACTTTTAAGCAAATAGACATAACAGTATTTGCTAGCATCATCAATGGAAGTTATGAATTACTACTCATGATCCCTAGTCGCAATCCCATTAAATTTGCAAGTATTAGTATGCACTAAATCTAAAATTTTAGAATTCCTTTGGACATAATGAGAAGGCTTTCTAAACAGTTTGCTTGCCCATAAATTTCACATCTATTGATATTTCAAATTTTGGGATAAAATCTTGATTCATTATATGTTTCATAAAGCCAACATTCACATGACCCAAACGACACGCCATAAGTAATATGAAATAAGATTCAAGCAAACTGTAATATCATTGAAACTAAAAATTAAATCTAAAATAGTAGGTTCTACAAGAATCTTAAACAAGTTCTCCAAATTACATAAATACCCCTTCTTAAAAATAAACCATCATGAACATGAGTTATATTTACTTTATTACATTTTCAATCAATTGTTAAACTGTATCTAACTAATATTGCACCATTAACAATACTACAATAAATAGATAGAACATGTCTAACTCTGTGAATCGTCAAAACATTTCTCGAATGGAACTGCAGACTTACCCATCCTTCGTCTTTGAATTCTACAGAGCTTGAATCGTCAAAAGTCATGGATTGACCTGAACAGGCCTAGTAAGACACAAACAGAGACTTATAGCACAAACATGTACATTAGCCTCAGTGTCTACAATTCAGTATAGAGGTTCAAAGATAGAAAGGATATCATGTTTAATAGAAATGTACCCATCATTGAAGTTCAAGGTAGTAGTCGTCATGTTGACCACGGCCTTCTCGACTACAGATGTAGTAGTTCCTTCACCTTCTTTGAAGGAAAATTCTCATTTCAGTTGCCAACCTATCCACAAGTCCAACAAGGTTTGTTCTTTGGTTTCGTCTAAATCATGTCCTTGCGTTAAAGTGTGTTCTTATGTTTCTCATCTTTATTCTTAACATTTGTAAGATTGACAATAGGGTTTACATCAATTGGTATCTTGACCGCTTCCTCTTTCAAGTGTTCCTCCTTTATTTTAATATCTATCATTAGTTCACTTAGGGTTATGTAACCCTTCATGTGCTTGAGATTCAGGCCAAAAGTCTCCCAAGACTTGGAGAAATTTTTAACGATAGACATAAAAATGAATTTATCAAGTAATTTCATTTCCTCATCAAAGAGGTTATGAAAAAGATTGGGAAATCATGTACCAGACCATATACCATCTAAAATTTAAGAAATTTAGAGACATGGTATTTTTCAACACCCTGGTTCTTTATATCATATTTCTTACTTAAAACATTGCACAGAACCTTGCTAGTCGTGACAGGAGGTTTAGATTAAACATCATACAACTTATTCATCACTGCTAAGACGATTCATCTTCTATGCAACTGATCAGCCTCCTTCCAATCAATGATTTCTTAGTGTTCTCATGATCTGTTTCATTAAGTTTAGGTTCATCATTTATATTGTAATTTAAAACTCTATCATCCTAAGCCAAGTATCCATCTAGCTCTGCCAATGTGCAAGGTTGATTTCATCAAATTTTTCAGAGTTGGTGTCAATCTTAGGATGGTAATGATCAATGTCAATCATGTTAACAATGATAAACAATAATTTCTATGAGGCTATGGGATCTTAGAATATCGTTGCAAGCAATAGCAGATGATTATAATTTAGTTAACATGTTTATCGGCCAAGATAAGAATCTGATAAGAAACGACAGAATAAACAGAATAAGAGAAATAAATAAACTGGATTAGAAAACTCAAACTAGATCGATCTCTTGAAGAAGAAAGACGTTAATTAAAGAAATTAGTGCTTGGCTATCCTCTGGATGCACATTGTTCTTCCAGTTGATCTGGTCATGAACCTATATTTGAAGGTCGTTTCACTCGCATATAGACAACGAACAGCAACACCACCAATGCAGGTCAGCGCTCGTTAGGTACCACCACCCAATAGATCATGCTAAAGAAGAGAATCTAAGGAGGATTTTCCTTGCACAGGAGATGAACTTCGTGAGAGAAATCTGCGGCAATAAAAAATGGCTAGCAAAAGCAACAGACGGCAGGACAGAACGCACGAACGAAAAAATTATGTCTTAGGTAGGTGTTTAACCCTAAGTCTGGAGCTTTATTTATAGTGATTCTATATACTTTCAAATTTGACATAATCACACAAATAATCTTGTATACATAAAGGGAATATGAGTCTCTTTCTTATTAGAAAAGTATTAACAAAATAATTAATTAAGTAGTTATCTAGTTGTGTAAAAAGAAGATGGAAGACACTTCCCACAACCCACGACTCATGAGCCATATACCCGAGCAAAGCCCGACGAGGCGAGGGGAGCCATGGCGTGTGCGTGTGTGATGTACGTTGTGGTCATCATACCCACCACAGGGATGAGCATCTCGTGGAACGCATGTGCATGATGTTTGTTGTGGTCATCATACCCACCACAGGGATGAGCATACTCCCCCCCCCAGAGCCCTTTAGATGCTAGTGTCACATGTAATCATACATACAAGGATCACAAAAGCTTTTGCCACCTTCCTACTTGTACAAAAGACAAAAACTATTTTTTCACTGCATCTGATATGTACTAGTTGCACCTACATTGGACTTAATGCATGCTAACTATTATTAGCTAGGGCTAGTATAGCTAACATGTTGGTCACCCTTGCATGGTCTAATGATATAGTCTAGGAGCATAAGATAGTTAAGAATGTCTGCTCATATATAGATGGTGTCATGGGTGAACTTAAACAAAGAATCTTTACATATAAAAGTGTGTTGATAATGGGCATGTAGAAGAATGGAGTTCATAAGTTATTTATTCATGAAAAGTTGGAAATCTGGTATAATGTAGGCCATGATTACTTTTGAGAAAACATAAAATATCTTTTATGTACCCGCTCAGTTTATATACTTTTTCAAAAATGATAGAACAAAAGATGTCTTTATATACGACAGAAAAACTATCAGACGAAAAAGAGAAAGAATTCTTATTTGGATTTGTGAACTAATCTCTAATTCTTTTTCGTAAAGCAACCTATCCTCTTGCCTAATCTTTGTCTTTTGTTAACAACCTGCTTGGTGATGGAAGGGAGGTCGAGGATAAATCCTCGATGAACCTGCATCTACATCGTACAATGGATAATTGACTAAAGAAAGTAGGTTTCCCACAATTAAAAATTTTGTTTATACATAATTTGACTCAAAAGAAATTTCAAGATTGCTAGAGTTGCAACAGAGGCGGAGTTACAACAGACGGCATGCACTTTTGAGTGAAGTTGTGCTCGGGCTTTAGACAGGCCGCCGAGGCCTTGTGGATATGTGACAGACCATTCAAAAAGATGGCAGTAACGAAGAATTGTACAATTAGAATAATTATTATAATTGTTTAGACTGTGGCCTGCACATATTATAGATATTTTACTCTGTAGGGAGTTTAATATATTCCGGTTACATGCCGTGGAGAAAGCATTTATTATCTAGAGGTTATTCTCATATGAGCATATCACAGGCAATACTAGATTGTTGAAGAGCTCAAATGCCAGGGAAAAATCTTCTGTAACACGGTCTTCAATTTTCAGCAGGCAAAAGAATGGTGCTCATGCGGTCACATGAATCTTTGCCCTACAAAAGCATTATAGTAGTAGCAGCTTTTGCCACCCTTTGCCATCCGAGTTATTTAAAACCTTTGTTCTAGTTGGTACTTGCAATTGAAGAATAAAAGATTTGATGGTTTTCAACTGCGAGAAAGAAAGAAAAAAAACTACTGTTTCCACACAATCTCCATGTGGCCTTTATGAGACTGTAAGGAGCCATTTGGGTGGTAAATTTTGAACTACCAATAGTTATATATAAATTCACTCTAGATTAGTAGCCAAAAAAATTTGTCATCTGCATTTTACTCTACTATGTATTGTACAAATATGTGGAGTCACGCCCGTGCTTACGGCACTGGGAATTACCGTTTTCGTTCCGCTGCCATTTATCAGGTGTGTTAATCTGCTATGCTATACACCTACTTTTCACTGTCGGCACCAAGCGGTGCTAAAATTAGATGCTTATGACATGTACAACTATCAGAATTTGTGATGCCTCAACCCAATCGGCCCCTAAGAAGCCTGTGGTGGTTTCTTGGAGGGTGTAATATTCTTACTAATAACTACTTGCCTCTCTGAAATAATACCATCGCACATCAAAAAATTTCTTAAGCCTCCATGTCCTACAACGATAAATTACAATGGACAGATTGCTAACTGCTACATGCCACCTACTCAGCCTAGACCTGAGTTGCTACAAATCATGATACAAACTAACTGCGGACTTCAGTGCCAGCAGCAATTACAGGGGTTGGACGTGGAGGTTTTCCTTGAAAGCAAGGGAAGACCCATCTGGTGGATTGAGCCTTCTGCCGATAGTCACAGCCCTGTGTGATGAATTGGGAAAGGAGATGTGAATATAAGCACGACAGTGGTGGGGAATCTAATTAGCTACCATCGACAAAGAATATTGCAGATATTTATTACCTTTATTATGGAGGATTTTGCAGCGTCCCAACAATGAAAGTTTGTGTCGTCCTTGCCATGTTTCTTCAACCTGTAAATTAATCATGAAAACGGGATCAATGCCCAGGCAGTAGGAACATTTATGCAACATGAATATCAAGCAATAGATCAAGTCAGTGCGTACCCAGCAAATTTAAAATTACATGAGAAGCGTGAGAATCAGTTCTTAAATTGATTTTTGCCTTAACAACACAAGTTACACAATTTGACAACAGCCATCAGCACCTACCAGGTGACAAACTTACTGCACCGGACATTTTCACAACATCTAGCAAAACTGACAAACGGCAAAGTTGTAACACCTACAACCATGATATAATGTGGCTGCATTCTTGCAGTATGCTTAATTCCTATGTTGGTTTTCTTTTTTGAAGTGTTTAACCATGTAAAGCCTACACGTTGAATTGTCAAAGTTATGATTAGAACTTTCTATCACTAATAAAAGTATTCCTAACAAATAGTTAAATTCCTTGTAAACTTGAATCCTGATTCTAGGATTTTGCATCCCCTGACCTGGCAGTTAACTCCAAACATGACCTTCAAATATAATAAATCATTCTTCCTATTTGACATGAACTTGAGAATACAGTTAAACTAATGTTTGCCTTTAAACAACTTGATGACGGCCACTGGTGTCTAAAAGTGGCCGTCTACTAGGTGAAAAACTTACTGCATTTGATATTTACACAATGTCTTGCAGAACTGGCATTAAAGGTGAAGTTGTAACACGTCCAACCATGAAATAATTGTGACCACATTCTTCCAGTATGCTTAATTCTTATGTTGGGTTTTTTAAGTATTTTACCATATAAAGTCTACATGTTGAAGTAGTGATGAAAACTTTCTATACTAGTTATATTTACATTCTAAGCTCCACAGTTTGCATCTTGTATGTCCTTGCAATCAACTCCAAACATTCAAATAAGAAATCATTCTTCTTGTGCATGTCACATGAGTTGCAAATCCCATTAAACCAGTAAAAGACAATAGAAAAATGTTCCACATGAGCACATAGTAATCAATAATTATAAGAAACAGGCCCGCCACCTATAAGAAATCAGATAAATAAATAGGTGTGACCTACAAATTGTATTCCAGTGACATGAACATGGAACTCTTTATTGCGGAAACCCCAGAGCTCGAATCAACAATCAAGTATATATGATACCCAGGTAGAGGAAGCCAGAACAAGAACTTGAACCCTAAGCAATCCTAGGATGAGTGAATGAATCATATTATCATCTATGCGATAAATTTACATGGACAAAAAATTCAGTCCATTACGGAAATTAATTGCAAAAGCAGCCTTAAAAAGGTGTCCTAGTACTAGCAGTAATTGAAGGAAAGATCTGGGAGTTCAATGGTAAGAATAACATATTTCTAAAAACAGAAAAGTAGGAACCAAAGTCAGAGTACGAAATGGTCCAAACACTTACAAAGCCCCTTCCTTCGTATTGTATGTGGTCAGCTCATCTGATTTAGCACAAAAGACATAAGAATTACTTGAACAGTAGTGCAAGTCTGACGATGCCAAGCTTGGACTAGTCATTTCTAACTTGTTATGTGGGGGCATATTTGAGCAGATTGTTGAATCGACATCAGCAGATAGATACTTTCTTCGAGGCCTCAACACCTTTGGAAAGCAGCAAGATCGATGATGTTGCTCAGGCTCTTCTTGCATGCAAAAATACCGGCTGTCCTCACCATTATCTTTTGACACATCAGATACAGCATCATGGCAACCCCTAAGCGCACTAGGCTGCATTGTACCATTTGAGGAGACACCATCAACACTTGGAGTGTTGCCTTTATTATTGATCCTTGTACAAGGTGGCTCTTTTTCTTGAATTTGAATTGCACCATTTGTCAAATCAATCATGGGAGACAGATTTTGCCCATAATCATCAGTATATACCTGGAAAAAACCTTCTTTGCTAGTGCAGGTCTCCATGTCATTATCTTCTGTTGCAATTGAGTCACATTTGTCCTGCCTCTGACCGCAGCTCAGAAAACCGAATGATGGCTTTTTCATTCTGAAGGTTTGTTTAGAAGTAGAAGGTGCAAGGCTGATTCTCATCTCTACATTGCACCCGAGAACAAGTCGAAGTGGAGCTGCAATTTGCTTCCATGATTTCTCCGCTCTTGATAAGCCATCAGAGCGAGAAAACTGTATTTCAGCAATTGCTAGACCTGCAAGCACATGCACATAAACACCACTTCAGAGGAGAATAAATGCAGTTGCAATAATATAATGCAGAAAGTGGAAAGTCCAAAGCAACACCTAACCACCTGACAGACTTAACTAGGTACACTGTACACATGGAAACTGCATCTTAGGATGCAGTTCCCTGCTAAAACATCTGGATATGGGAATTCTTTTTCCAAGCATTGTGGACAATTGCCGGTGCACATATACTCCCCCCTCTGCATGTGATGTAGCAAGGAAGAAAATGTCCGGTTTCGACGTCGTTTCGGTAGCCACGGAAACAGAAATTTCAACAAATTTTGACTGAAATTTTGACAGATGCATTCCTGGCATTTCGACGACCAAATGATCGAATTATTTAGCGAAATTTGATCAGAGCAATCTACTACTGTAGATCTACTCACATAAGCAATAATATTTCATATTGGATATGTGAGGGGGTGGGGCTCCTCATGTGTGAGTGAAGGAAGCTGAACAATTTCGATGGAGTTTTGAGGTCAGTTTAATGATGAAATGAATGAATTAAGTCATTATAGTTTGCAAGCACAATATATAGACTTAAAGACACAAATTTATAGAAACATAGCATGATCTAGGATGGTAGGACATCTCACTAGGATGACAGGACATAGTACATAAACAATGTTGCAGTGGTATGTGAGTGAGTATTGAGGAAGCATGTGATCACTATGGTTTATGCATTTAGTTGAACCATGATGGTTGTCATCCTCCTTGTTGATTATACCTATCAACATATTGGCTCCAGTTTGTTTTGTTTTATACAAACATAGATGTGTTTCATTGTTATTCTCTATATGCCTACAAGCATAGTCACAATATACTCCTACTCAACGTATCAGAAAGTGGGAAGCGGGAGGCGTGCGGACAGCACCCTGTAACCGATTAAGCGGTAGGCGGGCGATTAAGCGAGTGATTTTTGAAAAAGCGGGTGTCCAAATTTTACATATTTTTATACAAAATTACATGTATGTGTATATAAAAATATATATTTATAAGGAACTTATATACATATCTAATCAGTAATTAACTAAGTATTCATCAATATTTTACTATTAATCAGTATCTCTAATCACTAAAATCAGCAAGCAGATCAGTAATTGTAAATAACAAACTATGAATTATTGAATTAAAGTAATACTAACCAGTAGTACCAATCATTAATCACTGAAAGCAGCAAGGAAATCAGTAAAACTAATCATGCATTAGAAGTATAATAGAGCAATATGATATTTACTTAGATGCATTACAGCAGTACTCAATTATTACAGCTTACACACAAAGTATGCATTCTAAATTAGGACTAGCTATATCATAGAACATTTAATGTATACAAGTTTCATATATTATAGTCAACACTACTTAGACTATGTAATTAATTAATGTTAGATGCTTACATTAGGATTTTTAAACAAAAGCGGGAAAAAAGCGAGAAAAAAGCGGGCAAAAAGCAGAAAAAAGGCGGGAAAAAGCGGGTGAGGCGGGCAAAAAGCGGGTGATTATGTTCAAAACGATTAAGCGGGCGCTTAGGGGCTAAATTAGGCGGATGAGGGTCATGGCCGATTAAGCGGCCGCCTGGGCCATTTTTTAATTCACTGCTCCTACTTTTTGAAAAAGTCGCGTTTAAAATGCAAATTTTTCCCTAAACATGTGAAACTTCTGAATAAATCCCAATTCCCGAATATTATGTTTTATTTATGTATTATTCACAAACTAATCACGTTTAATGTTTTTTTCGCGTTCTACACGTTCTTTTTCTGTATTACTCATTAAAACTCCAGCTTAGTTTGAGACTTTGAGTACATAATATATATGTGTATATGATACATGCATATATGTGTATGTATATAATATAAGTATGTATATGTAAGTAATAATTATTGATATATCTATCCAATATATATGTATATTTATATGTGCATAGCATTTATATACATATATATGTATGCAATACATGTATATATCCTCCGATTTTTTTCCGACTTTTTCGTGGATAGTTGACCGTACTTTTACTGTGCGTTGACCGATTTTTATCCGAATTTCACCCATAATTGCCGAATTCCGGATTTCAACCGAACTTATCCCAAATACTGAATTTGTGACTATGCCTATTAGTGACAAAATGCATACTAATTGTTTGACTCAAGCTTTGTTCTTGGTCGTGTGCTTTTGTAGCGAGAGCCTATAAGAGGCAACCATGGAGTTAGAGGTGTGATTGATAATGACACACATACAAAATATCTCGATAGTCATGCTAATTTTGCGCACTATTAACATAATCATGTGACCTCAAAAATGAAAGTTAGTGGGTCATAATAGCATAAGATATCACTCTTGCACACATTTTTAAATATTTCCGTTGTAGATCTTTACAGAAGTGAGAGAAATATGAGAGAGAGGTAGAATTAGGCTCAAAAGAGAAGAAACATAACTTAGATTGCCCCTAACAAGCCCAAAGAATCACATAGTAAAATCTACAGATGTTGTACCCCATTTCTCGATATATTACATGTGTTTCTCGAAATTACATCGAAATGCGGATGAAATTGGCCTTTTTTAATCGAAATTTACCTAATTTTGTCGGAATTCGAAATAACTGTCCAAATTTAATTTTGTTTGGCGGAATTCCCTGCATACAAACATGTACGGCCATTTCTATGTCCGATCGTTGGCGGCATCGAAATAATTAGCGAAAATTCGCCAATTTCGGCGAAATTTTGAACATTGTGATGTAGGCTGTAGCACAAACTTTTTGTAACTAGAGTGAATTCTATATATTGATACTCTCCTCCCTCAAAAAGAAGTGGATTGCAGGGCAGAGGATTGTATTACATTGATAGTAACATTAACCTGATCAACATTGCACTACCAAGCTAAATATTACACTACCCACAGCAATGATGGGTTTGACGCGGGCGTTTATTTTACACTAACCACAAATATTGTGTAGATTATAACTGTCCAGTTTAACATTCACTGTCCATTACAACTTGCCTAACCTAACAGGGGATTGCAAAAATGATTAGGAGCTGCATAGTAAACAAGATAACAAGAGGGTTCTGGAGCTTATACCCACACCAAGCTAGCTAGATACCAAAGGGCCAAGGGTATAGGAAATCCAACATGTTGATTTCGTTTTGATATTGTTATTACTGACCTTGTTTGTTTTGATCCAGCTGTATTGCTGAGAGAGTGAAAGATAAGAGTTTGACTTGAGACTCCCTTTTGCACACCACAAAATATCATATAAGACACACAAATGGTGTATGTGTGCTGCTTTTATAATTACAATTGGTCCGCATGACCATTTATACTATGGCGGATGTGTTACACAATTCCAGTCTGGAAAACATTAGGAGGGCAACACACTTTATAGGCTAAGGCGAGCAGATGTTATACAGCAAGTATTTTGTCAATTTTTGACGTAGGAACCACCTGTTCTTTCACTAAGAACCTATTAAATATAACTCTTGTCCATTTTACATGGAAACAAAATTTGAGTATGAACCGCCTTTTGTCTTCCACTCTAGATACAATGATCTTTCCCGAAAAGCCTTCTGACCTGTACTACTGAGATTTGCAAATCCACCCGTCAAGGAGTTTCTTATAACTCTTTTCAAAATTCCATGGAAGCAAAAGATATAAGTGTGAACAGTCTTTTCTCTTCAGCACTATACAATCACCCATGCGCCAAAGACGACCTTGCTAGCAAGCTTCAAAACATACAACCATGCTAAGGTATAGATCTCTCTTCCAACATACATCTCCTACAAACAGCCGACCAAAGAGAATGGATAACCCAGGTGCCCAGAAAAATATAACATTAGTCTTCATTTAAGCATCACATAAACAAACATGGGAAGTGGTCCAGCTTAGTATAATGTATATTGATAAGGCCAATGACAACAAACAAGCACTTCTGAAATTCGGAAACCCCTCTTTCTGAATACCAGATTCCCTCCAAACTGCCGAACAAAGAATGGATACCTTGTGTCTCCAGAAAACTAGAAAAGATGATTCAGGTCTTCCTAA
The DNA here is from genome assembly GCA_963693085.1 of Alisma plantago-aquatica. NCBI lineage: Eukaryota > Viridiplantae > Streptophyta > Magnoliopsida > Alismatales > Alismataceae > Alisma > Alisma plantago-aquatica. The sequence continues at coordinate 731,589,822 of OY856409.1, read as the reverse complement.
AATGATCCCAGAACACACGAGTATACCAATTCACCTAAAATGTAGAAGTGGTTAGCCCTTTCATGTACAATCTTCACTGAAGATCTGAATTTTGAAGATGGCACCATATGCCGATCATTTTTTACCACCACTTGGCTACCCCATCTGAGGGGCATCGTCAATCTAAGCAGAAAACCATGGACATCACATCCTCTTGACGTGAACAACATAACCTAGAAAGCATAGCAAATCCTGATTCAGGCTCCTGCAAAGAGTTAGCTAAGGCAAGAAGCCACTCCTTGTCCAATAGGCCACGTACATCAGATCTAACAGAAAAATCAAGGAAGTTCAAAGCCAAATTTGTGTTCACACCAACATTTCCACCTCCCAAGCAGTAGGGAGATGAAAACCGAGACACATAAGGGAACACATTGATTGTTGCCTTTTCATAAAACTCTGGACCTATCAGCAGGAAAGTTTGACACGTTTCTGACATCAGCATATATGGAAGGAAAAAATCATGGTCTTTAAGGAAGTCGGGTGTATAAAAGTTTGACACGGTTCTAACAAAAATTAAGCTAAACTAGTGAGACCGTGAGGAAAATTTTGTAGAGATCAAAATTTGCAAAACCATATAGTTTTCTTCTTTTACAATACTGAATGTCTAAAACACACTTTTAACAAAACAAGTTCAAAGGCTCTTTTACAATACTGAATGTCTAAAACACACTTAAAAAAACAAGTTCAAAGGCTCTTTAGTATGTTGTTAAAGTAATATATTGCTGAGGAACAATACTGGATGTCTAAAGCATGCATTCAACAAAACAAGTTCACATGCTCTTGAGTATGTTGCAAAAAGTACTATAATGCCAAGGAGAGATATTTTCAATACATTAAATTTACAACAAGTCATGTATAATATAACTAACATACTAAAAGTCAGATGGATAATACTCTAATACCATGTTAAATGCCTTGCATATTCTTCTAAATGACCAAGCTGTTTGAACTTTGCTATAATGCTGTCAACTCTCTTGAGTCTTGACATTTGACTTTTTTTTATAGAGCGGTTTAACATGTGCCACAAAATTCACATCACAAATGTTTGAAACGATAAAATCTAGCAGAAGTAGAATGATCATCATGTATATATGATTTTTGTTTTGGACCTTGGTAGAGTATCATAATTGTTAGAGAGCGTGTTTACTTATGTTATTTAGTTTCTTTCTATTATGGGTTCAAGTGTGTCTTGGTCCATTAGGGTTTAGTTTGAGTCGATAAGCTTCCCTTGATGACGCAAAGCAAGGCTATTGAGTCAAGAACAATTAAAAGAAGTAGAGGCAGACCTAATTTAACTTGGAAAGAGCTTATAAAGAGAGATTTTGAATCTTTACATCTAGTTCAGACAATGATTCATAATAGAGCTGATTGGAAAAAAAGGATCCATGTAGCCGACACCAGTTGGTTGAGATTGAGGCTTAAATGATGATGATGATGATTGATGACACAAAGATGTCGATATGCTTTCATATCCAAAAGGAGTACTGTGAAACAACATGTATCCCCATCGATACCATTGACATGAGGTCGATTGTATCGAGATTATCACAGCGACAGAACATCATTATGTCGATGGTATCGAGATTGCTACAGCGGCGGAAATCTGCAATCTGCCTCCTGGTTCTATTTTCATTATATTATTTGTTTTATTGTTTTTCTATTATTTTCTCCTTTGTACCACAATGTATCTTACCCTAATATATAAAAAGAAGTGAGACGGCTATTGCCCTCTCAAGAAAGCTGCTCCTTGCAGCCGACAAATCCCTCGGTGTTTTGTCTCCTCTCCCCCTCACCTCTTCTCACATGGTATCAGAGCAGAGCTCGATCTAGGGCATCTCTCTTCTTCCGCCACCGCTTCTCCCTTTCTCCTTCTTTCTCTTTGCCGGCAGCGCTCCTCTTTCTTTCTCTCCGTGCCGGCGGCAGCGATAGGGCCGCCGTCCGGCTGCAGCCCATTCGCCGATTTGGAGTGAGGCACCGGGTTTGCAGGGTTATCTCCTTCTACGTTGGGTCTTCGGTAGATCTCCAACACTGCCGTAAACTCCACCACAAGTTGTTTGGGGTCTTCGGGTGATTCGACGGCCGTATAAAATCTAAATCGGAGGACTCGTCACCCGACGGTTGTACTCCTAGTCACATCTCCTCCATGTATGACTAGGAAAATCGATTGGAGGCTGTGAATGCGTCAGTAACGCATTTATCCATCCTTTTTTGGTTGTGACGTGCATCTCTCTGTCACCTCATCTATCTCTATGACGTGTATCTCTCTGTCACCTCAGCTTTCTCTGTGACGTGTATCAATCTGTCACTGTGTTCCCGTCTACAATGGAGGACACCAAGATTCCCTACGACGAGGCGTCTCCTATCCCCTCCATCAAACTCAACGGGAAAAACTATCTACTATGGATGAACGCAGTTCACACTGTCTTGGAATCTCGCGATAAGGCGAGACATGTTGACTCGGGTCCCCTGGACACTACTGATAAAGGATATGCTGAATGGAAGCGTCATGACAGTCTTGTGAAGACTTGGTTATGGAATAGTATGGAGCCTACAATTGCGGCTAGGTTTATGTTCTATACTACAGCTAAAGAGATATGGGACGCAGTGAAGCAGCCCTACTCCCAGGAGAAGAACGCTCTTCGGCTATTCATGATATATGATCATCTATTTGCTGAGAGGCAGGGTGATAGGTCTCTTGAGGAATACTTTGGAGCTATTCAGGCTCTTGCTCAGGAGCTGAGCTATTATCATCCTGTGACAGCTGCTGCACAGATCAAATATAGAGACGACTTGATCACTGCTAATTTTCTATCCGAGCTTAATTCCATTTGCAGTTCTGCCCGGAGCGTCATTCTGGCTTCTGATAAATTGCCAAGTTTTGTAGAAGCATATTCGAGAATTCAACAGTCTATTTTTGAGTCTGTTAATCTTGTCTCTACTATATCCTCTGGGGAGTCTCATGCATCTGTAGTTGCTGTGGTGAGAGGAGGACGACCTGTACGGGCAGAGGACGTGGGACACGTCCGAAGTGTACCTTCTGTGAAAAACCAGGACATACAGTGGAAAAGTGTTGGAAGAAACATGGGAGACATGTTGCACCTCCTGTGGGGGCAGCACATTGTGCCACTTCTACAGATTCTTCTCCGTCTTCAGCTGTGGGCACCAATTCTGGGACCGGCATCACTCTTACTCAGGAGGAGTATGATCGGTTCATTCAAGCTACACAGCACATGAGTGTGGGATCTTCGTCATCAGCAAACCTGGCATCTACTGCGAGTAATCAGGCTACATCTCTCATAACTTCTGGCTCTACTACATCTTGGGTAGACTCTGGCGCATCACAACATATGACTGGTATGAAGAGATTGCTCCAATCTATTGACTCATATATTCCTTACCAATCTGTCACACTGGCAGATGGTTCAGTAAGGAAAGTGCTAGCTAGTGGATCTGTCTCTCTAACACCCAAGATTGATCTAAAATCTGTACACTTTGTGCCTGAGTTTCCTTTTAATCTTCTCTCTGTTGCAAAGTTGGTTGACACTATAAAATGTACAGTAACATTTGGGCCTTGTTTTGTTTTACAGGATCTCAAGAGTATGAGGACGGTTGGTGGGGGGCCTAGGAAAGGTGATCTCTACCTTTTCCACAGTGACAGTCTGCCTCGCCCAGTATCTGCTCCAACTCCATCCATCCTGTTGAGTGGTTCCCCCTTACTATGGCATTGCAGATATGGACATCCGTCGTTAGAAAGCCTGCGGAAGTTGGAACCTGAGTTGTCCCAAGTGTCATCTTTAGAGTGTCAGTCATGTCAGTTGGGAAAACATCATAGGTTGTCTTATCCCAGTCGTGTCAATAAACGAGCATCTTGTCCTTTTGAGTTAGTCCACAGTATTGTATGGGGTCCTGTTAAAGACCAGAGTTATAATGGTTTTCGTTATTTTATTTCCTTTGTGGGTGATTTTTCCCGCATTACATGGGTCTACCTTCTCAAAAGCCGAGAGTCTGTGCTATCTATTGTGAAACATTTTCATAAAGAAATAAAGGTTCAGTTTGATTGCAATATAAAAACTCTCCAATCTGATAATGCTTTAGAGTATGTTCAAAAGGCTATGTCTGATTTTTGTAGTTCTGTGAGCATGATTCATCGCACACCTTGTCCTCACACCCCTCAGCAAAATGGGGTGGCTGAGAGGAAAAATCGTCATCTTCTTGATCTTCCTATTGCTGTTCGGAAAGGTGTTCGTTCTTGTACTATTAGACATCCTATTACAAATGTGTGTTGTCTGTCACACTTATCTAAGCAGGCTCGCGCATTTGCTATTGGGATTGATTTTGTTGATATACCAAGGGATCACTATGATGCTATGAAGGACAGAGGCTGGAAACAGGCAATGCAGCTTGAGATGTCAGCCCTTTTGCATAATGGCACATGGGATCTTGTTGACTTACCTGCAGGGAAGAAAGTCGTGGGTTGCAGATGGGTTTTCACCATCAAACATAATCTGGATGGATCTGTTGAGAGGTTGAAGGCAAGATTGGTAGCAAAATGCTACACACAGACCTATGGAGTTGATTTCATTGAGACATTTTCTCCAGTAGCTCGTCTAAACTCTGTTCGGATTATTATTTCTCTGGCTACTACCTTTGATTGGCCCCTATTTCAGCTTGATGTTAAGAATGTCTTTCTACATGGTGATCTACAGGAAGAAGTATATATGGAGCAACCTCCTGGGTTTGTTGCTCAGGGGGGAGTGTCAGAAAGTGTGTAAATTGAAGAAAGCCATATATGGGCTGAAACAGTCTCCTCGAGCTTGGTTTGACAAGTTCAGTGAGGTTGTACTCCAGATGGGTTTCTCTCGCTCCATGACTGATCATTCTTTATTCTACTCTAGCTCTTCTTGTAGCTCTATCATTATTGTTGTATATGTTGATGACATAGTGATTATTGGCAGTGATTCTCCAGGCATATCTCGTGTGAAGGAAGGGTTACAGAAACACTTCCAAACCAAGGATCTGGGTAAACTGAGATATTTTCTGGGCATTGAGGTGCTTCGATCTCATGCAGGTGTCAACCTATCTCAGAGGAAATATGTGCTTGACTTACTACAGGAAACATACATTACTGAATCTAAACCGGTATCTACTCCTATGGATTATCACATCAAGGAGACGGTTGATGATGTTGAGTACTCAGATCCAGGATATTACAGGAGAATAGTTGGCAAGCTAATAAATCTGACTGTTACATGACCTGACATTTCTTTTGCTATAGGCGTTGTGAGTCAGCATATGCACTCACCACGACAGTCACACTGGACAGCAGTTTGTCGGATTCTAAGATATCTGAAGAGTGCTCCTGGTAAGGGGATCACATATTCTAAACCCAAGGTGACTCCGTCTATTTTGACTCTCACAGGGTATTCAGATGCAGATTGGGCTGGTACTGATAGAAGGTCTACATCAGGCTATTGTACTTTCCTAGGTGATCATTTGATTACTTGGAAAAGCAAAAAACAGCATGTGGTAGCTAGATCCAGTACTGAAGCTGAATACCGTGCTATGGCCCATGCATGTTGTGAACTACAATGGGTCAAATATGTTCTTTCTGAGTTAAAAATCACTATCATGTCTTCTATGGAGCTCAAGTGTGACAATCAGTCTGCTATACACATTGTCGGGAACCCTATCTTTCATGAGCGTACAAAGCACATAGAAGTTGATTGCCATTTTATTCGTGATCAAATCAAAGATGGTACTATTGTGACGCCATACGTCAAGTCTGAAAATCAACTAGTGGATATCTTGACAAAGCCTTTGGGTCCAGCAGCTTTTCAAAGATTATGTGGCAAGCTGGGCATACACGATGTGTACTCTCCAGCTTGAGGGGGAGTGCGAAACATGTATCCCCGTCGATACCATCGACAGGAGGTCGATGGTATCGAGATTATCACAGCGACAGAACATCATTTTGTCGATACCATCGACAGTCATGTCGATGGTATCGAGATTGCTACAGCGGCGGAAATCTGCAATCTGCCTCTTGGTTCTATTTTCATTATATTATTTGTTTTATTATTTTCTCCTTTGTACCGCAATGTATCTTACCCTAATCTATACTACTATAAAAAGAGCGAGTTTGATGCTGCGATCTCCTTGATTCACTCTCTTCTCTCCTTTTTTCAAGGAATTTTACTCCTACAAATATTTATTCCCACACTCTCCTATTAACTTATATGATCTTTAATTCTGTATTTCTCTCTCCATCCCACGGAAACGGTTCCTTGAATCTCTTTTCAAACAACCAACACAAATATCTTTTACGTAGGGACCCTTTCACGGACGAGTCCCCTCCCCGCACATTTCCAACAAATTTTAAATGTCACGTGCATGTGCACGTGTGCGTTCACTAGTATATAAAAAGAAGTGAGACGGCTATTGCCCTCTCAAGAAAGTTGCTCCTTGCAGCCGACAAATCCCTCGGTGTTTCATCTCCTCTCCCCTCACCTCTTCTCACAAGTACAAGAGGGCGCATTACTAGAAAGAAGGAATCGATTAATGCCCTGCCCTTATGGCCCTTGATCTAGATCACCATTAGACTAAATAGAAATTATGTTGTACTTTGTTTGTTCCATTAGATCCATTGGATGTGCAGTAGCCATTCCTAAGATGACCAAGGACACAATCATGTAATTGACAATAGCGAGAGAACTTGAGCCCAACATGCTTTTCTAGGCACAAGAGCAATTTGTTGAAACCATTATGAGCACAACCACTAGGTATGGAGCTTTGACAGCTATCGGTGCCACATGAGAAAGTATTTAATGGTCGCATTTGATTGGTAGAGCCCTAAAGTAAGCAAGTGGTAACCTTGAGCACAAGGTGCACCAATAGCTAGGATGTAGCTCGTGATGTCATTGATGTCACTAAAGATGGGTGTAGGAGATCACACACAAAGAGAGTCAAGCCTTCTCACTACCACAGCTTGACATGTCATGGGGTATCGACTATCAAGAATGTAGGTTTTGGGCTCTCAGTTGTAAGTTAACGCTTCATGTGCAGCACATGTGCATTATAAAGGAAGGAAGCTATGTGTTTCTCAAAACCGGCCATTTAAGCCTTTAATTGAATGCTTCTACCAATTTTCCAATTCTATAGGACAAGCATGTGCTCTGCAACTCTAGCATATCTCTAGACCTACTCCCACTTCTCTCTAAGCCCCCTAAGTAATGTCTCTGCTCCGAGGAGAGCGTCTCTTTGATGCCTCCTCACATGGTCCCGCTCCGCTTCTTCTCCCCTAAGGTGCTCTCCTTGTCCTCTACCAGCCTTGCTTTGAGGACCTCTTCTAGCCTTGCCCTCAGTGGTTGGTTCTCAATGCACAGGGCTGTCATTTGAAGACTCTTCGGCAGTCTGCTCAGTGGTCTTTCCTTGGTGTCATTCTTAGAGTTGTGTTCAACGTCCTTTCCAATGACTTAGTTGCAGTTCTCTTTGAACAGGTAGTAGCAACTTTCCCTTCCCCGAGCTCATGCTCGTCCTAGTGTTGGATCATTGGGTTCTTGTGATCTTGGCAAGATGGGTCCTTGTTGCAAGATTGTGGCTCATCGTCGCCGGTTCAAGATTCAGGAATGCCCTTGATGTATTCCTTCCTTGGTATGTCAGTCCCTTTTTCCCTGCTTCGACCCCTCTGGTTGGCAGTCTACCAAGATCTTCTTGGATCAAGGCTCTTGTCGTCTTCCTAGACTAGATTATGGTGTGATCGACCGAAGGTAGCATGTCCCCACCCCCTGATGGATTGCTTCTTGGTTGATTGACACCCTTTTCACCTTGGATGGTGGTTGTGGCACTGCTTGGAGCGATGGGTGCTGGTAGTGATTCGCCTTCAACCCTGATCCAACCTTTGAGAGCTAGCTTGGCTTGTTTCTCTTACTAGAAGTGTGGTGGCGGTCACTAGCTTGGTAGGCTCCTCTCCACCGATTTTGTGTGCTTGCTACTTTGCTCCTTTTTGTAGGTCGTTTCGTTGTGCTCCCTTGTACCCTAAGCCTTGCGGTTCACCTGAGTCAATTCTAACATTGGCCTAGGCTTCATGTCCTTCGCGCCTAATTTGGTGTGCTTCTTGGGCTCTAGGGATCTAGTGCCGCCTCAACATCGAGTATACATGTTTCCCTTGGTGATGACGAGTTGATCTCGTGATGTCATTTGTGTCACTAGCCCTCTTGCTAGCCCTTTGATCTCTCTTCCCCTCTTGTGTGGGTTCTTTCTTATTGTTGCCCTTTGATCTCGGCCAAGCCTAGCTTGAATCTCCTTTGACATTGTTACTCCGTTCCAATGAAGGAGGCGGCGTCATTTTGAGATCGTCCACTTCCCCTGACAACTAGGTTTCTTCCTTGGTGGCGGCTACGGTTTCCAAACCCTAGTTGTGCCACCCTCGACAGCACATGATCGACCCTAACCCTAATCCACGTGCATGTTGTGGGTGTGCAAGTGTGAGGTTGAGTCGAGCCTTTACGTGGGCCTTTCTGGTGGGCCATCTTTTGTGGGCTAGGCATGTTGGGCTTTTTTCTGTTCGTTTGGCTTGTGGATTGAGTCGGACTGAGTGTCTTACCCTAGTGTGGGCTTAGGCCTTGTCTCTGTCCTCCCTTCTTGGGCTTTCTTCTACCCCTGCATGGGTTCTCGAGTCTTAGTCTTATACATGGCCATCCTCCTTGAGCCTTCCTTTCTAGTCCCTTCATGGGATACTACAACCTATTTCATGTGGAGTTTATAAATGAGGGTGGAGATAGTTGGTTGCAGTTGACGATGAGGATGATGGCGACGATGAGGATGGAAAAGAAGAAGATGATGTGGAGGAAGACAATGATGAGGAAGAGGATGTGGAGGTGAGAGGATGAGGATGATGTTGTTCATAAGGACGGTGATGACACTGAGGAAGATGATGAGTATAATAGTAAGTGAACTTATTTGTCTGCTAATTGACATCATTTTAATGGCCTGTTTAAGGAGATCGGGATGAATGAGATCACCTCATTTAATTTTGAAAAATAGAATGACCACTCTATTTGTCTTGCTTGGCACCTTTCTAGCTAGAATGATTAGGTTGTTGGCTCATGATCGATCTACTCAATTTGATCCTAAAAACCTTGCACTTGAGCAGTATAAAGCTTGTGATCATGGCCAACAACTACATGGGAAATTGGAATGGAAGCAGAAGTGTCATTATCAATTCCAAAGTGGCCATTACACATCCAATAAATTTCATGGGAGAAATAAATGGATATATGAACTATTCATTTGACCATGCAATGGATGCAAACCTAAAGCCTTCCGGGAACAAAATTTATCAATTCATAACTAATCTGGATATGAAGTACATGACCACCTTAGATACTCTTCCAAGATCAAAATCGCAGAACATGTTTATCCTTCTCCTTATGTTGATTTAAATAGTTAGATATCTAGAAGACCCATCCCTACCAATTTGCATTATATGTGGAGTTGCTATGAACTAAAGCACTCTCAGTATAAAGATGCTACAAGAGTTAATAGTCTAATGGCAAAACCCCTTGACAAGTTGGTCAACTAGAAGAATATGTGAGGCATTCAACGGGGTATTAGGGTATTACTGTCGACTTCATTGGTAAGTATGCCAAGTTGTTTATTATGTAATATTGTGACTTCTATCAATATGTGTATAGAAAAAGATATTCCTAAAGAATACAATGTGCTCTTGAAAGTTACAAGTGGCAGGAATTGTGTCTTTTGCTTCTCGGAGGTAAAAAATGGTGAATACTTCTCTAAATTTTTTTTACCATCGTCCTTCACAATGGAAGAAATTGTGAGTCTTTTGCTTGTGTTGCAATAATGGTACAACTACCAATGAAGTAGTCACGGTCCATGTTGGACATGGTGGAGTAAGTTGCTAGCTTTCCATTACTCATGCACTCAACATCACTATTTACTCAACCAGTTGGCTTTTAAGTCCTCCAGCCGCACTTGCTTCACTAATGTTGAGGCTCCTCCAATACACTTGGAAACGCTAAAGGCCCTAAATAGCAATCATTATTACTTATCCAAAGTTTTTGAAGCGGGTGGCACTAGTTGAGATGAAGACAATTGTTATACTTTATAGACATGGTTGGAGGGGAAGTGAAAGAGACAGCAACCATAGAGAAAGGAGTGTATGAGAAAGAGACGAGGAAGTTGTCGGAGGCAAAAAGAGGTCCAATTGATCCTTGATGAGGTCATTTGATCAATGTTTGATCAGTGAGCACTTCCATGCTTCATAAAAAACTAGGCTAAGAAACTTGTGTATAGAGTCGCGACTACCTTGTCTCTCTCCTTGCACAACCAGAAAAAACGTTTTCTTCTTTTACGTATGTCAATGTATAATGATGACAGTTATGATCATGGTTATCAGAACCGGACCAAACGGCTGATTCAACCAGTTGAACTGGGAACCGATCACCCTACCAGTCTGATCCACCCTCAAAGACATAAACCATGTCTAACCGAAGTAAAATCAGTGAACCGACCAGTTCAATTGGTAAACCAGTGACTTGGTCTGGTTTCAACCCGATCGATTGAGTCTCTCACTCAGCCACTTAAGTGGCCCGAGGCCACAAAACACCTTGACTCTATGTGCACAATGTGCATCCCCCGTGTTTTCTCACGACTATCATGTTGAGCCCTAGCCCCCTGTGCTTCTTCCAATTGCGTTTGTTGGCTGCCATGAAGCCCGTCATCGTCGCGCCAAGCCCACAGGAAGTTGTCGCGAAGTGGAGTTTGCTAGTGCCGCTCTCCCTGCCATCACTCGCTGCATTACTAGGTGAGCTCATATTCTCCTCTCCTCTTTGTCTGCTCCTCCTTCCCTTTTTCTACTTCTCTATTTCTACGACACTTCCTCTTCTTCTGCTCGTCCCCTTCTTTGGCACCTCTTCCTTCAACCCCTCTTCTTTTATTCCTCTTCTTCTACGCCTCTCCTCCTTTTCTTATATGCCTCTTCTTCCTGCTCCTTGTATGACCTCCTTTTCTACGCCTCTTGCCTCTAATGCTCTCTATATCACCATGTCTCGGTCATAGTCACAGCAGCTAGTTCCTATTGATCACGTGGAAGGATTATTTTGAAGCTTTCAACTAACAAACATGTTGATTGGATGCTATTATTTAAATACTACACGGTTGTGATTTGATCACTATCTATCAAGTAATGCTCTCTGCTCTATACACAAATCATTGTTATGATTGCTAGCCAATTATGGGTTCCTCATTATTTCTTCATAACAAGTCGTGATTAATTTGGTTGTCAACTTGTCTATTATCTTTATTCCGTTGTATTAATTTGTTGTATCTTTATAACAGCCTAATTTGTTGATTGTGCATAATTGACTGTTACATGATTGTGGTTGATTAATGTTGTATAGGTTTAGTATTTGGTAATGTATTCTCAATAAGTTGTGATAGTTCTTGATATTGGTTTTGTAGAATACTCAAATGTGTTTGAATTGGAATTTCATAACTATATCTTGTGGTATTTCTTGATATAGGTATATGATATGTGGATTGTGAGATTTTGATATAGGAAACCTACTCATACTAGTTTGTTATTGATTATTATGTGAAATTTTGTTCTTATCCATGTCATACATATGTATATTTGCTATGATTTTCATATATTTTATATTTATGTATTTATAATGTCATGCTGACGTCACCGGTTGAACCAGTGGACCGAGAACCGGAGGCCTCACCAGTTCGGTTCTTACAACCTTGGTTATGATGTTACATTGGTGGGAATAAAGCAAAAGATTGTAGAAGGGCAGCTGATCGTGTAGGCACTAATCCTCACTTTCAGCAAAGCAAAGTACAAATTTAAGCAGCAAGAGGCCACAGCAGAAAAGACCAGCTACGAAACAACATGGCACGTGCATACTGTTGAGAAGAAAAATGGTGGTCCACGGGTCTACAAGTAGCAGAACTGTCTGGTTGTGGATAAAGACCTCTCTGTAAGATCTTGTTGTCGCTTTGCCTCCATCAAGGGGACATTGTAGCATTTTTCTTACTAGATCGCTATCCTATCCTATATATATATATATATATATATATACACACACACACACACTTAGTGGGGAACATAATGAATATTTCTAAAATTTCCCCTATAGAACAATATTTATCTTATTATTTTTGCTTGTTAGCAAGTAACGGAATATTATTAGTGGACTGTGAACATGTTTGTTAAACATTATTGAATAAGATGGATTATATTTTTAGCAAAATTCGATGTTTTCAGATTAAATTCCTCACAGTTGCACTATTTCTACCCTACTTTGTGTTGAAGTTGCGTCAAAGTTTCATTTCGCCAACTTTATCAAAGTTTCAACCAAGGAAACCAACGACTAGCATCCTCATGATGAAAAAGTCCCATGCGTCTCATGTAAGATATAGTCGCAACAATAGAGAAAGATCCACCTTCATTAAATCACCCCCACCCCTCTTGAATACTTTGAAGAATCTATTGCCATCTATCCATCACAATGAATGCCATCAGCACCCACCCTTATCTCACCCACACACTTGCCTTACAAATGCTTTCACACTTCCATGGCAATCCCCTTATCATCCATGACAAACAACCGTGACGACTTAGCTTCCTTCCCATTCTCATCTCCAAGCATTTGAATCTATCTGATGACTCATTAACAGTTTCCTCAAGTTCTTGAGCACTCCAACATGTGCATGTTGTATCCTCATCCCCATTTTACAACATTGATTTCTCACCTCTTGCATGGTTATCTCATTTCATTCTTCACCATGCCTAACAGTCAAGGTTCATTTTCCTCACTAACACGAAAACTTGATATGTCAATGGGTGCATACCGCATAGGGTGATCTTTCCACCATAGCTAGTAGCATCCACCCAACCCAGGCCACAAATGCTCCAACCTCTAATGTTCTACAACAGCTCAATATGTGCATAGCACCTTCTTTTGAGCTTGACAAAGAAGATGTATTTGCTTATCCCCTAACCATAGCAATCACCTTCTTACAACCTTGCACATTCACCTTTTACACCATCCCCTCCACCATTCACCCTTCACAATACCTTACACCCTAGGTTCAGCTGGCCCACTAACACAGAACCCAACAAGTCATAGCATGCACTCCAACACAATGACTTGTGACATGTGACTCTAACTCATTTGCTTTCCTTTTGTCCCACCCTATACCATAGCCTCCACCAAATCCTGACCATGTGTGCCTCTCCCTCCAACCTTCCCAATATCTCTTCAACCATTGAATCCCTTTTCCCTTTATCTCCTAGCCATAGCAACCACCTTCCTACAACCTTTCACATTCACCTCTTCATCCCCTCGACATTCACCCTTTTTCGCAGTAACACTCTAGGCTCGTCTACCCCACTAACATTGAAACCCAACAAGTCATAGCAAGCACTTCCACAGTTAACCTCCAACCCTAACTCATTTTGATTTTCCTTTTGTCCCACTCAGTCTTATAGCCTCCACCAACTCCAAACCACATCTGCCTCTCCCCTTCCAACCTTTGCAATATCTCTCCCATCATTGACTTCATTTTCCTTAATTCCAAACCACGTCTACAATTGACTCCCTTCTCCATCCTAGATGCCTCCACAATCTCTAGCCCCTTGCATAAAGCAATTGTGCCACGATGAGTAGTGAGTAGAAAAAACTTCATCATAGATAAAGAAAGCACCAAGGAAAATGTTGGTTGTTGACTATAAAACTTCGATCCACCAGTACAACCCATAGTTTTCTCATGCCAAAGTTATTACAATAAGAGACTACTTCTTTGACTTCCTAGCTACCAACATCCAAGTAAAGACCCAAGAAACCATCATAGCCATGGTCGACGAGGTAGGAACCAAACAAGCATACAAAACCTTATGTTTCCCACGCAACTATATAAAACACAGTTTGCTCAAGAGAGGAAAGGTTTCTACTATCGATGTCGTTCATGAAATATCATCGTGAATAAGATATCTATGTCATTTGATCCAGAGTCAAGAAAACCATCACAAGCAAAGTCAATGTTGAGGTTGTCCCCTCAGCGTGCCTTTAAGCAAGGTTCACACACTGCCTCATCTCTGCCACTCCCTGGGACACTATGCATGCAACCCCACATACCACCTAACTAAATTTCTTTAACTTCTGCCTATAGTGTCAAAATCCAACCATCCCCACTACATTATGAGTATTCTGACTCCAAACGAGGTTCTTAATTTCTAAGTAATTTTCACGTCTGTAAAAAAATTATTTCAAAGATAGATGACCATGACATGCAAAATGGGCTGCTATGATTTTGACAAAATTTCACCCATTCCAATTGCATTTCAACAGCTTTGATACACAACATGTCGACCCGTATGAGGCAATTTTTGTTGGAATAGTCGGCAGAGAATTGACAATGTGGTCTAGGCAGCATGGATATGAAGGTATGCAAAATTCCAATTGTGTTCTATACTAAGTTAGAGATCATGATATCTAGCCTCACTAAGCCATAGTAAACACCAAGATAAAATATTCAAGCAAGGTAAATAGATCCATGTTGAATCATCCCAAAACATGGGTACTTTCACTAAGATTCATATATTTTGGGGGATTTGTGGAAAGTAAGCATGTTACATCTTTCATGCATTGTAAAATGCAATCCTATGTAGATCTTCACCTAATGAGCATTGTGAGAAACAATGAATGATTGTATTGATTCAAATGAATAAAAGAGATACAGCCATGTCCTATATATAAGAGCAAGGGAGAAACCCTGAGACTTGGGACTCAAGTAATCTAAAAGGGCCGAGACACTAAAGACCCACCAACTATAGAACTACCAGTTATCACCATGTCGGTACTACCGACAATATCTTGGTACTACCGAGATATGCAGTCTTCAACGCTCCCCTTCAAGATGGAGCATGGGTGAAACACATGTCCAAGCTTGGAGTTACATGACTCGATAAAACGATAAAAGAAATGATAAAAAATAAATGTCACTCCCATACAAAATTGATACTCCCCCTTAATCAATACTCCCCGTGAATTATATGATGATGATGCCTCTCTTCTTTGGAATTGTATTATGCAGGCTGGAGATCCTCGAGCTTTGAAGAAGGTTTTTTGGAGTGCACCTGGAATGAAGAACATCTGATGAATGGAACCTGAATACTACAGCAGTAATTCGCCACTTTGAAGCAAACGATCATCCATACCACGACTAAGTCGTCTTCACTGGAATACATACTTAACGCGGCATGAACGCGGATACACAGTGTCGATGTAGCAATAGCAGAATCTTCAAACTGTCTGAGAAGACATGCATAACGTGGCACGAACACGAACGAACAATGTGTTGATGATATGATGCAGGTACCATAACTCTAACGCATGAACCTTGGGGGCTTGATAGGAAAGGAGATCATCCATCAAGGAAAGTCCCAAGTAGATCAGCAAAAGGTGATGTCATCAGAACAGATGCAGCTTGGAGAAGACATGATGAAACAGCTCGGTGAAGATAAATCTGGATGAATCAACCTTGTAGATGTAGATTTGGTAGGATTGAAATTGTTAAGCTTCTGAGAAGTCTGAAGAAGCACCCATCTGTCTCTCAAGAATGCAGCAAGAGTGCTAATGCTATCTGAAAATGGAGAACAGGTGTGTTGAACACTGCACAGCTACATGAGGATAATAGCCTGGAATATGAACAGGAATATGAAAATGGAGTGCTAATGCTATCTGAAAATGGAGAACAGGTGTGTTGAACACTGCACAGCTACATGAGGATAATAGCCTGGAATATGAACAGGAATATGAATAGCATCTCTTCTTATACTCTCTTGCTTCATACATATTCTCTCACACACTCTCTCAAGCTCTCTCTCTTCTCATACCAAATGATGGTATGCGGACAGCAGGCTGAATGAACAGAGATGATGGATGGCAATGGCGAGGGTCAATTGTGGCTAAGTAGGCGGCATGAATAGCAGTAGGGCAGCAACATGGAGCAGCGACCTAGGGGCCTGGATGACGGCAACGGCGACTGAAGAGTGTGATCGTCAGATGGGGATACGGTTGTTGGATAATGAGGCAGCAACATTGCAGCGAACGGACACACGATGATGGTTGGATTATGTCACTCAGTTGATGTATCACTTGGTCGCAACAGAGGAGATGATGTCGGTCTCCTGTATGGCTCCGGAGATATTGCATTCCACGAGGCTGCATGCGGAGTCAAGTGCGGAGCCTCTCCATGAGCAGTAGGGAAGGTTGGTGCTGAGGACGTCAGGGCGATGCAGCGGTAAAGACGATGACTATTGATATACTGAAGATATCTCAGAACTATCGATATGTCTGTCGGTAGTACTGACGAGGTCACAGGCTACAATCAGCGAGGGAGTCAGTAGTACTGACATCCTGTCGATAGTAACGACCCGACAGTGCAGCAACAGATGCGATGGTTGTTGTTGATGGCGTTGATTGGCAGCTGGCCGCGGTGGCTACTGCTACTGCTTGCCGACTGCTGTCTTGACTGGCGGCGGTTGTGGCTGGTAGTCGGGGATCAGCGGCTACGTGATGTAGCGGCGTGATGCAGCGGCGTGACTGATGGTAACTGTTGTTGACAACGGCTTAATGATAGTGGTTGATAGCGTCGGGAGATGGCGGATAGATAGGAGATAGCCGGGAAGGATAGCGTAGGCGTACAGAAATAAAAATTGGAACTTTAAGAAAGAGAAAGAGAAGCCATGGAGGGCAAGATATGCCTGGCAGGCAGCCGGCCTAAGCCATGGAAGAGGCGGCGGCGACCGCCCGCAGGCGGGGCGCTCCTCCTGTTGCTCTCTCTAAGAGAGAGAGGGTTGGTGGCTTTTAGGGTTGGAACCGGCGGCTGAGAGAAGAGGGAAGAGGGGCGGCGGCTAGGTTAGGGTTCCCTAGGACGGAACACGCTCTGATACCATGTAAGAAACAATGAATGATTATATTGATTCAAATGAATAAAAGAGGTACAGCCCTGTCCTATATATAGGAGCAAGGGAAAAACCCTGAGACTTGGGACTCAAAGTGATCTAAAAGGGTCGAGACACTAAATGCCCACTAACTACAGAACTGTCAGTTGCCGCCATGTCGGTACTACCGACAATATTTCGGTACTACCGAGATATGCAGTCTTCAACAAGCATGTTTAGAGAAATATTTTTTCCCGCTATTTTTTACAAAATTTCATTATTTGATTATTTTTCAATTTATGTTTTCTAATAAGAATGGAAAATCAATTATTCCTTATGTATCCTAACACCTAAATCTACCTAGATCTAGCACATGAACTCATTTATAATGAGTATGGTTTTTTTTACCCAATTTTTGTTGATTTTTTGTGATATAACATTTTTTGGATTTGTTGTTGATATATATTTCATTCCGTACATTGACTTGATTAAAGACATGTATGGTAGCTCTACTGCAAGTGTGAAGACTCCTGGAGGAGAGACACCAACATTTATTATCACAGTTGGGGTAACACCAAGGATCCACACTCAGCCCATATATGTTCATCTGTGTTATGGATGAGTTGACAAAGAATGTTCAGGATGATGTTCCTTGGTGTATGTCATTTGCTGATAATATTATATTGATTGACAAAGCTAAGGATGGATCGGATGATAAAGTTGAACTTTGGAGAAAGGCATTGGAATCAAATGGATTGATGATTAGTAGAAGCAAAACTGAGTATATGCATTGCAATTTCAGTCAATCTCGCAGTGTGAATGGTGGAACCAAGTTGGACAGACCGACGGAGTAGATATACCAAAATGCGATAAATTTCGTTACTTGGGTTCTATCATTCAAATAGATGGGGATGTCCAAAATGACGTTTGTCACAGGATCACTGTAGGATGGTTGAAATAGAGGAGTGCAACAGGAGTATTATGTGATCAGAAGATCCCTCTCAGACTAAAAAGCAAGTTTTATAGAATTGCTACACGGCCAGCCATGCTCTATGAGAGTGAATGTTCGGAGGTGAAGAAACAAGGACTCGACAAGATAAACGTGGCTAAAATGTATATGCTGAGATGGATGTGTGGGAAGACAAGAAAAGATCGCTCGAGAAATGACTATATCAGGAATAAAGTGGGGGTGGCGAGCATTGAGGACAAGTTGCGCGAGGGCCGACTCAGATGGTATTGACATGTGCAACGCATGCCAACTAATGCGCCTATACAAAGCAATGTTATTGAGGCAAGATGATGATGATGATGATGTTAATGATGATATATTTCATTCCAACCATGCTTCTGTATAATAACCTAAATTTAATTGTCTACGTAAACCTATACCTAGCTCAGTTGAGATAGCTCATTATGACCAAACAAATCCCACCCCTTTTGCAATTTTCAGTGATGCA
Organism: Alisma plantago-aquatica; assembly: GCA_963693085.1. Classification (NCBI taxonomy): domain Eukaryota; kingdom Viridiplantae; phylum Streptophyta; class Magnoliopsida; order Alismatales; family Alismataceae; genus Alisma; species Alisma plantago-aquatica. The sequence goes on along the minus strand of OY856409.1, from coordinate 731,571,357 downwards.
AATTATTTATATTCATAATATAAAATTCCAATCACATTCAGTAGCTGCCATGTTTTAAAATTTTGATTTCGACGTTGTTTCCGATGGCTCAAAAACTCTTCAATGGAAAATTTGACATTTACGCTTATTTCGACACAAGATTTTGGCGACCAAATAAAGGAATTAAGTCACAAAATTTTACCAGGATGATTTACATACATAAAACACCTATTTATGCAATAAATCACATAGTAGACGCCATGGTTTAAACTTTCAATTTAGACGTTTTTTCTGATGGCTCAGAAACTCTTGGATGGAAATTTTGACATTTACGCTTATTTTGACACAAGATTTCGACGACCAAATAAAGGAATTAAGTCATAAAATTTTACCAAGATGATCTACATACATAAATACACCTATATATGCAATAAATCACATATTGATATTGGTGGAGGGTCCTACATGTGTGAAAAGATTGAAAATTGTTTTGAAGGGAATTTCAATGAATTTTCAATAACGTAATGAAGGAATTAGTATATAGGTCATCATGTTAATAATCAATTTCAATTGATACTTTATAGCTTACGCTATAGATCATCAAAGAGTGAAAATACTAAAAGTATTCCCAATTTAGGCCTGAAATTATTCATAAAATTGGGACAAAATACTAAATTTGTTGATACTAATAGTCTAATGTATTGAATATATCAATTGAATAAATTTAACTATATATTATTCCCATTAATAGTTGAAATTTAATATATGTAACTAAACATCATACATAACAATTCTAATTTGTTTTTTTTTCATTTTTATATGTGAATAGGCCTGAAATTATTCATAAAATTGGGACAAATTACTAAAATTAGTTGATACTAATAGTCTAATGCATTGAATATATCAAATGAATACATTTAACTCTATATTATTCTCATTAGTAGTTGAAATTTGATGTATGTAACTAAACATCATACATAACGATTCTAATTTGTTTTAGTTTTTTTTTTTCATTTTAAGGTCTAAATTATATATAATTAATATTCAAAGTATTACATAATTGTATATGAAATTCATCTCTAACATAAGATATTTTCATAAATTTAACATTTATTAACTGTTAGTCTGTTACATAAACATATATATGAATAAAACGTTGAAAAAAATCAAAAAATGATCAGTTGGAAAATGTTTTATTCATTATCCTGACAAATAGGATATGTATCAAGTTAGATTTGTAAAATAATTGTAGTTATATGTAATTTATAGCATAATTTCATGAATCCTCAAGCTTAAGTTGAAGTCTATCACTTTTAACTTGCAATTTTGGAGTAATCTTTTGATCAAGATGGGTAAAAGTGGAAGAAATAGATGTAAATGGGAAGGAGAGCAAGTAAACTTACCTTAGATCCCAAGAACAAAGCCTTTAAGAGCAAGAGAATGCAAAAAATCACCAAAAAAGTAACTTTAAGTGCAGCAGGCTTTGGGGAGTTGATTTTAGAAATTGTGAACCCATTTCGGTTGTGTTTTACGAAATGCATGCCCAAACTGGCCTTTTTTCAACGAAATTGCTGTATTTTGTCAAAATTTCACCCCCTTTCGTGAAATTTCTATGGAAATTTCGAAATTTTACTTACCTATTCCTGGACATATGCATTTCTATGTCTGATACCGTCGAAACCGAAATTTCGAGCAAAATTTGGAGATTTTGACCGAAACTTTGAACCATGGTAGCCGCTACTTTAAGGCTACATGCTAATGCTTATTGGTTGTTTCAAGCAAAAAGCAACAACTTAGACTAATATTGTCTCTTATGGTTGTTTCATAAATATCATTAGCTGCAAGTATGTGCTTATATGTGAATAACAAACCCTCAAAACTAAAGTTGAATTTTGGTACTTAAAATTCCCATCCACAAAGCGGGAAATCCCAATGTTTTTGTCAAAACTTCTATGATTTCGATCCCATGATTGTTGAAATGGTGTCCAAATGGTCTTATCGAATCCTTGACTCTAACATATCGCAGTCAACCCACCATGCACATGCCCCCAAAAACACATTGTAGAAGTCTTTTTTACCATCATTCTATCTAGGTTTCAGCTACCTCAACAAACCAGATGCCCCCATATAAGTCTTTGGTTTGGGATTCATGTTTATGCCCACATATGACGTTACATATCTCCTAAGGCGTTTGCTGACTTCACAACCATGAATATCAACTCAACATCTTAACTCACTTCTTCCTTTTCTCCTCTGCCCCTTTTTGACTACCCAGTTTGCAAGGTTAAAGTTTAACCCGTCCACCTCCTTTCTTTCCAAGAAGAGGCCTAGTTTTTAGAGGAAAATTCATCACAAAAACATAACCAACAAGGGGCTTCCTCTCTAAAGGCCTAGTTTTTAGAGGAAAATCCATCACAAAAACATAACCAACAAGGGGCTTCCTCTCTAAGGCATGCAACCACATCATTCTATAAAGTCTAACATCTCTCATGGATTGCAAGATAGCAACAACATTATATGTATAACACCCCACCTTATTACATTAAAACCATTTTGACAGGTTTCAAGATAGTAACAAAAATGATTCGGTTAACAAGCCACATCTATCACATCAAACATCACTTGCAAGGGTTGTATTCGAATTCCAAAGTAATATAATCGAGAAAACAAGATATTAGCAGATCAGTAGTTGCATTTCCCAAGAAAAAATACTTGTTTTCAGAATGAATAACAAAAACATCTTTCCCAATATGTTACATTATTTTCCCTGTGAAATAAACAGTTAGAAATAAAATATGCAAGCTATTATCAATAGAGCTAGAACTAACCTTGGCTTACACGAATGGACGAGAGTTTTCCTTCTTTTAACAAAAATTTTCTAAATGAATCAGTTTGACATTTCTCGGCAGCTTTTCTCCAAATGAAATTCAGTTTTTTGTAAGTATCACAGTGTTTCTCAGAGCAGTTGGAGTTCTTGTGATCACACGACCCATTCTGACTTTCTCTAGGCGAACCTGCAGAAAAATAAGTCAAAAGAAATATCAGAAATGCATATGTTTTTACTTCAGGTTACAAAATACAGGCAAAGGGAAGAGAGAGGACGGGTAGGGTCATGAAAACTCCGGTGTATAGGGTCAATATCCCACAACCCTGCAGAGGGTTTCGTAATTACAAATGGGACCTTTATGCCAGCACACATACAAACCATTGTTTGAAGCATTTTCCCCCACAAATAAGATGAAAAAAAAATGTTGCTATCTAGATCAACTGATTGGACTATTACTTGCACCTCGTTAGGATTGAATATTACTTCTGAGATGAATTGAGATCAAGTCATTCCAGTGTCATGTCAAATGGAAGATACAAGACGTACCAGACTCTAATCAGGTTCGAGTATTAAAGAAGTAAATTTGACTCAAAAACAAGTTAAAATGATGATCAGCCATCTATTTGTAAAGCTACCCAAAAAAAAACTATTTGTAAAGCTGTGTAACACAATGCACAATCATATTTTCAAATATGGATCGACTGTAAGTACAAGAATCATACATTAAGGGAGCATAAGGCATAAGTCACATCCCTATGATGGGAGGCTTAAAAACACTAAACTCCACCTCAGTTTAATATTAGAGCTCAATCAGATGGTCCACGCATTGACAGCATAAGCTAAGTAAAATTAGAAAAAGAAGAGGTGGACCTATAATTATATGGGTCATGGGAAGAGCTTACAAGAGAATGAATGAATAGGTTCCATTGTAGCTTCAACGAATATGTGCTATGAGAATGCAATCTGAATGAGAAACGTGTCCAGGTAACTCATCCTAACATGGTTGGGATTGAGGTTTAAATTGTTTCATTTCACTGATGTGTATTCTTCTTATATCCAAATTTTGAATTCTTCCTTGCAGTTAAAGTATAGAGCAGGTTTCAATGTAGACTCCATAATAGCTATGCTTACCGACCATGCTTTTAGAACCCATGTTAAACCAAAGATTCAACTGATCAGGCACCATTTTTCAATTCACTGGTTCAGTGCGTGTGATTTTCGTTAGTTAATATTAGAGGAATGTATCCGTAAAATATGAATAATCAAGGGGTATTCAGAATCTGTATAGCCAATAAGATAGTCTAACGACCCACATAACAATTATATGCAACAACCACTCAACCTACTCGATTATAGTTTAATAAGCCATTTGACCATTTCTTTTATCAATCTGGCAAACAGGTATAACATAGTACTAACAGGATACATGATATGTCGGCTACTCTATACCTCATGATCAAGCAAACATTGTGCAGATGGTTCATTGCCCCAGCAAAACTGGAAAGATATAGACAGCCAGTGAGCTGGACTATTTGATTATTTTTTATAATAAATTGTTTCAGAGGTAAACCAGTTTCTCAGTTGTTTTCATTAGATAAGATCTAACTGATTGCTTGAGTGCTTTTCAAAATCAATAGATTGACTATAAAACACTAGCATCACTTGATACTTTTAGCAAACTAACCTCCAATCAACTCAATCATCCAGAACCTATTAAAACAATGTAAATCACTTTTCAATATAAAGTGCTATACAAGCTATGAGTAAAAAATAGGCTTGGCGTGATGTATAACCATGGCCCACAAAGTACTTCGCTACAACGAGCTTCACAAGGTCTAACCAGAAAAGGTTTCAGCACTTTACTTGCAATTTAGAATAGCGAACTACCTAGGAGAAAGCCATTGAAGTTATGTGGGGTTCATTTATAATTTACATTGAAAACTGCAAAAATCAAAACATCATATACCTCTCAGACACATTGTTTTCAGAATGGCCTTAGGATCGTCACCCTCTGTGAGAGATGAAGAATCATCTGAACTGAATTGTAGAAGTGCAACAGTCAGCCATGTCGCCTGATTTTTTGACGCTCTCAGCTGCTTTTCTGTTTCAGAAAGTATTTTCAAAGCATGCCTCAACTTTTGCAAGCCAGCTTCAGCTACTGCAAAAAACACAGCATCAAATTAACAAGATTGAAAAGATGTTTATCCTGTTGTAAAACAGGTTTAACAGTATTCAGTTCATGTAGCTCAAACAGCAATGTCAGCCACGAATGGCCAATATTTTAAACAGTCATAAGTATAACTGATAACATTTTAATATAGCATCTACCAGCATAGCTGATGCGTCCAACTAAAAGTTTTTATTGGAGATTTGAAAAGAAAAGAGGATGGATAAGGACAAAAAATCAAAATAGCACACTTTAATAAAAATATGTACTGAAATAGCACCAAAGCCATCTTAATTCCCGAAATAGCCCACTTTCTAGGAAAAGCGCCAATACTTTTGGTGTTTTACTGTTTCCGGGACCAAAAACGCCAAAAACATGGCGTTTTCAATTGAAAGCGCCCAAAACTTGGCGTTTTCAGGTAAAAGCGCCAAAAATTAGGCGTTTTCAGGTGAAAGCCAACTTTTTGGCTTTTTCAGACAAAGGCATCAACTTATTTGGCGTTTTCAGACTAAAGCGCCAACCGATTTGGTGTTTTCAATTAAAGCGCCAGAATGGCCGAGGACATGGCCGACGATATGCTACTTTGTAGCGGCTACTAACAGGAGGTTGTTGTCTGTGGCTGAATGAGCGCGTCGTCTGAGCCGACGAGGGACAAGGGAGAAGGTCACATCGTCTGGGCCGACGAGGGACAAGGGAGAAGGTGTCCTGTTGAATGAGCACGTCGATTTCTTGCTGCATCGCCCAACGCCACGTCGGGTCCTGAAGGGCTTGGAGAATAGTATGTGGATCAGAGGATAGAGAGGCGGCATGCAGGTACTTGGGGTTGGGTTTGATAATTCCATGTTGGTGGCGGTAACCATGGGGGGAGGTGTTGGTGTATCAGCAGGTGAAGATGAGGACAGGGAAGTCAGTAGGGAGGCGGTGGCAGTCTGGGTTGCTGTAGGAAGAGCTGAAGTGCTTGTTGTTGTAGTTCGAGACGGCAGGGAAGTGGTGGCCGTCGGGTTTGTTATAGGTGTTGTTGTTAGTAGCCACTACGAAATAGTGTATCGTCGGCCATGTCTCGCGCCTGGCGCTTTAATTGAAAACGCCAAATAAGTTGGCGCCTTTGTCTGAAAATGCCAAAAAGTTGGCGCCTTTGTTCTAAAACGCCGGAAAGTTGTCGCTTTCACCTGAAAACGCCTAATTTTTGGCGTTTTTACCTGAAAATGCCATGTTTTTGGCGCTTTTGGTCCCGGAAACAGTAAAACGCCAAGTGTTGGCACTTTTCCCAGAAAGTGGGCTATTTCGGGAATTAAGATGGCTTTGGTGCTATTTCAGTACATATTTTTATTAAAGTGTGCTATTTTGGTTTTGTCCTAAAATGATTGTTAGTTACATGCGAATACGCGGTAAACACTAAACAACAAGTGTATTGAAAATGATATACTGCAACGTGAAAGCTTAGAAGAGGCTCATTGAATATAGATTAAGTAGAGTGATAGATATGAGAACCTAAGAGAATCATAACAAAGCACAGTCAATACCATAGCAAAGCCTTAACGTAATTGGTCAAAAGCAAAAATGCAAGCAAGATGTATAAGCTAGTGATTCTCAATCTTTTACAACACATAAGCGCTGAAACCCTAAGGCCCAAAAAATGTGGGTGGGATAAAAGGAGTCATAAAAAAGAACTTATGTAGTATATGCACTAACAGGAATGCCTTCCTAGAAAACTTCTAACTGCATCAGAGCATTCTGACTGAAGCTTGCCAGCAAGAATATCCATGATCAAGTTTGCAAGCTGTGATGTCAGTTGCATAGGATCAACTTTTGAGTTCATCAGCTCTCTAGCCCTTCTAACTGTATTGGAAGCATCCGAGGAAAGTGCGAGGTCCAGTAATTCAAGCAGCTCATCATCAGAGATGACACCTACCTGTGTAGATTCATTAAAAAAAAGGAATGTCGATCGATGTTCACATAGCAAGCATTTGAAGAACAAGGAAATGTTGAACTGTATTTTGGAGTATCAGTAACTCACAAGCTCCTGGACTAGAGGAATTGTAATATTCTTGCCAAGCAAACTCAGCTGATCAAGCATTACTTCTGCATCTCGAAGGGATCCATTAGACTTGGAAGCGATAAAATCTAAAGCATCTTTGTCAAACTCAAGTGCCTCTTCTATACATATCCTTTGCAGCCTGCTAGCGACGTCCGTGTCTTTGATTTTCGGAAAGTGATACCTTTGACATCTCGATATAGTATTCGAAGGCAGTTTTTCGGGTTCGGAGGTTATCATGATGAATATCGTTCTTCTGGAAGCTTCGATGCTATTCGAAATGGCAGGCCATGTTTCACCCAGCAGACACTGGCACTCGTCCACGATATACACTTTAAAGGACGCCGAATAAGGAGAAAGAGAGGCACTCTTGAGAAGAGCTTTAATCCTATCCTTGCGGTTAATTTTAGATCCATCTAGTTCCTTGACATCCCTACTCCTTCCAGAGAATATGAAAACACATTCCCTGCAGAAACCACAGGGCCTGTATGCCTCTAGAGAAAGACAATTCAAGGCTGCCGCAAAAACCCTGGCCATGGATGTCTTGCCAGTGCCTCGTGGACCGTGGAATAGATACATTGGCGATATCTTAGTTTTAGCGGTTGCATTCATGAGGGACTGAGCTATGACATGCTGCCCAACCAGCTCATCAAATGTCTTGGGTCTGTACTTCTGACTTAGGCTTCTAGGACTATCAAGACACAGATTTACTTCTCTGTACGTTTCATCTTTTCTTTTCACAGATAAGAGTGGATGTTCCTGGTCATCCATTTCAAAATAACTATCTGGGTCCCTAAATTTTGGCGTCCTCGACCAACACGAGCTGAGTCCACATCCGCTGTAGTTTGAATCCATTGCGTTATTGTCATCATTTGTAAAAGCCAGCAAGCTGTTTCTAGACCTGTTTGTTTGGGTTTCACTCAATGACAAGCATGGGCTGCCAATGCGACTAATGGAAACATCTTCTACTGCAGTGGCTAGATTCTTTATGCCATGATGATGTCCTGCTTTCTTCATCTGAACCCTGCCGTTGTGCCTCTTCGTATGGCCTACACCAGGCTCACTGTAGGAATCTCCATCTTCTTCCAGAAGATTCTGCCAGCCGTTCCCATTCTGAAGCCTGGATGGTTTGTTGTTGTTGGGTGTAAACTGGGGATCGTCCATTTTGGACTCATTGCCGGAATCCAGGTTGCTGTCGTGGCAGCACTCATTTCTTGGATCTGAAGTGCAGAACCTGCTTTTCTGCTGCTGGTCAATATTGCCCCCAACATCATTCCCTTCCAAAGCCAGCTCGTCGATTTCTAGTTTTATATTGTCATAGGTTGTCATGAATTTGTTCATGGAGATGGTCGAGGGGTCCCTTAGCGACCTGACCCTCTTGAGAGTCATCAACGTCTTTGAAAGTGGGATGTCGACAGAGTGGCGCCTTCCGTCGCCCATCTTCTCCTGCTGGTGAATTTTCACTCCAGGCTTAAGTTTCATCATCACGGATAAAGTGGCAGTGTGATTTCTTCTGATTCGTCTTCTTCTCCTATCTCACGCCTGTCCTGGACAAGTCACAAATGCACAACTAATTATCTTATCCGAAATGCCGCCTTCATGCGGATACTAAAAAAACAAAAAGGAAAAGAAGGGATGAATAATGCAGGCGGTACTAGTTAGGAAGGTGAAACTGACATCGGGCATATCTTGGCCTCACAGAAACGCTTTCGGCAGTTAGAGTACATGACGTTGACCTCCATGAGTGAAAAGGATACAGTGTGCCCACACATTACCCAATCAATGAGCAGAGAACTGAAAGCAACATGCAGAAGGAAGGAATCAAAGTGGGGAAAACCTAGTACGCTATCAGACAGACTAAGACTAAACACGCAAAAACCCAGATCATTGTCTGAAGTGCAAGATCCCGCCTACACGTAGACCAGACGTAGTTAAACCCCTGTTCCACACAGCTTGTGAAGGCGAGCAGAACATTGTTGAGGAAATGCTTGCGGCTGTTATCCATACCCTATAGCTATCTACGGGAGACGACGACGAAAGGGACGCAGAAACAGCGATAGAAACCAAACATATGCACCTCCATGAAAATACGGGTCAATGTGACAAGGCGCTGGTGCTCGGGGAATCTGGGGAACGCATTCCACAGGAACAGTAACCTCTGCTGGAATAAACCATATACTATATGGGGCATGAGATGGGAATGGCGGAACAGAGCATGGCACGTAATGTACCAATCATCCGGAAGAATGGAGCCACGCACGCCGCCGCCAGCACGCAATGGGGGAAGAGAGGAAGTGAAAACAGCCAAACTAGACCAAAAAGATAAAGGATGTAACTTTGCGGCGCAGATCGTGGAAGGAGGCGGAACAGAAGGGAAGAAACGAGCACTCACCACTACTGACAACCCGCATTGCGCCGCGGGAGGATCCCCCGGGCCACCGACGCGCCCGGAACCCTAGAAACCCCAGCAGCGAGGTCGCATTCGTGACAGCTGGGCAAGCTAGGCGGCGGAGGAAGAGCAGCAGGAGGAGGAACAAGGGTGGCGGAAGGGCGGCCCAGGTGAAGCGGATGCAAGAGCTGTGGCGGGACGGTAATTAAGTGGAGCCAGGAGGGGTGAAAAGCGGGCATCGTCCTTCGCGAATGAGGGTTGCGGGTCTTGATAAGCACAGGTAGATGGGGCTTGCTGCAGATGCAGGTGGGCTGTGGAGGGGCCGGAGGATGGTGGCTGCTGGGAAGATGTCGCCTGGGGAACGGAGAAGGGATGGGATGGCGAATCTGGTGAAATTTTACTGAGGCACGAACGGTGAAATAGTGTGGAGGGCCCCAGAAGAGGAAGCTGTTATACTTGGCGTGTTGTAGACGGTGATGAACGAAAAGTAGGCCACTGGGAGGCCTGGTTGGGGGAAGGAAAACTGGAAAAGTATCGTGTGATGGCGATGTGAGAATTTTGTCGTGGGGGACTTTCTTTATGTTTGGTCTTGGAGAGACGTGGTTGTGGGGGACATTCGTTGAGATTAACGCCCAATAAATTGGACGGAGTTGACGGCTGATTTTAGAATATATTGTACTTCGCTACTTCGGAAAGAGACACAAAGCTATTCCCCACCCCCACCCCACCCCCTACCACCAACAAACAAACAAGGGCAAGATATTTGGCATGATCTTCCTCCCCTTAAAAGAATACAAATTAAACGAAGAAACATGCTCGTGTAGTGCATCTACCTTGGTTCCTAAGGGCTGTTTAGATGTCATATTTAAAATGTACATTTACATTTGTTATTTGAGGGACTCTAATTGCAAATGTTTATGACTTAAACTCCCCCATTTTCAAATAAGATACTTCACATATGAAATAGATCTGTTAGCAACATCGCAAATTTGATTTGTCTTATGTGTTTGGAAAAAAGCTCGCAACGAAGCTAATCCAGTGGCATAAACAGAATAAAAGGATGAAAATGATAAATCATGGGTCACCACCCGATTTTATTCGTAAATAAGGAAATAAGGGAATATGCGTTTAAATCAATAAGAATACGTGGATATGGAAAAGTAGGAAATTGTGGTTAAAAACTAAGCTTAACGATCTTATTATGAGTGGGGAAGATGTAAGCACCACCTCATCGTCTGATACTTGGTATTGAACCTTTTCATATTTTCAAGCAAAATGGTGGTTTCAGATATAGTAACAGAAATAAAGCAAATAAAGTGATAAAAAAGATTTTTTTTAGTTTGTGAATCTTTAGGGCTGGAGATTGTCGTGACTTTCCTATAATTGCACTAAAGATCCTAATTTTTTTAGAGATGGGTTCTACTCACCTCATGATTTCCTAAGGAAGAGCCCTATCTGGGACGGGTAGGACCAAATCATGAGAAAGAGAGAGAAGAGAATATAAAAGTGATTCGATATGAGCAAGATTCGATCTATTTGATCTATAAATCATGTAGAATATTGGATTGAATCATATGAGAGTGAATCTGAATTATTCAATTAATAATAATTAGTTTAAACGGCCTTGAATAAGCAGTTTAAGTAAGCAATACAAGAATTATGAGAAGTTATATTGATATGAACAGTTATGTATATAAGAATATTAAAACATTTATCGGTATGTGACGCAAAAGTGTTTCAAAAATAGTTGTGTTAGACAAAGGATCATCTAGTCACTCAAATGATTGAAACTAAAGGAGGGGGTAGTTGTGTCTCTGGCTTCAGGAGAGTCAAAAAGGATGGAATGATATGGCAAGCATAGAGGGGGTATTTATAGGATGGAATTAGGATTCAGAGACTTGTTTGGAAGATTATGGAACTGGTTGTGATCGTTATCATCTGTTGGGTGAATGTATCATGTGCTTTTGTCATGTGTCTCCCGGCGAATGACTGGGATCCGCCAAGTGTCCCCGAGAAGAAAGAAAAAAAATTATATCTAAGTTTCTTGACTTTGAATATTCTTTTAGAGATACTTCTGTCTAGATTGCGAGATTGAGTCATGTGTATAATAAATCTCAATAAAAAGAAAGAATATAAGAAGATAAAGTTTGAGGATTAATCTTTCTTGTTATAAAAAAGATATAGATTTTTTATGAAGATAATGGTAATTTAATATGTAGATACTCTCGTTAAGTAATTTATGGGCAAGGCTTATCAAAATATGAATTAAAAGGCTTATTGTACTTAAGTCTAGAAAAAAAATCAAGTATATTAAAACCCTCAAACTATGACAAATGGAAATGTGTATGGATTAAATAGGTGAAAAAAATTGAAATAATGGAATAAACTTCATTATTAGCCGTAGAGATGATCTGGTCTAGATTAAAGAATGAGCTAATAAAAATAGGATTTCAACAATTTGCCCCTATAAGAAGTGGGACCCGAGAGGGGATCCTCTCCCTACTTCATTTGAGGAATAATCTTCTTCTAATGCAAACACACTAATAAGGTATTCTGGAATATGTGTAGTTTTTTTATTTCTCAAATGATAGCATACTAAATGACCAAAGTATAGTAGTGGAATAATAAATCGTGACTATATTCAAATTATCAAGATTATAGGATTTTTTTCCCAATAAGGGGCTTATATGAAAGAACAACTTCAAGATCTAAGTAGAGGGATATCTAAACTATCTCAAGTCGGTCTTCCAATAGTCAGCTCCTTAAGCCAGGTCCACGTCTGCATGTCATGTCCTCCATGTCCTTTACCTATGGGTTGGAAGCATAGCCCAGAAGAGAAGACAAAATGGAAGTTGTCAGCATAAAAGACAGTATGAGCATATTAATTGAGGATTGAGCAACGTTAGGAAAAAGATCAAATATAACAACGCTTCTCATAGAAGAGGAAAGATATTATCCAAGTAGATATCAAGATAATATGAATAAAAAATACAGATAAGCAAGTCAATGGATGAGGCATTTATTAAAAGGATAATGAATAATAGAAAGTATTTTTGCCATATAACAACATTGTAAAATCATAATAAGTGCATGTATAAGACCCCTGGCCTTGCTTTTTGGTTGAACATGCTTTCTTATCTTAATTGGATGCTTAAAACCTTAATTAAACCCTAATATTTGCTTTGATATCATGTGATAAACCTAAGTTTCAAGTTTGGTCCAGTTTGGACATTGTTTAAGTTATGCATTTATATGCTTGTTTTGGGCTTTTATGCAATTTATCCATATTTAGAGTTTTTGTTGTAATTTGTCACATGCTTTTATTCCTTACATGTTGTCATATCATTTTGGAGTTAGTTGTACCCTGGGGCGCATAGATGTACCTTGGTTTAATGGTGACATATATCTAGGGTTGAGTTAGGGTTTGCTATCATGGTGAGCTACCTTGTAGGCCAGAACTCAATGGTCTTTGTACGACCCTTGACCTTGCTTCTTGGTTGAACATATTTTCTTAGCATAATTAGATGCTTAAAACCTTAATTAAACTTTATGGTATGCTTTGATATCATGTGACAAGCTTGTGTTTCAAGTTTGGTCCAGTTTGGACAAGTTGGAGCTAGTTGAGCACACATGTGCTTGTTTTGGGCTTTATTGCAATTTACCCATCTATAAGGTTTTTCTTGCAATTTGTCCCATGATTTTATACCTCACATTTTTATGCATCATGTTTGATGTAGTTGATATTTGGGGCACCTTGTCACACCTTAGTTTGAGTGATGGCATGTTGTGTGAGATTAGAGTTTGCATGGATGCACTAAGTGGATGTTTAACGTTAAGTGTGAGCTACGTAGTTTTGTCGATGGCCATGTTTTCTTGTGATCCAAGTTTTTTGCAATCAATGATGTTTGTTTGTGTTCTCTGGACTTGGCGGTCGATGAGGCTCATGCCCCCTCTAACTTGCCAAGGAACCTTAGGGTTAGTGACTGTTTGCTTCTCTGATCATCATTGGTCGCCAAGGTGCTTTAGTGATCGCTAAGTATTCTCATTGGTCATTTTATTTTCCTTGTCAAGTGTGGATGAGGTGTTTGCATGGATGAGATCTCTTCGACACATGGTGTGATGCCCTGCGCCACAAAAGCGAGATTACTCAAAACAAACCACGGAAGAAACAATAAACTATCCGATTGTGGGGAAATATTGAAAATTGAAACCATTTTCATAAAACTGCCAAACAACAAAAAACTTTACATATGAGTCCTTTCATGCCTCAAAGCACTAACCATGTGTGCCACCAACTTGTTATAAGGAAACATGTTTCAGAACATATATACATGTATCCATTATAACTATGTACAAGAGAGGCATACAAGCCAACCACTTATCGAAGGCATGTCTATAAAACATCCCCAAAGACCCCAGTGCACAGGGAAGACTCTAGGACTCTAACAACAAAAGACATCCAGCAACACTTCTAACCTTGCCAGCTACTATCTTTCTTGCTGCTCCTCAACCTCTGATGCACGATCTCTACCTCCTCATGTATGTCCACCTAAAAAGGATGTGGGAAACCCACGGGGTGAGATTCCAAACTCAGCGAGAGATATAACTCTCCACCAACTCTATTATTAACATGAATAAGATGATTAAAGTAGGTAGAATTCTAACCATGAAAAGTAGGAAACCATTATTAACAGAGTAAGCAGTTGCTATTGGATTGTGAGACATCTTAACATTATAAAAGGAATATGAAGAACATGTATATTCCCTACCAACATTAATGTATAAAAACAAGTAAGGCTTCATCCAATGTTTCTACATTCGATCGTATACAAGTGTACCACACGGCTGATTACGTATTTTATTTTGCCTCGTGGATTTGAGTCATACCACTAAAATCCAACCGACCACTGCTTAGTCGAAATCAGTGTCATACAAGGTCTAGTGGAAGAGACAAAATCCATGACCTTGCCCCCTTAGTCAGTACAAGTGGACACACAGTGACATCATCAGTCAGACTTCTATCAGTGACATATAGTCCAATTGTATAAAATTTAGCCCGCCTTGGTACATGTCACGACGCTAGTGAAACTAAGCTATGGCCTGCAGTCACACTCGTATCGTGGCCAATCATGTAATACATATCAGTGAGCTACGGCCCGAAGCTGCACTCTTATCAGGGTATGGCCCGTAGCCGATTATGTATAACTAGGATGTAAGGGGATATTTGTCCTCACCCCGTATATTCAAAAAATGTGCTTCGAGTTAAACTCGTTTCACCATTCAGCAAATGTTTACACTAAATGGATCTATGGAACAGGGCAAGATACATGATTAGGTTCCACTTGATTAGTTATGTCATTTAAATGTCTATTAGCATCAATCAAGTTACAACGTATAAACTTTAAACAAGTTCTACTAAGATAAGGGAATAACATACTACCACAGCATAATTGAGCAATAAAGTGTGAGCTCATCACATTATCACTTGATGCTTGTCGTTCACCATAATTCTCATCACAAGGATCACATACTTTTGGGGTAGCAACCCCTCATCTCATTATTGAGGACATTATCATCTCATATAAGGCAATCTGCCATCATTAGGTCATAAGACCCATTTACCTCCTCTTTCAATGATACCAACATCTCACATGCCACATAAGGCCCATTTAATCATATCATGAACACCATAGCTCTTACCTGACTATGCTTATCAAGTAGTGTTACATGTATGGTTTGAGACTTGTATCAAGAAGGATACTACTTCATTACCACTACCATTTCATTAAGATTCATGTCACTCACATTACATCATTAGGGTTAGGGTTCTCTTTAAACGATTAGGGTTTACATGGTTGGATCAACAACCAACCTCGAATCATCACTTCTATTATCACAAGAAGGTATGCTATGAAATAAAGGTCATAAAAAACAACACTCCTTTATTATCCACATAACCACCCCATAGGGTATCACATCATATCATGTAACCCTATCATCAACATGATGTAACATGACCACCATGACAAGGTATCAGTTTAGATTATCATATAGTATATTGGTTTAGACCATCTTGGTGTATCAGTTGATACTTTCCATAGGGTGTCGACTTGTCATCATCATTACATGTCTACTGCCACTATACAAGGCACAATGAATAATGTTACAAATGGTGTATCGGTGGAACACTCGTGGTGTCAAGTTAACCTCACAAGAGGTGTATCGGTTTAGCCCTTCTTGAGAGTGTGATGGGCAACACCACCTAAAGGTGTGATGGTTAACACTAAGTGTGTCAGGCAACCATATGTATGTCGGGTTGTTAGGGTTAGGGTTTCAACAAGGCATCATGGTTCACCACTTCAAGGTATATCGAGCAACCCTACACTAAAGTGTGTCAGCTTCTTGCTCAACAGAGGCGTCAAGCTTGACACTCAAAGCAGAACAACTCATAAGATACTACCCTGGTCATGATAGGCTAACACCCTCAAGGCATATCGATTAGCCACATATCGGTTAGGCACTTCTAGGGCATGACGGGCTAAGCCCCATCAAAGCATGTCGGCCTAAGCAAACATATTGGTTTAGCACTCACAAAGCATGTTGACCTAAGTATCTCCAAGTCATGACAAATTGTCACATGGTGTGTCGGCTTGTTGCACTACAAGTCTTGACAAATACTGAAGTGTGTCAACTTGGTCGCCTTCAAACTTAAGAAGATCAACTACTAGATCATCTACTAATATGGCAAGAAGGTGCAAAACATGGGCATCAACTTAAATGAAATTCCTTCATCAAAACAATTCTCAAAACCACCAAGAACTACTAACATATAAGAGGTACACGATCTAGAGATAAGGATCACCATAAACATATGAAAGAGTGAAAATAACAAAGGATGTTAAGAGTTATCTAACCACCTCAAAGATCACCACCAAGATCCAAGCTCCAAGGTCAAGCTTCAAGCTCACAAGCTCAAGGTAGAAGATGATCCACCAACTTGGTCACCACTACACCTCTAAGGAAGAAAACGAGACCAAGGTTAAGATGGTTCAAGATGGCAAGAAGGTATCCAATATCCATGGTTAAGAAGAAGAACGCTAGGAAAAATAACTTACCAAGGTAGAAGATGAAGGATGATCAAGGAACTCCACAACTTGGGACTTGTCCTTCAAGCTCCAAGAGAGACTCTCTTTCTCCTTAGGCTTCTCGAGGTTGTCCACCAAGAAGGAGAGAAAGAAAGGATGGCCAAAAGGATTCTTTTGCATGAAGAGAAAGAAGATTATATACTAAGGGGATGAGAGAGAGGTCATGGAAGAGGTGTCGTCACCTTAGGATCTTAGGTGACACTTTTCCACGAAAAAGGAGCCACATGCACAACATCATGCAAGACATGGTGATAAGGTCTAGGCTAGATCTCACCCTCTTGGTCTCCTACCAAGGTCATCACTGGTACCATATATCCACACACCCACAAACTGATAGCCACAACCCTACACACTCACAAACCATTAGGGTACAACCCTACCCACTCCCAAACAGATACACAACCTCTTTAAGGCTCTCTAGCCCAAGACAACACATCTAGGTGCAAGGCACACCTCACTCATGTGTTCAAAACATCACCAAGGATGTCACCACACAACCAAGACCCAAACAAGGTGCCCATCTCTCTCTCTCCCCTCTGAATGATGCCAAGAGAGAGAAAAAACACTTTAGAGGTGGAAAACTTACACATCAACCCCTATGCTGGGTGAATTGCAAATTGCACCAAACCCTCACCACAAAACACAAGCATCATCCAAACAAGCTCAAACAAGAAACTTAAACTTTATACATGCCCTAATTACATCTCAGATGATTAGAGCAAGGTTCTAAGCAACATAATTAAGCAAACACACAGAGTTATCCCAAAATGTGGGTCAATGTTCTTACAAGCCATAAACCCCTAACAGGGATCTCGCCCTCGAAATCCGAAGAGAAAAGGGAGGGGTACTTTCTTCTCATCTCTTCCTCGAGCTCCCATGTGGCTTCCTCAACACCACAATGATGCCAAAGAACCTTCACCAGCACAAGATCCTTCCTCTTCAGCTTCTTCACTCTTCGGTCAAGGATCAACACTAGACCTTCCACATAGGTTATATCCTCATCCAGATCCACCTCCACATGATGCAACACTAACTCTATATTCGGAAGGCACTTCCTCAACATACTCACATGAAATACTAGATGCAACATGTGCAACTCAGGTGTTAACTCCAACCTATAGGCAACCTTCCCAATACATGCCACCAGGGGGTAAGGTCCCATAAACCTGTGAGCCAGCTTACCTTTTTTCCCAAACCGTAAGACACCTTTCCAAGGAGAGACTTTCAAATATACCTTGTATCCCACTTGGAACTCCAAGGGTCTATTACAGTTATCTGCATACGACTTGTGTCTGTCCTATGTTGTCTTCAACTGTTGATGTATTACCTTGATCTTTTCTATCGTCTGGTGTATAAGCTAAGGACCAAGAAGCTGATACTCACTTGTCTTGTACCAACACAATAGAGATCTACAACGCCTCCCATACAATGCCTATATGGGTGCCATTTCGATGCTACTCTGATAGCTGTTGTTGTAGGCAAACTCTATCAAACTTAGGTGTATGTCCCAACTTCCTGTAAGCTGAAGAACACAGGCCCTCAACAAATCCTCCAGGGTCTGAATGGTACTCTCAGATTGACCATCTATTTGTGGGTGGAAAGTAGTGCTAAACTTTAACTGCATACCTAAAGTTGTGTGCAGTCATTTCCAAAAGTGACTCATGAACTGGGGACCTCTATCAAACATGATAGTTGATGGAACACCATTCAAATGCACTATCTCATCCACATAGGTCTAGGCAAGCTTCTTTGATGTGAACGTTGTCTTCACGGGAAGGAAATGTGCTGAATTGGTCAATCTATCAACGATCATCTAGATTGAATCATGGCCTTTAGCTATCCTAGGCAGACCAACCACGAAGTCCATAGTCAGATGATCCCATTTCCACTATGGTATAGACAATGGTTGCAATGCTCCTACATGCTTTTGATGCTCAGCTTTAACCTATTGACATACAACACATCTTGCAATGAACTCAACCACATCCTTCTTCAAGCCTGGCCACCAATACATATCCTTAAGATTATGATACATCTTGGTGCTACATGGGTGCATGGCGTACATGGATGAGTGAGCCTCTTCCAGCACCATCTTCCTTAGGTTATTAGCATCAAGAACCACTATCCTGCCATGATAACAAACTGTCCCATCATTTGACTTGTGGAAACCATCACACTTCTTGCTAACAAACTCTGATCTAATTTGTTGTATCACGGTACCAACGTGTTGTTATGACCACATCTGAGCTTAATTGGTAAACTAGGGTTTATCTAGATTATTAAATTCTTAGTTATATTGATCATTGCTTAAACATGATTAAGGATGGTAGTTCAATTATGATGTGTTAAACTTAATGAGAACTCCAAGTATGCTATCACTTTGTATAATTAGGGTTTTGAGAAAATATAAACCCTAGTTAGCTGA
Source organism: Alisma plantago-aquatica (assembly GCA_963693085.1). Lineage (NCBI taxonomy): Eukaryota > Viridiplantae > Streptophyta > Magnoliopsida > Alismatales > Alismataceae > Alisma > Alisma plantago-aquatica. The sequence goes on along the minus strand of OY856409.1, from coordinate 731,552,390 downwards.
AATTAGGGTTTTCACCAAATAGGCTCATGTTGGGGAGGAGTAAGAGAGGTAGGCAAAGGACAATGAAAGTAGTAGTTGGAGGTTTGGATACCATGGTCGTGGTGGGTAGCACGACCATGTTTGGTCATTGGTGGCACGTGCATTCTAGGCCACACGACCGTTTTGAAAGAATTGAATTGTTGACCAACTTTTGTGTTCAAATCTAATGAAACCAATGCACCACGGCTTTGGAAGGAATCACGGCCATTCTGGGTCCATCTTAGCATGGCCGTTCTGGGGAATTTTCTCTTCAACTGACTATTTTGTAGATTGTTGGATAACAATGCACTATTCAATTTTAATTTTTCGATGGCAGCACAAAATAATCTAAAATTCTAAAGGAAGCTTTGCAACATATTACAAATAACATACTAAATTTTCATAATTTTTGGAGAAGGTTTGACCTCTGAAATAAACGAATTAAAGCAACATTTTTCTGACAGAAAGTTGAACTAAAATAAGAGAAATATAGTGAGGGGTCAATGTGCAATTGACCCAAGCAGCTCAATTGCTCTATATGGTCAACCTAACACACTAGGAGCTTTCATAATTCATGATTCATTATAGAGAAACAAAATCCTAGAGAGAGGGAGAGTTAGGGTTTGTGAGGAAAAAGTGGTGGAATTGCTGGTCTAGGGTTTCTCTATCTGAGATATGATGAAATCAAGTAAGTTTAGCTTCTTTGCATAGCCTTTCATGGTGAATATTCTCTCACATGTCAATATTCCATCCTTACTCTAATTTTATCCACAAAGATATCAAATCTCTCCTTTTTCTCACTCTTTTTTCATAATCCCCCATTTCTAAGGTTTCTGAGTTGAAAGGAAGAAGAATATGGTGTTTTTCTAGGATTTTGATATGAGTTCGAGTTTTTCAGAGATGGGCTACGTTTTTAAGGTGTTTTCACACCTTAGGGTGAGTGGGTACTTCCTTTAAATAGTATAGTGCATGAAAATGAGTTAAATCATCAATAATCTTCAATTGCTTAGTATGTGAGTACAAACCCTAAATTGCCTTTTTGATCTAGCTTTTGCAAAATGATATGAAATAGATCCTTCATCTACTTTGATGAATTCCAGATGATAAAATCATATTATAAATGGATACAATACATCTTAATGAGAATTCCCTAAGTATTTGCAAAGGTTATAAGAGTAAACTGAATTTTAGGGTTTTCGACTATAACTAAAATTATTGTATAATTTTTTTTGTATAATTAGATAGAGAAATTTGTCTATCTGAATCTCATTAATTATGAATGATTGTTTATTAGATTGTGTAGTACATATATGTCAGATACTATCTTGGATTTCATGTGATGTGAATAGTGTTTTCTTGATATCTCAGTAGAGAGGGTGAAACCCTAGATGAGTGGAAAGCTGGAAATTTGTGAATAGATATTGTGAAATCCATTTTAAGTGCTTTTCTTGACGTCATAGACTTTATTTATTCAATGTTATTCTTGATTCATGATATCTCAATGAATGGAATGGAAACCCTAATTTAGCTTAATTCTAATATTTCATACATATGTTGATTGTATATGACTTGTTGAAAGCAATCTTTATTCAGTGAATGTTTATGACACATTAAATCCTTATGCAAGTCATGTGATAAGTGAACGGGGTAAATGAAACCCTAAGGATAGGGTGTTCAGTGACTCAAGTATTGTGATATCATTGTTTCTCAGTATGAGATGTGGTTATGATTAATAGTTCAGTTGTGGTAAATGTTATCAGATGGTTTATGAAATGAATAGTTTACAAAGCTAAACTAAGATATGTTGATGTGATGATTGAATTATGAATTTTAAGAGTGAATTAGACATTTAGATGCCCTGAACACTATAGACTCCTCACATGAAGAGGCCTACGATGTGGAGAGGAAATGATTTCCCAACTGGAGGTAGTCTAGATCGAGGTAAGCCAGAGCACACCAGTGGAGTGTGGGGGTCTTGACTAATAGGGAAGACTCCTTACAGTTGTGTGGTATCCAACACTAACTAGGGATGCCAGTTCTACCTGTGTTACATGTTGTAGTTGTTAATGGTCAGTAGTAGGGCTGGCAAAATAAGACTCGACCCAATTGACCTGACCCGAACCCGAAATTTTAAGCAAGTTAGGGTCTAAGGTTTTTCGACCCGACCCGAAATTGACCCAAACCTGAAGAACCCAAAATTAATTTAGGGTCGGGTCTGGGTTTGGACTTTAGACCTGAATTGACCCAATTAACCTGAAATTCAGAATTATATTTTCAAATAAAATTACAAATATTATACTTTAAGACACCCGATGGCCCATTAACTTACTAATCCATTAATCATGAAGTTTATTTTAACAATTCTACATGGTTTTGTATTGATTTGTATGATTTATTATACTAATTATGTCAGGAATTTCTATTTAAAAGTCTCAAACAAACTACAATAGGCTTTATATGTGTTTCTCAATCACATAGTAAGTTTATCACAATGAAATTTGTTAATTACACTTGGGGATTATCAATGACTAGACAAATCATATCATTTTTTTAAAATATTGTCTTGGTGTTGGATTTACAGGTCAGACCCGATAGATCTGAAATTATTTGTGGGTCGAGTTAGGTCAAGGGTTTTGACCTGAAAATCCATCTTTTGCAAGTTTAGGGACTAGCCAAAAAGTGTTGACCCGAATTGACCCAAAATAAAACTCACTCAACCCGAACCCGATTGCCACCCCTAGTTAGTAGGTCCAATGATGCATAATAAACCTGAGGGTTTTGAATCACTACTTGAGTACCTAGGTTGAGAGGTGGAGTCTGAGATATCCGGCTGCTCCCATTAGCCGTCGAGAGGTAGACGTGTCGAGGTTCACTGCAGACGAGGTCTTACTCGAGAGATAGGCTTAGGAACCCGGGCATGCTTCTAAGCCTTGTATAGTGAGATCGTAGATTACTACGATTCTTTCACATGTTGTGGTACACCTCACGTGGGTTTAGGGCATAATAAGATGAATGAGAGGTTAAAAAAGTGTGCACAGTTATTCAATTATTCTTTGTATGTTTCTAAATTTCTCTTTATGATCAATCAAGCATGTTCATATATTGATCCACTGTTGTAGATATCTAGAGTATCCTGTCATATTTTTGTTTGTGAATGATTAGAATCTTTAAATCTTACTGCTGTTATAATTGATATCAGTTGCTCGACAATATATTTGTAATTATATAAGTGCTTTAAACTATTTCTATGAAGTATGAATTCACTGAGCGGGTAGGCTCACCCCTCTACTCACAAATTTTTTTAGGGATAAATCATGGATAGAAGATGTCATTACATCAACGTAGATATGCCACAGGAGTTAAGTATGAGATTAGTTAAGTTCAGTCGGTCCCTATCACTCTAGGTCCTTGTATAGAAGCGAGAGAGTTGTAAATGATGATGTTTATCCTTGTTTCCTTAATAAGATAGAATGTATATGATTATCATGTCATATGTACACAAAATTGTGAGAAACAGAATGAATGTTGAGATATGTATCTTTAATGTTGAGATCATATTAGAGTAATCAAGGTTTAATTCTTTTGTAAGGTTTGTTTATGTGATTGAATGTGAGAAAACAAAGAGTTTGAAATTAAGGGGGGAAAGTTGGGATTGAACTTTGTATTAAGTATAATCCTCAACTTATGCCCTAATCTCATGATTAGTGGTAATCGTGGTATGTGGGTGTAACAACTTGGTATCAGAGCTTAGGCTGTTTCGTCATGGACCATTAGGATAGACATTTAGAGTTATAAGTGTCGCAGTTAAGAAGTGATGTGTGAATAGCTCTGGGAGGTCTGAGTATTTAGATACCCTGGCCCGATATCTGAATACTTAGTTTGACCAGTATCAAGCTACTCTATCTATTCTTCTCTGAATGCCCTGGCCAGACATGCAGAGGGAGGATGGGCTAGAGAGAAACCCTAGAAGTATTAGAGTTAGAAGACCATAAAGAAATGAATGAATTGAACATATGAATAGAATGCGATGTAACTCTTGTTTTATATTGTTGCTTTGATTGGATATCAATGGAAATGCTCTTATACAGTTGAATCAGATATTCAATTCTTAGGAATATATGTGGTCCTTTAAGATTTTTGTACACTATGAAATTGTTTAGTTATTGTTTGTATTCTTTGTATCAAGTAGACCAGGAGTTATGTTTAAATGAGTTTTCCCTAAGTGGATATTCTTTCTACGTGTTTGAGATGAATAGGAGTTGGTTAATCCTAAGTAGCTCTTGGCTTCAGGATTGTAGGTTTGGCCTGGTCTGACTGGAAGGATGCGTTACTAAGATCTAATGAGTCCTATTAATTAATCTAATAAGAGTAATTAAACTATAGGGAGGCAAACTCAGAATGTAATGAGTATGTACATACACTAGAGATTGAAACATATGGGAAAGATTGGAATAACTAAGAATCAGTTAGAACTAATATCTGAGATCCAACTTTGGGGCCTCATATGAAAAACCCTTAATTGGGAATAAAGGAACACGACATAAGGTTCAGTTAACTTTAATGATTAGCATTATATGAAATCTAAATATGGCATGGAATATGGTATCATACATAAGAGTGAGAAACATGATCATCAGAGATAAGTAAAAGTAAATAATGACATAAGGAAAAGTAGAAAACATGTAGCCGATGATAGAAAATAAAGAAGGGGTTGAAACATGAGGGAGTAATATGGATGATAAAAGAGAGAGACTGTGAGATGTGTGGAAATGTAAAATAGTCTAGTCTCCTTTATGGCGACTAATACAAAAATCGTGTTAAGTGAATACTCAAAGATTTTAATTCTTTGTCTTAAAATCAACTTCTCTTCAGTATACTCCTTAGTGAGTGTAACATGGGATGAAGTGATAAGGAAATAAATCATAAATGATACACAATCGTCATGAGAGACACATCTACTGAATATACTAATGAAACATAATATGATGATGAAACCCTAGCAGGGTAGATCAAGAAAGTAATCTATCAAAATGGTCAAGTAAGAGAAAGAAAATTCAAGTGGTAAAGATAATAAAGACTTTAGTAAACCTCAAGAGAGATAAGGTTTGCATATCAAAATAAGGGAGTAAAATCATGTCACAAGCATGTTATTGATAAGGATCAAACCATAGACAGTTCAGAGTTGTAATAGTTAAAGGGATGTCAGTAGTGATTTGACCTTGAGCATGAAAATCTCTACAAAATAAAATCTTGATATCATCAATATGAGAAGAAAGTAGCAGTTGTAGTTTTCATGGTTTAAAGGTTGCAAATGTGAAAGATAGATAAACAATATGGAAATGAGTATGGATGAAGGATAAGAAATAGTTTTGAAATATAAGAAGTGTGATTTGAACAAAAGGATAAGTGCAACATGAGCAAAGTGTAATCTAAAATAAATTCTTATAGTGATAGAAAGAATGATGAATAATATATTCTTACCTTGAATGTTTCAATGTTAGGGATGTTTATTCTAGATGATCAAAATGAGAAGGATAAGTAAGAAGAAGTTGTAATGCATAAGAAGAGAAATCAGAGAAAACAAATGGCTTTCAGTAATACGTGAAATTATTTTTAGAAGTGTAATTTGTTGAAGGTATATTAATGGATGTAAATTGGTTTTACGTATGATTTCAGTTGTACACTTGTTGTTGAATCTAGTCTTCCAACTCATGAGCGCTTTGCTATTTGAGTAGCACTTGAAGGTATATTAAGGGATGTAAATTGATTTTATGTATGATTTCAGTTGTACAATTGTTTTTGAATATAGTCTTCCAACTCATGAGCGCTTTGCTATTTGAGTAGCACAATAGTAAAATTCAAAACAACATGGTGAACTCTCTTTTGTGACTCATAGGTAATACAAAACAATAGTACATATTGAGTTGTATGAATTGAGATAGTTGGATCAGATTATCATTGTTGAGGTAACACCTCAAGAGCATGAAAATATTGAAAATGGTTGTTTCTCTTCTCTTTCCTATGATTGATTGTGTCATAGGGAATTCTTTTGTTGTCATGGGGAAGCCATGCTTTAAACATGTTGTGATTAGAAAAGAAACAAATGTCTCAATGTTGAAAATAGTATACACATGTCAAATACAAGAAGTATAGTGACACATAATATTTGAGAAGGTTAAAAGAAACCTTGAATATACTTTACCTATGTATTTATGTTTCGAGGATGAAACTTATTAAGGGAGGGAGGATTGTTATGACTGCATCTGAGCTTAACTGGTAAACTAGGGTTTATCTAGATTATTAAATTCTTAATTATAGTGATCATTGCTTAAACATGATTAAGGATGGTAGTTCAATTATGATGTGTTAAACTTAATGAGAACTCCAAGTATGTTGTCACTTTGTATAATTAGGGTTTGAGAAAATATAAACCCTTGTCAGTTGAAATTAGGGTTTTCACCAAATAGGCTCATGTTGGGGAGGAGTGAGAGAGGTAGGCAAAGGACAATGAAAGTAGTAGTTTGAGGCTTGGATACCACGGCCATGTTAGGTCGTTGGTGGCATGGTCATTCTAGGCCACATGGCCGTTTTGAAAGAATTGAACTGTTGACCAACTTTTGTGTTCAAATCTGGTGAAACCAATGCACCATAGTTGTGGTAGGTAGAACGTCCATTTTGGGTCCATCATAGCACGACCGTGGCAGCTTGCATGGCCATTTTGGGGAATTTTCTCTTCAACTGACTGTTCTACATATTGTTGGATAGTAGTGCACTATTCTATTTTTAATTATTTAATGGTAGCTCTAAATGATCTAAAATTTTAACTAAGACTTTTTAACTCAATTATAAACAATAACATAAATTTTCATAATTTTTGGAGAATGTTTGAGCTCTAAAATAAATGAATTACAGTAACCTTTTTCTGACTAAAAGTTGAACTAAAATAAGAGAAAGTATAGTGAGGGGTCAATGTGCAATTGACCCAAGCAGCTCAATTTCTCTATATGGCCAACCTAACACACAAGGATCTCTCATATTTCATGATTAATTCTAGAGAAATGAAATCCTAGAGAGAGAGGGGGAGTTAGGGTTTGAGAGGAGAAAGTGGTGGAATTGCTGATCTAGGATTTCTCTATCCGAGATATGATGAAATCAAGTAAGTTTAGTTTCTTTGCATATCCTTTCATGGTGAATCTTCTCTCACATGTCAAGATTCCATACCTCCTATGATTTGATCTGAAATGATATCAAATCTCTCCTTTTTCTCACTCTTTCTTCATAATCCCCCATTTCTAGGGTTTCAGAGTTGATAAGAAGAAGAATCTGATGTTTTGCTAGGCTTTTGATATGATTTTGATATTTTCATAGATGGGCTACGTTTTTAAGGTGTTTTCACACCTGAGGGTGAGTGGGTACTTCCTTTGAACAGTATATTGCACGAAAATGAGTTAAATCATCAATAATCTTCAATTGCTTAGTATGCAAGTACAAACCCTAAATTGCCGTTTTGATCTAGCTTTCACAAAATGATATGAAATGGATTCTTCCTCTATTTTGATGAATTTCAGATGATGAAATCATATTATAAATGGATACAATCCATCTTAATGAGAATTCCCTAAGTATTTGCAGAGATTATAAGAGTAAACTGAAATTTAGGGTTTTCGGCTATAACTGAAATTGTTGTATAATTAGATAGAGAAATGTGTCTATCTGAATCTCACTGATTATGAATGATTGTTTATCAGAATGCGTACTACATATATGTCAAATTCTATCTTGTATTTCATGTGATGTGAATAGTGTTTGCTTGATATCTCAGTAGAAAGGGTGAAACCCTAGATGAGTGGAAAGTTGGAAATTTGTGAATAGATATTGTGAAATACATTTGAAGTGCTTTTCTTGACATCATATACTTTATTTATTCAATGTTATTTTATATTCATGATATCTGAATGAATGGCATGCAACCCTAATTTAGCTCAATTCCATGATTTCATACATATGTTGATTGTATATGACTTGTTGAAAGCAATCTTTATTCAGTGAATGTTTATGACACATTAAATCCTTATGCGAGTCATGTGATAAATGAACGAGGTAAATGAAACCCTAAGGATAGGGTGTTCAGTGATTCAAGTATTGTGATATCATTGTTTCTCAGTATGAGATGTGGTTATGATTAACAGTTCAGTTGTGGTAAATGTTATCAGATGGTTTATGAAATGAATGGTTTACAAAGCTAAAATAAGATAAGTTGATGTGATGATTGAATTGTAAATTTCAAGATTGAATTAGACGTTTAGATGCCCTGATCACTATAGAATCCTCACAGGATGAGGCATGTGCTATGGGGAGGAAGTGATTTCTCGACTAGAGGTAGTCCAAATCGAGGTAAGTTGGAGTGCACCAGTAGGGTGCGGGGGTCTTGACCAGTAGGGCAGACTCCTTACAGTTGTGTGTTACCCAACACCAACTGAGGATGTCAGTGGTACCTGTATTACATGTTGCAATGATCAGTGGTCAGTAGGTCCACTGATGCATAATAAGCTTGAGGGCTTTGATTCACCGCCTGGGTACCCAGGTTGAGAGGTGGAGTCTGAGATATCCGACCGCTCCCATTAGCCACCGAGAGGTAGACGTGTCGAGGCCCGCTACAGACATGGTCTTACTCGAGAGATAGGCTTAGGAACCCAGACATGCTTCTAAGCCTTGTATAGTGAGATTGTAGCTTGCTATGATTCTTTCACATGTTGTGGTACACCTCATGTGGGTTCAGGGCATAATAAGATGAATGAGAGGTCAAAACAAGTGTGTGCAGTTATTCAATTATTCTTTGTATGTTTATGAATTTCTCTTTATGATCAATCAAGCATGTTCATATATTGATTCACTCTTGTAGATATCTAGAGTATCCTGTCATATTTATGTTTGTGAATGATTAGACTCTTTAAAGATTACTGTTGTTATAATTGATATTAGTTGCTCGACAATATATATGTAATTATATAAGTGCTTTAAACTATTTCTATGAAGTTCTCATTCACTGAGCGAGTTGGCTCACCCCTCTACTCACAATTTTTTTAGGGATAACTCATGGAGTGAAGATGTAATTTCATCAATATAGATCTGCCACAGGAGTTAAGTATGAGATTAGTTAAGTTCATTCGGTCCCTGTCACTCTAGGTCCTTGTATATAAGTGAGAGAGAGTTGTAAATGATGATGTTTATCCTTGTTTCCTTAATAAGAGAGAATGTCTATGATTATCATGTCAAATGTACACATAATTGTGAGAAATAGAATGAATGTTTAGATATGTATCTTTGATGTTGAGATCATATTAGAGTAATCAAGGTTTAATTCTTCTGTAAAGTTTGTTTATGTGATTGAATGCGAGAAAACAAAGATTTGAAATTAAGGAAAAAAAGTTGGGAGTGAACTTTGTATAAGTATAATCCTCAACTTATGCCCTAATATCATGATTAGTGGTAATCATGGGATGTGGGTGTAATACATGTGTGCCTCTTTGATCTATTGTCTTAGCGTGGGCTTAACCTATAAATGAGACGATCGAATCATGAAAACAAGATCAACGAATGCGGAAGCGATTAACTAGCAGTGGAATTAATAAAAATCACTAAAAATTAAAACTTTTTGTAAAGAGATCTTCAAACGATAAAAACTCTTTCATAAAGAAACATGATAAGTTAATTACAAACTGATCCATCATTACATCTCTGTAATAATCATATCTCAAGAGTTACAACATCAACCACCTTGTTAACTGTACAAGGTAAGATACAAAATCTCGAGGCATCATGCCAAAATCTCAGATCTACTTAAAAAAAATCTACTGACTCCTAGGACCTGAGAGTACAGAGACGACACAGGACATTCTATCTACAAGACTTGACAGGCAGTATCTCCACCCGAGAATCATTGCTATCCTAGATGTTGTTGTTGCTGCTGCTCACCCACTGATGGGTTCCTTCGTCCTCGGCGTCTACCTAAAAAGTCGAATCCCATGGGGGTGAGACAATTTGAATAATTGTCTCAACGAGAGTTATAACTCTCCGCCAGAAGCTTGTTATTGCAATATAGAAATAAAAATAAGCAGTAACACTATAATTGTTCAACAACATGTAAAACATTGTGTAACTAAGTAAAGAAACATTCTTTTAAACAATCATTTAAATTATAACTTAATTGAATGACAGGACATATAACAATAAGAAATATGAAGAACATGTATTCTGGTTATTTAACTAGAGCACTATAAATAATGTATCATCAATCATTATTTCTTGTAGATCAACCTAAGAAAATATGCTACATGGCTGATTACATTTTACAAACATATTTATGCTTTGAGGAGATGAGTTACACCTCTCATACTCCAACCAACCATTACGAAATCGCAATCGGTACCATACATAGGTCATCAGAAGAGCTGGATTCCTATGACCTCATCTTCCTCAGTCAGTGTGAGGATCAACATGCAGGACATCTCGTGTCTCTGCTATAATAGCTTTCCAGGGTATTCTGGAAACTTCACTATTAGAGTTATAGTGGCATTCTGTACTCTCTTCGCCATCGAGGGATTTCTTGTTTATCTCACACCGATGTGGCATTAGCAACATCATCGGGAGATTAGTGATACATCATCCCGACATAAATATATAATGAAGGATTGATGGATTAAAGGTACATCTTACATCAAATCCTACATTAGGATGTAAGGATATTCGCTTCCATAACCCCCACATACTCAAAAGTATGTGCTCCAGGAGTTCCCTTAGGAAAACCTGTTTCACCATCATTTAACTTCTGACAATGATGGATCTATAGTCATGGATCTACATGATATCATTATACTTGATTATTTAAGTACATTATGGCATTCTTTTAACATCAGACATATTTTCAACATAAACCAATAAGACAAATGCTATAGGGAAAAAGTACTATTTATATCAAGTTCACATCACATATTTTTAAGATTGGGATATCAATCCCTAACCATCTCATCATTATGATTCAGGAATATGGGTGTTCAAACCCTTGAATCATCATAACACTTGTTACCAAGTAACATCTTATCATTCAGTCATTTTAACAATATGACCTTTGATTATAACAATGCATATATTTCTCATGGCTTATACAGTCTATCAATCTCATATGTTACCACTTATCAAGTAACATAGCATATCATTACCCTTAAAGTTTATAAAGTGTTTTCAATGCATATGCCATCATAACCCTTACCTGGATATGATCACCTCTTTATGAAAACCTGCATGGTTAACATTTACTGATAACATACACATTGTAACTATATCAGCACAATACAAATTCTTTCCAAATTATATATAGAATACCACGGCTGTGCTATCTTGCACGGTCATGCAAGAGTAAGCCACCACAGACGTGCTTCATTACACGGTCGTGCAATAGAGGAATCACCACGATTGTGTCATATTACCACGGCTGGTTTCTAGGGTTAGGTTTCCTCTTTAATCCAAATAGGGTTATTCAACCCCCATGATTTTTAAAGATATAATGATTACTCATTTATAATTTACGAGCAGAGCTTCATGCTTAAAAGAATAACTCAAAATTAGGGTTTACTGTTCATCTCATCACATCACCCTAGATTAGGGTTTACTATTCACATTACATGATATTACCCTAGAATTAGGGTTTACTATTCACATTACATGATATTACCCTAGAATTAGGGTTTACTATTCACATTACATGAATTGAGATCATATCATCTTCATGCATGAGGATTACTTCCATTAATACCCTTAATTAGTTTAAGATTCATTAATCCTCATAACTAGGGTTTCCATGATCTCACCATAGAGGATCATACCCTAATTATGTGCATTCATACATATTAGAGGTATTTTACTTGATTCTCATTCATGTTAGGAGTCTTCTCTCTCATCTTGCTATTAGATGATGTTTACATCTCTCATGATTAGGTTAGGTCAAATCAACCTTGATAACCTAAGTCAAGTCATCACCATTATGGTCATTAGGGTTTGCTTGATCAAGGGGTACTAGTCACACTAACCCACTAAGGGTACTTTTGTAATGTTCATCATTGATGATACAAGCATCAACCAACTAATTATTTGTTTCCTTAATCACTTTAGGTATCTTTAGGGTTTAGTTTAAATCAACTACTATACCATCTTGACCACTAAGGCATCAACCATTATTGACCTTAAAAGACCCCAAACGGTTTTGGACTTTCAACCTCCAAACGGGTTTGAAACCGCATGGAGTTGTTGACCATTTGGTCCCTTTGACTTTCAAGACCGCATGGCCAAGTACACCATCAAGATCGTTTGTCCTACGTGAGGTGAAGACCGTTTGGTCTCGTTGACCATTTGGGCCAACTTTGACTTTGAAACCGCATGGACAAATCGACCTTGAAACCGCATGACCACCAAACGGTCTTGGGATCATTTGGTCCCAAACGGTCTTGAGACCGTTTGTCCCCGAACGGTCTTGAGACCATTTGGACTCAAACGGTCTTGAGACCATTTGGTCCAAACACCCTCAAAACCACATGGACCAAAAAGTGTGTCAACTCTTCCAATTGAGTTAGGGTTTTCAATGTTGAACCCCTCAATCAACCATGCATTTGTTAGCCACTTATCAATTGGGTTAATCAGGTCAACCCTATACTGATTTGAAACTCAATTAACCCTAAATTGATCACCAATTAGGGTTTGGATTGATTGGATTAGGGTTTGGAAATGATCATCCTCCAACATGTATCAACATGAGTCTAATTGATGTTGAACCCATTGAACCATCACTCAATTGGGTCATGACCTGACCCCAAATGGTCTTGGGATCATTTGAACATCTTCCAAACGGTCTTGAGACCATTTTCCCAATTCAACATCAAAAACTAAGTCAACCTATTAAGGTTTGGTTCATTGATTTGATCATTAGGTCACTAATCAATCATACTTCAACTTGTTGGCTTTCAATCTTCAACCACTTAACCATGGTCAACCCTAGACCTCCAAACGGTCTTGGTGATCACCAAACAGTTTTGGGATCGTTTGGATACTCTCCAAACGGTCTTGAGACCGTTTGTCCATTATGTCATCAAAAACCAAGCCATTCACTTAAGGGTTGAACCCTAGGTTTAGTCACCAAATCAACACTTAATTGCTTAACAACTTAATATGATTGGACCCTGAATTGGTCAACCCCACTTAACCCTAGACCTCCAAATGGTCTTGGGTGTTCACCAAACAGTCTTGAGACCATTTGGGTGATTCCCAAATGGTTTTGAAACCGTTTGGTCCACTCAACCCAAACTTCAACATGATTGCATTATTGAAAACAACAATATACCCGATTAGGGTTTAGGTGACTAAAGTGCCTTCAATTGGTGATTTACTTGGAATTAGATGATGATTTTTGGTGAGTGATTAGTCCACATTATGTAAAACAGCCCTCAAAATGGTAAACACTTGTTCAACACATACAAATGGTCTTGGGACCGTTTGCTCCCAAACGTTCTTATGAAACTGTTTGCTCTTCAAATGGTTTTGAAACCATTTGCTTCCAAACGGTTTTGCAAACCGTTTGGGCAAGAGGTGGAGGACCATTTGCTAAAGTAAGATTAGGATGAACTTTGGAATTAACGCCACCTTCTTCTACCTCAAGAACATGGACTGTTCTTTACGGTTTTGGTTGCAAGAACACATAGAAGTGTGAAAGAAAGGAGAACAAGCAACGTTTTCAAGGAAAGAAGATGCATAACAAAACTTTAAGGTTTAGAGTTATAAAACCCACCTTAGGATCTGATCTAGAGCTCCAAGATCCGTAGATTTAATGGTGGATGAAGCTCCAAAGGTTGTCCAAGGTCCGTTCTTCAAGATTTGGATGGAGAAGATGGCTAGAAAGAAGAGTTGTGTAAGGAAAACTAACAAACCAACCTTGTAGTAGGATTTCCTCCATGAATTCGAGCTAGGTGATGGTCAAAGCTTACCTAAACCAGCCCTCTGCTCCTGATCTTCTCCTTAGTCGGCCAAAGCAAAGAGATAAGTGAAGGAATGAAGGGAAACAATCCCTTGCTTTGTGAGAAAGATGCACTTATATATTTTGGGTATATTTTCAAGGCAATGAAGGTTATTTTCTTTATTTTACATTTATATCCACCAAGCCCTTCTCCATTTCTTGGACACGTCTCTCCCTTATTATCACATGCAAAATCCCTCTCTCAACCAAGGTTAAAAAAAAAGGAACCAAACACCTTACTAAGTTATTCATGTATAAAAGGCCATTTTGCTTAGAACTTGGTCATTTAGATATAAGGATTATCTTTCTTATTTGATTACTCAAATGAGGCGCCCTCCTCATTATCTTTGCTCTAATTTATGTCAAGAGTCATTAAAGATACTCTAGATGGTATATTTTACATGTTGCATCCTATGTTTTGGGTAAATTGCACTTTACACCAAAACTAGGTTTTAAAGCACAAGGATTACTCTACAAGCTATATCTTGGTGCCCAAGCTTGGAGAATCCATATCACTACATCATATTCATTCTTATGCTGTCTCATCATTAGAGGAACATATTAACATGTACAATTTGCAAGTTAACCCCTCTAATTGGGTAATTTGCACATTAGTCCATTTTTAACAAAACAATATTACAACATTGTTCAAAAAGGACAGAAATGGAAATATATGTTCCTCAGGAGCTTCAATTACATATCAAAAGATAACCACAAGCATCTAATTATATAATTAAGCAAAACACCTAGGGTTAGTTTATAACCCAGGTCAGGGATGTTACAAATTATCCACCCCTTACAAGGATTTCATCCCCGAAATCAACAAAACATATTATGAGAAAAGAGCAGGGTATTTCCTTCTCATCTCTTCCTCTAGTTCCCATGTGGCTTCTTCAACACCACGGTGATTCCAGAGGACTTTCACAAGACTTATGTCTTTATTTTTCAACTTTTTAATTCTTTTATCAAGGATTTTTATTGGTCCTTCCTCATAAGATATATCATCATTCAATTCTACCTCCATAGGTTGTAGAACTGATTCTGTATTAGGGTGACATTTCCTCAACATGGAAATGTGAAAAACAGGGTGTAACCTCTGTAACTATGGTTGCAACTCTAGCTTATAGGCTACTGTTCCAATCCGTTCAACGATTGGGTAAGGCCCCATGAACCTAGGAGCTAACTTCCCTTTCCTTCCAAATCTCAGAACTCCCTTCCAAGGTAAGACTTTAAGATACACTTTGTCTCCAACCTGGAATTCTAAGGGTCTACGACGTTTATCAACATATGACTTCTGCCCATCTTGTGCAGTCTTAATATATTGTTGTATTACTTTAATCTTCTCAGTGGTCTGTTGCACAAGATCAGGACCTAACAGTTGATATTCACCGGTTTCATACCAACATAGGGGTGATATACAATGTCTACCATACAAAGCTTCATAAGGTGCCATGTCAATGCTATGTTGATAGCTATTATTGTAGGCAAACTCTATCAAGCTTAGGTGTAGATCCCAACTCCCGGTAAACTGAAGAACACATTCTCTAAGCAAGTCTTCCAAGGTCTGTATAGTCCTTTCTGACTGTCCATCAGTTTGAGGATGAAAGGCTGTACTAAACCTTAACTGGGTGCCTAAAGCTTTGTGATGTCGCTCCCAAAAATGACTCATAAACTGGGGACCTCTGTCAGAAACGATGGTGACTGGGACTCCGTGCAGCCGTACTATCTCTTCAACATACAACTATGCTAACGTTTCAGCGGAATAGGTCGTTTTGACAGGCAAGAAATGTGTTGTCTTTGTCAACCTATCAACTATTACCCAAATGGAATCATGCCCTTTACTTGTCCTGGGTAGGCCAACAACAAAGTCCATGGTTACATGATCCCATTTCCATTGTGGTATGGGCAAAGGTTGCATTGTTCATGCAGGCTTCTGGTGTTCAGCTTTAACTTACTGACACACAGGACACCGCATAACGAACTCAACAACATCCTTCTTCATTCTAGGCCACCAATACATATCTTTTAAGTTTCGATACATCTTGGTGCTTCCTGGATGCATAGCATACATCGAAGAATGAGCTTCTTCCAGAACTAACTTCCTCAAGTTATCCACATCCGGCACTATCATCCTACCATGATAACAGGCTACTTGATCATCTGAGTCATGGAAACCATCTCGTTTCTCATCACCATACTCCGATCTGATCTATTGAACTGTAGCATCAACTTGTTGTGCCTCCTTGATATGCTCTCTTAGGGTAGGTTTTATATGCATCTCAGCTAACAACCCTGTTAACAATGATACTTTCAACTGTACATTGTCTTGTCTTAAGGAGATAAGCATATCTCTCCTAGAGCATACTAAAGAATTCAGTTGTGCTCTATCTAAGGCTGGTGTTGCTGATTTTCTACTCAAAGCATCAACAACTACATTGGCCTTCTCTGGATGGTAATCAATTGTACAATCGTAGTCCTTGATTAACTCCATCCAGTGACGTTGCCTCATGTTAAGCTCATGCTGAGAAAAGATATACTTCAGGTTCTTATGATCAGTGAAAATCTGGAATGTTTCTCCATAAACATAATGTCTCCAGATCTTCAAGGCATGAACCACAACAGCTAGCTCCAGATCGTGTGTCGGATAATTCTCCTCATGTTTCTTAAGCTGTCAGGAAGCAAAAGAAATCACTTGTTTATCCTACATCAGCACACATCCTAATCCATTTTTGGAGGCATCACAGAAAACTATATATCCTTTCCCTTGCTCAGGTAACACAAGCACAGGTGCACTTGTCAACCTCTCCTTCAACAGCTGAAAAGATTGCTGACACTTGTCACTCTAGGTAAAAGGAACATCCTTCCTGGTCAACTTGGTCAAGGGTAAGGCTATAGAACTAAAGTTCTTAATGAACCTTTGGTAATAGCCTGCCAACCCTAAGAAACTAAGGATCTCTGTCGGTGTCTTCGGCTGTTCCCATAATAGGACAGATTCTACCTTTGTAGGGTAAACACAAATACCCGAGGCAGATATCACGTGTCCAAGGAAAGATACTTCTGGTAACCATAACTCGCACTTGCTAAACTTAGCATATAGCTTGTGTTCTCTTAACAAAGTTAGAGCCTGACGAAGATGTTGTTCGTGCTGTCGAGCATCTCTACTATAGATCAGAATGTCATCTATAAAGACAACAACACAGTGATCAAGAAAAGGTCGGAAGATTCTATTCATGAGTTCCATAAATGCAGCTGGTGCATTAGTTAGTCCAAACGACATAACTGTGAACTCATAGTGACCATACCTTGTCCTAAAGGAAGACTTGGGTATGCCACTATCCTTAATATGGAGTTGGTGATATCCTGATCTCAAATCTATCTTTGAGAAGACGGTTGCACCACACAACTGGTCGAAGAGATCATCAATCCTCGACAGAGGATACTTATTCTTTATTGTTACTTTATTTAACTGTCTGTAATCAATGCATAACCGCATTGATCCATATTTCTTCTTAACAAAGAGCACCAGGGCACCCCAGGGTGAAGTACTTGGTCAGATGAAACCCTTCTCAAGCAACTCTTACAGTTGTTTCTTGAGTTCTTCCATCTCAGCAGGCGTCATCCTATATGGTGTTTGTGCTATAGGTTGCATGTCTGGGATTAAATTGATTTCAAAATCAATTTCCCGAGGCAGTGGTACACCTGGAAGTTCTTCAAGAAATACATCTTCAAATTCTGTGACTATTGGAACTTTAGCAGGGTTAGGACTATCCATAGTAGTATCTACTACATGGGCCAAGAATGCATGACATCCTTGCCTCATCAGCTTCTCAGCAACCATTGCTGATACAAGACAGGTGGGTAGAATCTTTCTCTCTCCTTGAAAGATCCACATGTCACTATCATCGGCAAACACATCTTGCTTGGATTCACAATCTAAGACAACCTTATACCTTTCTAAGGTATCCATCCCAAGGATTATATCAAATCCATGCATCTCAAGAGGTATAAGATCCACTTGAATGCAATGTTCAGAAAAGAAAAGGATGCAGGGAGAGCATACCTCCTGCAACACAGCAGACCCCATCAATGGAGTTTCTAACAACAAACTATCTGCTCTATGACTTATAGTCAAGTTGCAGTCAAAAATCACTGTTCGAGTGAAAGGAGTGCGTAGCACCCGGATAAATCAAAACAGATACAACGCAAGATGTATATATATCAGAATATAAAAATTCCATCTGACCTGCCACAACCCGAGGGTTGATCACTGCATCAGGTGGATTCATCGCATAGAATCTTGCCGTCGCCTGTGGTTAATTCGGTGCTTGTTGACTAGGTGTTGATGATCCCACTTAGGACGCTTGTCCATGTCCTCTAGCTCCTCCTGGAAACTGTCTCCTCTGCGATCCTTGTTGACTCTGCCTCTGTGGTTGAGTCACACTAATCTCTCTGACTCTGCAGTCTTTCATCAGATGTCCCATCTTCCCACATATATAACAACTTTTGTTCAGTTGTTGTGGTCTGGGTGGTCCTGTAACTGACATAGATGCTGAACTGCGAGCTCCTTCTAGTGGTAGGCTTCATCCTCTACCCCTATTCGACGTCCACTGTGTCTGGGTACTGGGTCTAGGTGGTGGTGTAGGCGCAGAAAACCTAGGTTTCTTGAAACCTTTAGATGAAGATCCTTGGAACTGAGGATACATCCTCTTGTTCTAGGTCTGTCTCTTCTCTGCTACAGACCTCTCTACCCTTCTGACAGATTCCACAAAAGTAGCAAACCTTTCTCTGTTCTCTAGGGTAGACACGGGAGTAGTCAACTCAGTGTTTAATCCTTTCTCAAAACACCTAATCCTTTTTTCTTCTGTGGTTGCCATGTGCGGACAGAACCGCAGCAACTCCATGAACTTAGCCTCATACTCGCTAATGTTCATTGGTCCTTGCCTTAACCTCTCGAACTGAGAGATTTTCTCGTCCAGAAACATCTTAGGGAAATATCTGTTGATAAATTCCCGTCGAAAGACTTCCCAGGAAACCTCTACACCAGGCCTCTTCTATTCTTCCATGGTCCACCAATGACTAACACTCCCTTTGAGAAGATACACAACATGTCTAACCTTCTCAGCTTCTGGGATGTTTAGGATTCTAAAGGCCTTCTCTAGTTTAGTTAACCATAAGTCGGCATCTGCGGGATCAGCTGTTCTAAAATACTCTGTGGCTCCAACTCGGCGAAG
The DNA here is from genome assembly GCA_963693085.1 of Alisma plantago-aquatica. Lineage (NCBI taxonomy): Eukaryota > Viridiplantae > Streptophyta > Magnoliopsida > Alismatales > Alismataceae > Alisma > Alisma plantago-aquatica. The sequence goes on along the minus strand of OY856409.1, from coordinate 731,533,082 downwards.
TCGTTCAAACGTCTTGCCGATTCCTTATCCTTCAGGATGGGTAGGTGCCCTAGGTGCAGGTATAGGCATCCTATCAGTGATGTGTGTCATGGCAGTCATAAACTGCCCAAACATGGTCTGGACGGTTGGGTTCCCCATGTCGGTTGGATTGAACTGGGGTGGTTCAGGTACAGGTTGTTCTATCTCTGGGTTTCTTGCACCTTCTCTGGGTGCAGCGACACTACTTTCAGCAACGTGTTCCTCATGTTCTTCATGTGGTCCATACATCCTTAGTCTTATCTTCTTCTCCCGAGGAGCATAAGACACTATTAGATATACTAGAAGGCACTAGAACAGACTCGACATCCCTAGTCCTATGTCTCTGTAGACTCAGCGAACCTAGAGCTCTGATACCACTAAATTGAGACGATCGAATCGCGAAAATAAGATCAACGAATGTGGAAGCAATTAACTAGCAGTGGAATTAATAAAAATCACTAAAAATTAAAACTTTTTGTAAAGAGATCTTCAAACGATAAAAACTCTTTCATAAAGAAACATGATAAGTTAATTACAAATTGATCCATCATTACATCTCTGTAATAGTCATATCTCAAGAGTTACAACATCAACCACCTTGTTAACTGTACAAGGTAAGATACAAAATCTCGAGGCATCATGCCAAAATCTCAGATCTACTTAAAAAAAAAATCTACTGACTCCTAGGACCTGAGAGTACATAGACGACATAGGACATTCTATCTATAAGACTTGACAGGCAGTATCTCCACCTGAGAATCACTGTTGTCCCTGATGTTGCTGCTGCTACTGCTCACCCACTGATGGGTTCCTTCGTCCTCGGCGTCTACCTAAAAAGTCGAATCCCACGGGGGTGAGACAATTTGAATAATTGTCTCAGCGAGAGTTATAACTCTCCGCCAGAAGCTTGTTATTGCAATATAGAAATAACAATAAGCAGTAACACTATAATTGTTCAACAACATGTAAAACATTGTGTAACTAAGTAAAGCAACATTCTTTTAAACAATCATTTCAATTATAACTTAATTGAATGACAGGACATATAACAATAAGAAATATGAAGAACATGTATTCTAGTTATTTAACTAGAGCACTATAAACAATGTATCATCAATCATTGTTTCTTGTAGATCAACCTAAGCAAATATGCTACACGGTTGATTACATTTTACAAACATATTTATGCCCTGAGGAGATGAGTTACACCTCTCATACTCCAACCGACCATTATGAAATCGCAATCGGTACCATACATAGGTCATCAGAAGAGCCGGATTCCTATGACCTCATCTTCCTCAGTCAGTGTGAGGATCAACATGCAGGACATCTCGTGTCTATGCTATAATAGCTTTCCAGGGTATTCTGGCAACTTCACTATTAGAGTTATAGTGGCATTCTGTACTCTCTTTGCCATCGAGGGATTTCTTGTTTATCTCACACCGATGCGACATTAACAACATCATCGGGAGATTAGTGATGCATCATCCCAACATAAATATATAATGAAGGATTGATGGATTAAAGGTACATCTTACATCAAATCCTACACTAGGATGTAAGGATATTCACGTCCATAACCCCCACATACTCAAAAGTATGTGCTCTAGGAGTTCCCTTAGGAAAACCTATTTCACCATCATTTAACTTATGACAATGATGGATCTATAGTCAGGGCTCTACATGATATCATTATACTTGATTATTTAAGTACATTATGACATTCTTTTAACATGAGACATATTTTCAACATAAACCAATAAGACAAATGCTATAGGGAAAAAGTACTATTTATATCAAGTTCACATCACATATTTTAAAGATTGGGATATCAATCCCTAACCATCTCATCATTATGATTCAGGAATATGGGTGTTCAAACCCTTGAATCATCATAACACTTGTTACCAAGTAACATCTTATCATTCAGTCATTTTAACAATATGACCTTTGATTATAACAATACATATATTTCTCATGGCTTATACAGTCTATCAATCTCATATGTTACCACTTATCAAGTAACATGGAATATCATTACCCTTAAAGCTTATAAAGTGTTTTCAATGCATATGCCATCATAACCCTTACCTGGATATGATCACCTCTTTATGAAAACCTGCATGGTTAACATTTACTGATAACATACACATTGTAACTATATCAACACAATACAAATTCTTTCCAAATTATATATAGAATACCACGGCCGTGCTATCTTGCACGGTCGTGCAAGAGTAAGCCACCATGACCATGCTTCATTACACAGTCGTGCAACAGAGGAATCACCACGACTGTGTCATATTACCGCGACTGGTTTCTAGGGTTAGGTTTCCTCTTTAATCCATATAGGGTTATTCAACCCCCATGATTTTCAAAGATATAATGATTACTCATTTATAATTTAAGAGCAGATATTCATGCTTAAAAGCATAACTCAAAATTAGGGTTTAATATTCATCTCATCACATCACCCTAGATTAGGGTTTACTATTCAAATTACATGATATTACCCTAGAATTAGGGTTTACTATTCACATTACATGATATTACCCTAGAATTAGGGTTTACTATTCACATTACATGAATTGAGATCATATCATCTTCATGCATGAGGATTACTTCCATTAATACCATTAATTAGTTTAAGATTCATTAATCCTCATAACTAGGGTTTCCATGATCTCACCATAGAGGATTATACCCTAATTATGTGCATTCATACATATTAGAGGTATTTTACTTGATTCTCATTCATGTTAGGAGTCTTTTCTCTCCTCTTGCTATTAGATGATGTTTACATCTCTCATGATTAGGTTAGGTCAAATCAACCTTGATAACCTAAGTCAAGTCATCACCATTATGGTCATTAGGGTTTTCTTGATCAAGGGGTACTAGTCACACTAACCCACTACGGGTACTTTTGTAATGTTCATCATTGATCATACAAGCATCAACCAACTAATTATTTGTTTCCTTAATAACTTTAGGTATCTTTAGGGTTTAGGTTAAATCAACTACTAAACCATCTTGACCACTAAGGCATCAACCATTATTGACCTTAAAAGACCCCAAACGGTTTTGGACTTTCAACCACCAAACGGTTTTGAAACCGCATGGAGTTGGTGACCGTTTGGTCCCTTTGACTTTCAAGACCGCATGGCCAAGTACACCATCAAGACCATTTGTCCTAGGTGAGGTGAAGACCGTTTTGTCTCGTTGACCGTATGGGCCAACTTTGACTTTGAAACCGCATGGACAAATTGACCTTGAAACCGCATGACCACCAAACGGTCTTGGGATCGTTTGGTCCCAAATGGTCTTGAGACCGTTTTGCCCCAAACGGTCTTGAGACCATTTGGCCCCAAACGGTCTTGAGACCGTTTGGTCCAAACACCCTCAAAACCGCATGGACCAAAAAGTGTGTCAACTCTTCCAATTGAGTTAAGGTTTTCAATGTTGAACCCCTCAATCAACCATGCATTTTTTAGCCACTTATCAATTGGGTTAATTAGGTCAACCCTCTACTGATTTGACACTCAATTGACCCTCAATGGATCACCAATTAGGGTTTGGATTGATTGGATTAGGGTTTGGAAACAATCATCCTTCAACATGTATCAACATGAGTCTAATTGATGTTGAACCCATTGAACCATCACTCAATTGGGTCATGACCTGACCCCAAACGGTCTTGGGATCATTTGGACATCTTCCAAACGGTCTTGAGACCGTTTTACCAAATCAACATAAAAAAATAAGTCAACCTATTAAGGTTTGGTTCATTGATTTGATCATTAGGTCACTAATCAATTATACTTCAACTTGTTGGCTTTCAATCTTCAACCACTTAACCATGGTCAACCCTAGACCTCCAAACGGTCTTGGGTGATCACCAAACGGTTTTGGGATCGTTTGGACACTCTCCAAACGGTCTTGAGACCGTTTGCCCATTATGTCATCAAAAAACAAGCCATTCACTTAAGGGTTGAACCCTAGGTTTAGTCACCAAATCAGCACTTAATTGCTTAACAACTTAATATGATTGGACCCTCAATTGGTCAACCCCACTTAACCCTAGATCTCCAAACGGTCTTGGGTGATCACCAAACGGTCTTGAGACCGTTTGGGTGATTCCCAAATGGTTTTGAAACCGTTTTGGCCACTCAACCCAAACTTCAACATGATTGCATTATTGAAAACAGCAATAAACCCGATTAGGGTTTAAGTGACTAAAGTGCCTTCAATTGGTGATTTACTTGGAATTAGATGATGAGTTTTGGTGAGTGATTAGTACACATTATGTACAACATCCCTCCAAATGGTCAACACTTGTTCAACACATCCAAACGGTCTTGGGACCATTTGCTTTCAAACGTTCTTTTGAAACTGTTTGCTCTTCAAATGGTTTTGAAACCGTTTGCTTCCAAACGGTTTTGCAAACCATTTGGGCAAGAGGTGGAGGACCGTTTGCTAAAGTAAGATTAGGATGAACTTTGGAATTAACTCCACCTTCTTATACCTCAAGAAAATGGACTGTTCTTTATGGTTTTGGTTGCAAGAACACATAGAAGTGTGAAAGAAAGGAGAACAAGCAACGTTTTCAAGGAAAGAAGATGCATAACAAAACTTTAAGGTTTAGAGTTATAAAACCCGCCTTAGAATCTGATCTAGAGATCCAAGATCTGTATCTTTAATGGTGGATGAAGCTCCAAAGGTTGTCCAAGGTCCGTTCTTCAAGATTTGGATGGAGAAGATGGCTAGAAAGATGAGTTGTGTAAGGAAAACTAACAAACCAAACTTGTAGTAGGATTTCCTCCATGAATTCGAGCTAGGTGATGGTCAAAGCTTACCTAAAACAGCTTGGTCATTCTCCTCTTCTCCTGAGCTTCTCCTTAGTTGGCCAAAGCAAAGAGATAAGTGAAGGAATGAAGGGAAACGATCCCTTGCTTTGTGAGAAAGATGCACTTATATATTTTGGGTATATTTTCAAGGCAAGGAAGGTTATTTCCTTTATTTTACATTTATATCCACCAAGCCCTTCTCCATTTCTTGGCCACGTATCTCCCTTATTATCACATGCAAAATCCCTCTCTCAACCAAGGTTAAAGAAAAAGGAACCAAACACCTTACTAAGTTATTCATGTATAAAAGGCCATTTTGCTTAGAACTTGGTCATTTAGATATAAGGATTATCTTTCTTATTTGATTACTCAAATGAGGCGCCCTCCTCATTATCTTTGCTCTACTTTATGTCAAGAGTCATGAAAGATACTCTAGAGGGTATATTTTACATGTTGCACCCTATGTTTTGGGTAAATTGCACTTTACACCAAAACTAGGTTTTAAAGCACAAGGATTACTCTACAAGCTATATCTTGGTGCCCAAGCTTGGAGAATCCATATCACTAAATCATATTAATTCGTATGATGTCTCATCATTATAGGAACATCTTAAAATGTACAATTTGCAAGTTAACCCCTCTAATTGGGTAATTTGCACATTAGTCCATTTCTAATAAAACAATATTACAACATTGTTAAAAAAGGACACAAATGGAAATATATGTTCCTCAGGAGCTTCAATTACATATTAAAAGATAACCACAAGCATCTAATTACATAATTAAGCAAAACACCTAGGGTTAGTTTATAACCCAGGTCAGGGATGTTACAATAAATGTGCCTACAAACCTAATAGCAAGGAAACTTCCAATTTAACATTCATCTGATGCAAGGAGACCAACATGTCTCGCTTGTGATACATCAAAGAACTCAACTGGGCTCTATCCATAGGCAAAGATTAAGAGTTCCTACTCAACGTGTCTGCCACAACATTTGCCTTCCCCAGATGATACTCAATCTTGCAATCATAGTCTTTGATTAACTCCATCTAGCGACGTTGTCTCATGTTCAACTTATGTTGTAAAAAGATATACTTTAGGTTCTTATGGCTCGTGAAGATCTGACACTTCTCCCCCTACAGGTAGTGCCTCCAAATCTTCAAATCATGAACCACAACAACCAACTCCAGATCATGGTTCGGGTAATTCTCCTCATGTTTCTTAAGCTGTCGGGAAGCAAAACAAACCACTTGCTTGTCTAGCATCAACACACAATCCAAGCCATTCTTGAATGCATCGCAGAAGACTGTGTATTTTTTCCTTGCTCGGGTAGGATCAGAACCGGTGCACTTGCCAACTTCTCCTTCAACGTATGAAAAATGCATTGACATTTGTCGTCCCAGATTAACATCACATCCTTTCTTGTCAATTTTGTTAGAGGCAAAGCGATAGTACTAAAGTCCTTAATGAACCTCCTGTAATAGCCTGCTAAACCTAGAAAACTGCGCACTTCTATCGATGTCTTTAGTTGTTCCCACTCTGTCACTGACTCCATTTTCTTAGGATCCACTCATACTCCTTTGACAGATATAACATGCCCCAAGAAAGCTACCTGCTTTAGCCAGAACTCGAACTTGTTAAACTTGGCATAAAGCTGATGCTGTCTCTGCACAGTTAATGCCTGATGAGGATGTTGTTCATGTTGTTGACTGTCATGAATGTATATCAAGATGCCATCTATGAAGACTACCACAAACTAATCAAGGAATGATTGAAACAATCTGTTCATCAAATCCATTAATGTTGTTGGTGCATTGGTCAGCCAAAACGGCATAACCACAAACTCGTAGTGACCATACCTCATCCTAAAAGCTGACTTAGGTATGTCATACTCCTTAATCCTCAACTGGTGATATCCTGACCTCAGGTCTATCTTTGAGAACATTGTCGCACCACACAACTGATCTAATAAGTCATCTATCCTCAGTAAGGGATAATTATTCTTTATTGTCACCTTGTTTAGCTGTTTGTAGTCTATGCACAGTCTCATAGACCCATCCTTCTTCGCAAACAAGATAGGAGCACCCCACGGTGACGTACTCAGCCTGATGAAACCTTTATCAAGCAGTTCTTACAACTGTATCTTCAACTCTACCATCTATGTTGGAGCAATCATGTATGATGTCTAAGCTGTCATTTGCGTGTCGGGAACCAGATTGATCTCAAAATCAATCTCTTAGGGTGGGGGAACACCTGGAAACTCCTAAGGGAACACATCCTCGAACTCTCTAACAACTGACACCTCTTGAATACTAGGACTCCTCACCTCAGTATCCATCATATGTGCCAAGAACGCCTCACAAACATGTCTTAAAAGCTTCCTAGATACCATGGCATGTGAGAAGAATCTTCATGTCTCCTTGGAAGATCTACATCTTACCGCCATCTACAAATGTCGTCTGCTTGGAACTACAATCTAAGACCACTCTATACTTATCTAAGGTATCCATTCCAAGGATTACATTGAATCTATGCATATCAAGTGGTATGAAATCCACTTGAATGTTGTGCCCTAAAAAGGAGAGGATACAGGAAGGACACACCTCCTGCAACACTACAAAACTGACTAATGGGGTTTCTAACAACAAGCTATTCTTCTTACAACAAACAGGTAAAAGACAACTGCTAAGCACTTCACGAGTGACAAAAGAGTGTGTTGTACCCAGGTCAACCAAAACAAATACAAAGCAAGAAGATGACAAATCAAAATGAAATAACTCCATCTGACCTGTCACTACTCGCGAGTTGACCACTGCCTTCAGCTGACTCATAGCGTAGAATCTAGTCATTGCATGTTGTCGCCCCAGTCCTCTGCATCCCTGAGTAGACAATCTTGTCTATGATGTTTGGCCACGTCCTCGTCCTCTAGCGTCGATGTTGCCACCTCTACGAGCCCTGCTTAGGGCTGAGCATCGGTCAAACATGGACCGAACCGGACCGGACCGCAGACCGGATTTCAACAAATATATGGACAGCATACCAGACCGTTTTGAGGTAGGACCGGACCGGGACCAGATCGTTTGGACAATAACCAGTCTTTTTTACATGTTTTACAACTTATTTAATTGTACAAAGTTGATAATCTTAGTCACTTCTAATAATTATATAACTTTAGTATCAAACATTTATACTAGTAGTGCTTATATATGTACTTTATTTGTAGTTATTATAGATTACACCATCAAATATACATGAATTTTATATAAAAGTCAGTCTGCGGTCCGGACCAAACCAGACCGAAGACCGAACGCATCAAAATTCCTGAACCGCAGACCGGACTGAACTCAAAATGGACCGGATCAGACCAGACTGGATTGAGCAGTTCAGTCCAATTTTGCTGTCTAGACCATTATTTACTCACCCCTAGCCCTGCTGGCTCTGCCTCAGTTGTTGGGTCACTTCATTGTCCCTTACCGGACACTCCCACTTCAGATGTCATGTTTTCCCCTACTTGTGGCAAGCTTGGGTCTCATACTACGGCCTATATGGACCCGTCATCAATGTTGACGTGGTGCTATAAGCTCCAGTAGGTGGAAGACTGTGGTCTCTGCCCTTACTAGGTGATCACTGTGTCAGAGCATTTAACCTCTGTGATGCTGATGGTGCAGAAAACCTTGGCTTCTTAAAGCCTCTTGCCAACTGCCCTTGGGACTGTGCATGCCTCTTCCTGGCACTTGCCTCTCGTTTCTCCTTCACAAATGGTTCTATCCTCCAAACATACTCCACAAACATGGCAAACCTTTCTCAATTCTCCAAAGCACCTACCGGGGTAGACAACTCAACATTCAACCCCTATTCAAAATGACGAATCCGCTCGTCCTCTGTGGCAACCATGTGAGGACAGAACCTCAACAACTCCATAAACCTTACTTCATACTCATTAATCATCATGGATCCTTGTTGAATCCTCTCAAACTAGCTGATCTTCTCATCAAGGTATGTCAGAGGAAAGTCTTAACTAACAAACTCACTTCGGAAATCCTCCTAACGTATCACAACACATGGCCTCTTATCCTCCTCTATGACCCACCAGTGACCAACACTCCCTTTTAGAAGGTACACTGCATGCTTCACCTTATCTGCTTCGGGGATACTAAGGATCTTAAAGGCTTTCTCAAACTCGATAAGCCACATATCTGCATCCGTCGAAACAACCGTCCCATCATACTCCACCACCCCAACACGGCAAAGATGCTCAAAAGTCTTCTCGATACCTGAAGATTCATCATGGTAAACCGGTGCCTAGGCTGAGGTGCAGACATCTTGTCCTCCATTTGAGTCATACTAGCCATAAACTGCACAAAAAGATATTTAAAGGTAGGATTTTCAATCATGGTTGGGTCAAACTGGGGGACTCTGGCACCTAATCTTCTCATGCCTGGTTCCTTGCATCACCACTAGGTACAACAACACTGCTCGCGACAACATGTTCTTTGTGTTCTCCAGACATCTTTAAGCTTTCTCTTCTTCTTCTTCTTCTGCATAAGTAGAAGTCATATAAGACAGACTAGAGGATATAAGAATAGACACAAACCATAGTCCTAGGTCCATGTAGACTCAGCGATCCTAAAGCTATGATACCAACCTATCTGTGTGACGCCCCACCACAAAAGCGAGATTACTCAAAACAAACCGCGGAAGAAAGAATAAACTAACAAATTACTGGAAAATACTAAAAATTAAAACCATTTTCATAAAACTGCCAAACAACAAAAACATTTACATATGAGTTCTTTCATGCCTCAAAGCACTACCATGTGTTCCACCAACCTATTATAAGGAAACCTATTCCAGAACATATATACACATATCCATTACAACTATGCATAAGAGAGTCATACAAGCCAACCAGTTATCAAAGACACATCTATAAGCCAACCACTTATTGAAGGCATGCCTATAAAACATCTCCAAAGACCTGAGTGTACATGGATGACTCTAGGACTCTAATGACAAAAGACATCCAACATCACTTCCAGCCTCGTCAACTACTATCTTTCTTGCTACTGCTCAACCTCTACTACACGATCTCTACCTCCTTGCGCACGTCCACCTAAAAAGGATGTGGGAAACCCACATGGTGAGATTCCAAATCTCAGGGGGAGATATAACTCTCCACCAACTCTATTATTAACACGGATAAGATGATTAAAGCATGTAGAATTATAACCATGAAAAGTAGGAATTATTATTAATAGAGTAAGCAGTTGCTATTGGATTGTGAGACATTTTAACATTATAAAAGGAATATGAAGAACATGTTTATTCCCTACCAACATAAATATATAAAAACAAGCAAGGCCTCATCCAATGTTTCTGCATTTGATCCTCTACAAATGTACTACACGGCTAATTACATATTTTATTTTACCATGAGGATTTGAGTCATACCACCCAAATCCAACCAACCACTGCTAAGTCAAAATTGATGCCATACGAGGTCTAGTGGAAGAGCTAGAATCCATGACCTCATGCCCTCGATCAGTACAAGTGAACATGCAATGACATCATTAGTCAGACTATTATCAGTGACATATAATCCAACTATACAAATCTAGCCCGCCTTGGTACATATCACGGCTCCAGTGAAACTGAGCTATGGCTCACAGCCACAATCTTACTAGGGTATGGCCCATTGCCAATCATGTATCACATATCATTGAGCTACGGTCCGAAGCCGCACTGTTATCAGGGTATGGCCCATAGCCAATCCTATATAACTTGGACGTAAGGGGATATTCATCCTCACCCCCGCATATTTAAAAAGATGTGCTTCAAGTTAAACTCGTTTCACCATTCAACAAATGTTGACACTGAATGGATCTATGGCACATGGAAAGCTACATGATTAGGTTCCACTTGATTAGTTATGCCATTTAAATGTCCTTTAATAATCAAGTTACAATGTATAAACTTTAAACAAGTGCTACTAAGATAAGGGCATAACACACTACCAGAACATGATTGAGCATATAAGGTGTGAGCTCATCACATTATCACTTGATGCTTATCATTCACCATAATTATCATCACAAGGATGACATACTTTTTGGGTAGCAATCCCTCATCTCATTACTAAGGACATTATCATCTCATATAAGGCAACGAGCCATCATTAGGTCATAAGACCCATTTAATGATATCAAGATCTCACATGCCACATAAAGCCCATTCAATCATATCATGAACACCATAGCTCTTACCTAGATACGCTTATCAATTGGTATTACTTGCATGGTTAGAGACTTGTATCAAGAAGGATACTACTTCATTACCACTACCATTTCATCAAGATTCATGTCATTCACATTACATCATTAGGGTTAGGGTTCTCTTTAAGTGATTAGGGCTTACATGATTGGATCAACAACCAACCTCGAATCATCACTTCTATTATCACAAGAAGGTATGATATGAAATAAAGGTAAAAAAAATAACACTCCTTTATTTTCCACACAACCAACCCATAGGGTATCACATCATATAATGTAACCCTATCATCAACATGATGTAACATGACCACCATCACAAGGTATCAGTTTAGACTATCATATAGTATATCGGTTTAGACCATCTTGGTGTATCAGTTGATACTTGCCATAGGGCATCGACTTGTCATCATAATTACATGTCGACTGCCACTATACAAGGCATAAGGAATAACCTTACAAATGGTGTATCGATGGAGCAATCATGGTGTCGAGTTAACCTCACAAGAGGTGTATTAGTTTAGCCCTTCTTGAGAGTGTGACGGGCAACAACACCTAAAGGTGTGACGAGAAACACCACCTGAAGGTGTGATGGTTAACACTAAGTGTGTCGGGCAACCATAAGTATGTCAGGTTGTTAGGGTTAGGGTTTCAGCAAGGCATCATGGTTCACCACTTCAAGGTATATCAAATAACCCTACACTAAAATGTGTTGGCTTCTTGCTCAACCAAGGCGTCACAGCTTGACACCCAAAGCAGACCAACTCACAAGATGCTACCCTGGTTATGATGGGCTAACACCCTCAAGGCATATCGGTTAGTCGCATATCAGTTAGGCACTTCTAGGGCATGATGGACTAAGCTCCATCAAATCATGTCGGCCTAAGCAAACATATCAATTTAGCACCCACAAAGCATGTCGACCTAAGCATCTCCAAGTCATGAATACTTATCACATGGTGTGTCAGTTTATTGCACTACAAGTCTTGACTACCACTCAAATGTGTCAACTTGGTATCTTTCAAACTTAGGAAGATCGGCTACTAGATCATCTACTAACATGGCAAGAAGGTGCAAAACATGGATATCAACTTAAATGAAATTCCTTCACCAAAAAAGTTCTCAAAACTACCAAGAACTACTAACATACAAGAGGTATACAATCTAGAGATAAGGATCAACATAAACATATGAAAGAGTGAAAATAACAAAGGAGGTTAAAAGTTATATAACCCGCCTCAAAGATCACCACCAAGATCCAAGCTCCAAGGTCAAGCTTCAAGCTCATGAGCTCAAGGTATAAGATGTTTCACCAACTTGGTCACCACTACACCTCTAAGGAAGAAGACGGGACAAAGGTTATGATGGTTCAATATGGAAAGAAGGTATCCAAGATCCATGGTCAAGAAGAAGAAAAATAAGAAGAAGAAAGCTAGCAAACATAGCTTACCAAGGTAGAAGATGAAGTATGATCAAGGAACTCCACAACTTGGGACTCGTCCTCCAAGCTCCAAGAGAGACTCTCTTACTCCTTAGGCTTCTCGAGGTCATCCACCAAGAAGGAGAGAAGGCAAGGATGGCCAAAAGGGTTCTCTTGCATGGAGAGAAAGAAGTTTATATACTAGGGGGATGATAGAGAGGTCATGGAAGAGGTGTCATCACATTAGGAGCTTAGGTGACACTTGTCCACAAAAAAGGAGACACATGCACAACATCATGCAAGACATGGTGATAAGGTCTAGGCTAGATCTCGCCCTCTTGGTCTCCTACCAAGGTCATGCCCGATACCATATCTCCACACACCCACAAACTGATAGGCACAACTATACACACTCACAAACCGATAGAGCACAACCCTACACACTCACAAACTGATACACAACCTCTTCAAGGCTCTCTAGCTCGAGACAACACATATAGGTGCAAGGCACACCTCACTCATGCATTCAAAATATCACCAAGGATGTCACCACACAACCAAAACCCAAACAAGGTTCCCATATTTCTCTCTCCTCTAGATGATTCCAAGCGAGAGAAGGAACATTCTAGAGGTGACAAACTTGCACATCAACCCCTACAATGGGTGAATTGCAAATTGCACCAAAACCTCACCATAAAACACAAGCATCATCCAAACAAGAAACTTAAACTTTCTACATGCCCTAATTACATCTCAGATGATTAGAGCAATATTCTAAGCAACATACTTAAGTAAGCACACATGATTATACCAAAACATGGGTCAGCAGGATGCAGAACCTATGGTTCAGAATTAGAGTTTTGAATTGTAGGTTAACAACATCTTATGAGTCCAACTTAACAACATGCCACCAAATCTGCAATAGCAAACATAATATGTATATAATTGTATTCACCCTCCAATTCCATTTCATCACATGTACAAACATAAATCTTCACATTCATTCACACACATGATACTTCATTTAAGTTTACACCAATTCTATTCTCATGACATGTAGAAACATAATTCATTCATTCATACACAATTCATTCTTTCATCTTCACATTCACACACATGTATATAGATCATCATACACATATGCACTAATGATTTACTCACATCAAATTTAAAGTGGTAAGAATTCATAAGCACCACAAGTATATAGAAATCATGACATCAAATTGTATAAAAATCATTCCTTATCCCAATATTCAAAGTTCAATTCCTTTTCGAAGGCTTGTGCCCATTGTTCCCATATCTCATATAGTTGGTCTGTCGTATAGGGCATTTGTATGTCTTTTAGCTTTTCTAGTGTATTGAAGTCTCTAGTTTTAAACACACACAAAGATAATTATGTATATAATTAATAAGTTTGATACTTTCATATTATCTAATGAGACTATATACTTATGATGATCAAGACTATATATAGAGACTATATTTTACATCTTGTCAATGTCTGGTGCCCCATATCTGAAAATCATGTCTATATACCATATCACATAGTATCTGCATGCCCAACTGTTGTCTTGTATATAAGACTATAAATTTCAACATGCAAAACATTAATAAATTAAAGTAAGCATAGTTGGAATAAATATGCATTGGAGTCAGAAATCTACCTCAACATTCTCTAGGAGATCGCTTTCTTTTTCTTGTCCACCTTTCCTCTATCTTTTTTGAATTCTTTTACAACCCTATACATTAATGTAACACATTGAATTGTATTAGTAAATAGTCATATAATATATATATATATGTTAATGGATATAAATATAAAAATTTACTCACGTGAATAATGTCTTTTTTAAATCGTGCCCCCTCACTGTCTATTTTGTCACCCTTAGGATCTAGATAATACGACGATAACCAGTAACACCCAATGTTTATTCCTGAGTGATAAGAAGGAAAACAAAATATAACTAAAAAATCCACAACGAAATGTAATTTATTAAGTCAAAATTATAAGCATAGTAGGTAAACTTACTCAACATTGTATGGAGCTAACATCACACTCATTTTCTTTTTATAGAAATATTTAAATGTGGTAGAACAATATTGGGTAACAAATGCAAGGTCTTTAATTACATGGCTAATCAAGGATGGAACTAGAACTTCCACATTGGGTAGTGATACAAACCCTATGTAAGTGGCTACAAAATGTATATCATGTATGCATTAATACATAAGAAACATATCAATATATATATATATATATATATATATATATATATATATATATATATATATATATATAACAAGGTATATGGCTATATAAAATCTCACCATATCCAAAGTTCAATCACATATGTATTCAACCAAGCATAATCAAACAACTCCAAAACATCTTGTAGAAATATCCTAGTATCATGAGATTGACCTACAACGTCCTCCTTAATAGAAACCATCACAGGTGACCCTTCTTCATGTTCATCTATACATAGTGCCATACCCCTGCATTGAGGACCTATTGAGTTGAATGGGTCATTTGCAAGCCAACCAGGTAATTGAGGAAGAGGTGGAGGTGGAGGACGAGCTGTAAGGGGTTTCTTAGGCGCTATGCCATGCACATATATAATCTTATATCAATGGTGTCAAGTATATAAAGATACAAACACAATGTAAATTTACCATACATCGATATAGATAACTCTAGCTTTGGGCCACACAACCACGCTGCCATCTGCATCACATATCCTATCATGCTCAGGGTGTTCATGTGGTAGTGCAGTCTACTTCCAAGGGGCTTAGACAAGGTTTGGCATCACACGAACCGCATCAGGGGGCAATGGTGCACCATGAATCGTGTCACCTTCAAGGCATGGGTAAGCCACACCCACAACAATGACATATTCTTGTAATTTAAGACGGGATGGACTCAACCCCTACAAACTTGCATAGAATGTTATATATATTACACAAATCATTCTGAAAGACTACTATGTCATCAAAATACTTACAGTAGACGTGCTAAGTGGCAAGTCCATATGATTATTCCCAAGGATTATTCCCAACTACCAAAGTTGTAGGAGGGTATATCTGATATGAACAGTGGGGTGGCACAAGTATTGTATGACGAGCTGATTGAGAAGCATGGCATTGGCTCATTGCTTACTGAATTCTCTTTGTAATTAACTCTTATACCTCCTCTTTTGAGAATCACCCTTTCTGGAATGATTTGCGCTTATGCTCTGATGGCCCAAAGAATGCTCTTATTCTAACACTAGTGCTTGCAGTCCTAACATGCCCATAATGCTCTGGATTACCTAGAGCAACTGTCAATTCATATCTTGTTCCCTCAGGGATGAACTTGCCTTGTTTCCTTTATTCGTGGAGCTCCCACTAATCATTATCAATAGTAATTGGTAAGTAAAAAATAAAAATCATCAATACTAATTGCTCTGAGAGTTTTGTATCCGCCTCAGTAGTTGCGAGGTTGGGTATATCTCTAGATTTGTTTTGCCTCCTAGCTATCCATAGATCATGGAGAAGTAGAGGTTTAGTAGTAGTAAAGGACTCTGCAGTCCCAGGAGTAGGATGCTGAGAAAAATACACCTATAATAGCTTTTGGTGAAGATGTACATAGCCAGCTGGACCCATCGTGTGATTGTGTACATTCTTTGCACACCTTTCTCTTTGAGCATCACTCGCATCCTGGTTAGTAACAATCACCAATAGTAATTGGTTAGTAAAACATAACAATCAAGGTCAAGGTAATGAATGTGTGTACCACCTATCCCATTCTTGAACACCTAATCTCACTAGTAAGTGTATAATGTGTATTCAGTTTTGAGAAAATTTTGATAGTATTTTGTCACAGTTCTCCAAGTATACTGATGTAGATGGGTAAATGTCTACCAACATATGTACTTAGAGAACAAACGGGGAAGTGCTGACAAAACATCTTAAAACTGAATATACATTATACACTTACATCTTACATGAGATTAAGTGTTCAAGAACATTCCTAAACCGGGGACTATTCAAGATTTACTCCTAATGAGTAAGTCTCAGACGGGCTTCTAGGCCAACAAAATACATGTATATATGTTTTCATTTCTAAACATATGATCATAGTTTCATCATTCATATCCTAGGTTTTATGTAACAACATTTAATTCAATTTATTCTTCCATATGGGTTAGTTCATTCATTCATCATTAACCCTAATTAATAAATATTAATCAACTACACAATTTTGAAGAGCAATTATTGAACTAAGTTAAATCAATCACTAACAATTAAGAACTAACTAATTTATTCAACAACCAAAATAATTTAAGAAGCATTTGAATCAATGTATCATCAAGGACTAACAGATTTATCATTAGGCATTTTTATCATCAATCAAATGTAAAATACCATTGATCATTCATTTTTCTAAACATATTTATACATTCTAATTAGATATACAACTAGAATTTACCAACCTATCATAATAATGTAGAGTTTAATGACCTAAATAGGCAGTTGATGGTAGGTGATTGGCAGAGGTGGATGACAATGACGTTGAAGATAAGAAGAAGCAAAGGCAGCTAGTGATTGGTGGCCCAAGCAGCTCTAGTGGTGGCTCTAGTGGCGGCCCAAGCAGTGTTGGTGGCTAGTTGATGGCCCAAGCAGAGCAATGAAGATGGAGGATGGAGGACAACAATGATAGATATGGAGGGAGACGACAACAAAGGCGACGGAGAATAATAGTTGTGGAAGAAGACAACGATGTAGATGCACGAAAATAGCTATGGAGGAAGACGATGGCGCATGAGCACGAGCATGAGCACAATAGCGACAACGAAGGTCATAATTTCCAGAGAGAGTGGGGGAAATGTTGGGGGAACAAATGAAATAGAGATTGGTGCGTAAGTGCTATTAATTGGCACTTAATCGTCAGTTAACACAAAAAACCTACACTAGAAATCTTAGATGTCGATTAAACATAACAAACCAACACGTAAACTGGTGTTGACAAACACGACTATGTAGACTAGTGCAATCATTTTGGTGGCTTACACATCAATTTCTAAAGTCTAAACCGACGAAAAAAACCCTAATCCCACAAAAAAATTGGGCTTTGTTAGGAGACTTAGTCGTCGATCTCCTTACTTAAAATTGATGACTAAGAAATCACTTTGAAGTCAGTTGCTATATGGAAACCAACGATACAGATCTATCCCCACACAAAAAAGGTCAGCCTCAACAAGGTAAATTAGTCGTCAGTTTTATACAGAAACCAACGATACATAGGCAATTAGGGGGGAGATATTTTTGTGGGCACCAGGCGCAAAAGCACTTGGATGTCAGTTCTATATCTGAAACCGATGACAAAGACCCTTCTACAAACAAAAAAAGTTGGCCTTAGCAAGGGGATTGTGTTGTCAATTCCTCGGCCTAATCGACGACTCAGAAGCAATTTGGGGGGGGGGGTAATTTTTCTCGCGGGGACATGGCGTGAACTCTATGTCATCGGTTTTAAGAATAATTGATTCTAAATGTAAAAATTTTCAAGGCAAACATTTTTCCCTATAAAATAGTATTTTGCGAGTTTTCTAAGACATCAATTTCACTTAAACAAAATCGACATTATAGTAAAAGCAGTACCCTTATCTTTTCTAAATTGTCGGGACTTGATAAATGGTGACAATTGTACTTAAGAACTGACATTATTGATAGTATGGTGTCGGTTTTTCTTTGTAACTAACATTAGCAAAAGTGACATTAGATGTTAGAAATGTACTAGTGGGTCATGTGATGGTATGATAATGAGCATGGCTACATGTATGGCAATGAAAAGTACCATGTCATTTTGTGATCAAAGCTATATCTCATACATTTTATATCTTCTCAAGTTGTAATATGCACCATGTTTTGTAGAATTCTTTTAGGGTTTGTACGTAACTTGATTGATCCAGTTAAAAGACACCCAATTGACATTAAGTAATATAGTGAAACCCTAATCATGTAGTTCCCTATGCCATAGATCCATTCTAGTGTTAGGACTTTCTAGATGATCATTGTGATGACCTGACATCGAATCAAGCCAAATCATCACCAGTAATAATTGCAAAATAATCATAAGCAGCGGATTAACAAAATCACTAAAAATTAAAACCATTTTGCAAAGAGATCCATTTCCAAGAAACTCTTAAAGAAAGAAACCAAACTTTATATACATCATGGTTCACATTGTACATACATTGTACCATCTCATCTCGAGGATAACATATACCGATTACTTTGTCCAAAACATATACATAAGCAACTTAAAACCTTGAGGCATACAAATTAAAATCTTAGATCGTTTATAAAACCATTATGTACTGACTCCAAGGACCTAAGAGTATAGAGATGACACATAGGAATTCTATCTACAAGACACGACAGACAGTACACTCAAATGGAGTGGCTACTGCTGTCGCTATCGATGTTATCCTTCCTCTACAGTACGGTGTCTACCTCCTTGTGCACGTCCACCTAAAAAATTATGGATCCCACGGGGTGAGACACAAGTCCCAGTGAGAGATATAACTCTCCACCAACAATATTATTATCATAGGTAAAATAGTATAAAGCTAAGCAGAGGATATTTTATGTAAATAAGCATACTTAATTATTATTCAATTGTAGCTCAAAGCAATATCAATGTTAAAGTAGTTCAACAATCCATGATATAGCTATAGATCATCTATTTGCTTTATAAGGAATATGAAGAACATGTATAACATCTATCAACTAAGATGTATAAAAGTAATGAAGCATCAACCAATATTTTCGTATTCAATCCTTAAGCAAATATGCTACATGGCTGATTACATGTTTACAACCAAACTTATGCCCAGAGGAGATGAAGTATACCGCTCATGCTCCAACTGACTACGACTACGTAAAGCATCAGTACCATACAAGGTCAATGGAAGAGCCAGCTGCCATGACCTCACCCATCTCGGTCAGTACAAGACTACTGGTAGGACATCTTGTGTCAACTACAATTATCTTACCAGGGTATACTGGTATCTTCGCTATAGAGCTACAGCCACAACATGCACTCTCTTTGGGATGATCACGAAGCTTTCCCGATATATTTTTGTCGGGATGGTCACTGAGCTTTCCCAGTTTATTTTTCATCAGGATGGTCACTGAGCTTTCCCAATTTATTTGGGGATTACACTGAGCAACTCATGTATAAAGAAGATTACATATTCAACAATATGTATACCGAGTTAAACTCATTTCACCATTCAGCAAATCCTGACACCGAATGGATATATGGCATGGGCAACTACATGATAAGATTCCACTTGATTAATTAGGTGTATTACAATATCTTTTAGCATCAACCAAGTTACAAGCAAGAATTATAATAGATGCTACAAATAAAGGTGTAACACATTGATCAAGTACTTTCATGATCTCTGGAACACATATAACACTCAGGGTCTCAATCCCTTATCACATTACTGGGAATTCTCATCCCTTAGCATTATCATCATCATGATTGCTAGATCTGGGTATTCAAACCCTTAGTTCATTACTGAACACTGTTACCACTTATCAGGTAACCATTACCTCTAGGTCATTAAACCAAGGCATACATTATACTTGTTGCACAAGTATTTCACTTAGCACACAAAGCCCATTTAAACATCCTGTCAGTTCTTACTAGGCAACAACTATCTTTTTAGGTCATCAGACCCTATAATCATTATACTTGTTGTACAAGTATTTCACATGGCTCACAAGGCCCATTTAAATATGTATTATATGAAACATCATAGCTCATACTTGGCTATGCTCATCCTCTCATGATTCCTGCATGGTTATCACTTCATGATACAAACAACAGCAAGTACATAACATCACCATGCAATACAAGAGAAATACAACCTTCCCATTATTAGGGTTAGGGTTTCCCATTCTAACCTATTAGGGTTTCAGATTCATATCATCACTATGTGATACAAGAGAAATACAACCTTCCCATTATTAGGGTTAGGGTTTCCCATTCTAACCTATTAGGGTTTCAAATTCATATCATCACTATGTGAAATAAGAGAAATACATCCTTCCCAATATTAGGGTTAGGGTTTCCTATTCTAACCGATTAGGGTTTCATATTCATATCATCATTATGTGATACAAGAGAAATGCATCCTTCCCATTATTAGGGTTAGGGTTTCCCATTCTAACTGATTAGGGTTTCAGATTCATATCATCACTTATGTGATATAAGAGAAATACATCCTTCCCATTATTAGGGTTAGGGTTTCCCAGTCTAACCGATTAGGATTTCAGATTCATATCATCACTATGTGATACAAGAGAAATACATCCTTCCCATTATTAGGGTTAGGGTTTCCCATTCTAACCGATTCGGGTTTCAAATCATATCATCACCCTTCATTAGGGTTAGGGTTTTCCCTTATTAACCAATTAAGGTTTCCAATCATATCATCACCCTTCATTAGAGTTAGGGTTTCCCCTTATTAACCGATTACAGTTTCAAATCATATCATCACCCTTCATTAGGGTTAGGGTATCCCCTTATTAACCGATTAGGGTTTTAAATCATATCATCACCCTTCATTAGGGTTAGGGTTAGGGTTTCCCATTCTAACCGATTAGGGTTTCAATCATATTATCAAGAATCAAACCCTAATTCATACTCCACTCATATTAGGAGTATGGCACGAATTTTATGTGCGTCGAACGCAAGTGTACGCGTCAATTTAATATAGGCCTTTGTGAGGCCCGAGTCGAACTCAGGGACACTGAATTATCGGAGACTACTACTAACTACTCAAAATCAGCTAGACCGATTAAAAAGTTGGAAGTTGTTGTAAAATTAAAAGAAATTGAAATAAAACAAAACAAAGCAATCGATTAAAGGTTTAGTTTAATCAATTTAGGTGGAGATATTTAGGATTGCGGTTTCACTGTGGGTTGTCATGGTATGAATTTCTATATAGCAACTCAGATTTATCTCTCTTTCCGGGTAGTGGCCTGTAGTCAGAATTGCCCACTGTCGTGGTACAATTCACTACCTATGTCTAGGTCGGTTCCACCGTCATAGTAACCTATACCCTAAACTAGGTGCATTAGAATTGACCTTTGGGTATCCACCATTAACCTTACACCACCTTGTTCAAGGGATTTGTTAATTAATGTGAATTTCGTCTCTTTTCAACCATTAATTCTTCTTTCAAAGCAATTAAGGGCATTAGATTATTATTATGGTGATCAAGCATAACAATATAATTGAGAAAATGAATTCATACCATGGATTTAAGAGATAAATGGTGAATTACTATGGTAAAAACGTCATACAATGCTTCCTCGTGCTTAGGGTTGTAAACGATGCGGGTACGGTGCGGGTATGGCCATACCCATAACCATACCCTTTTATTTTTACAAGTACGGGTATGGGTCTGGACCCGCATTACTCAACAGTCAGACCCGCACCATACCCAGAACCGCTTAGAATGCGAGTATGCGGTGCGGTTCCGCGGGTAGACGGTTCTGCTGTGCAATCTATTTTATAAAAGCCAAAACTAATTTTTGGACACATTTTTAGGTCCAAATTAATTAAAAATTATCCCACAAATGTACAAGTTCAATGCAGTTCATAATTCTTCACGTAATCCCTACTAGTGTAATAAAAATCTGCTATTTTGTGAAGCAATAAACTGACTAGAACTATCCCAAAAAGTATAAATTTACTGCTGTCCAGAATTTTCAAAGTGTTGCCTCAAAAAATGTATAAGTTCACTGCATTTTTGGCTTCTAGAGTAACAAAAAACTGCTGTTGGTCAAGTAATAAATTTATTAAAATTGTCCCAAAAGTGCATAGATGTATTACTGTCCAGAATTTTCAACGTGGTGGCTGCTAGAGCAACACCAAACTGCTGATTTGGAGGCTTTTTGTGCTTACAAATCATTCAAGTACCTATTTTAAACTCAAAACTCTACTAGAAAAATCATACTCATACACATATGTGGTTTAAGCACTAGAACATCCCAATGGAACAAAATACACTAAGAGAAAGAGATCCATCAACAATAGAATACAACTTTGCTAAATGATCAAATTGAGTCTTAAAGTCAAGTCAACACAACAAAAAACATTAGTTCTTCATGACCTATTGGCTTTTGCTAAGTTGCCAACATTCACAACACTCAAGTGGGGTTACACATTAGTTTTCTACAATCAAATGACAATGTCAAATGTGAGAAAATTAAACAACATGATATGAAGTAGAAAATGAGTGGTCATCCATCAAACTCGCCGCTCCATCAACCGTGAATCAAAGCAGCAAACATGGGTGACATCATAAGAAAGAGCATAAGCATCCTGCAAATAAAATGTAACCATTTATCAATATGTTATTATGGTCACAAAATATGAAATGATATGCTCCAAACTTCAACCAATGAATGATTAATAAGCCATTTCTGATTATAATCACAGAGATCCTTATAGACAATCTCTGATCAGTCAACTGATGGTCATTTATCAGTGTGTGTCGACCCTGTTGGCTTTGTTCTGGAAATCTAAAGAAGACACACGCATAGCAATCTGTAAAGAGTGTTATATATAATGCATACATTTCCTAGGATGAGAAATGAAGAGAAAAAAAGAATAACTATACAAAGTATCATGTCAAGTGTAAAAAAAGGACTAGCTATAGATCCGTCCAGCAAAGAATCGCGTATGAGCTTGATTCAGTAAAAAAACCAAGGAACCTCAGTAGGTATCCCATGTATAAACGACTCCCAGGAGGTAGTAATAGCCTCAACCAAACTTCAAAGTGCATTTACAGATCTGTATTTGCCGGTCTGTATTTGTCAGTCTTTATGGTTGTGCATCGTTTAAGAAGAAATATCTATATAGTAGAAACTAGTGCTCACACTATATTGATATTTTGATCTTTGGGACAAATCACATGATATGGCTTGGACCTTTTAATAAAACTTTTAGGCTTATTCTTGCCCACATTCCAAGTTATAAATGGTTCTGGAGAAAAGACGAGAACAAACAATACAACAACACATTTTATAGAGTTATCAAGGTTGGATGGTCTGGTTCATTATGCCAAACAAAGCAAATATAAATTTCCACTGTGCAATAGAATACGACAGTCATGAAATGTAAAAAAATTGCATTTAAAACTTACATACCAATCATTCCATATCTACGATCTCAACATCTCCAAGTTCTTTCTCATCTTCCAAATCATGTCATGCAGAACCTAGTATTGAAACTCCACAATCTTGTCCTACAAAAGAATTATAAAATAAGAGTTGTTTTCGAAAGGCATTTGTAATAAGTGGAAATATTTCTAATCTACATACCACGAATATTACTTCTTATCCAATCTTGGGCACATATGAGAGCTTCCACTGTGTTTGGCTTTAGAGAACTTCTATACTGATCAAGAACTCTTCCACCTGTGCTAAATGCCGCCTCAGATGCAACTGTGGAGACAGAAATAGCTAAAATATCTCGTGCCATTCTTGCAACAATTGGGTACTTTGCACAATTGTGCTTCCACCATTGTAAAATATCAAAATTGTCAACCAAACTATCTGCTCCCATGTGTTTAGGGTGAATAACCTCTTCAAGATACAAGTCTAAGTCATTCTTTGTTGGTTGTGTGGCTTGTACCTTTTGTAGATGGTTATCAAATCTTCCTAAAATCTTCAACAAACCCCTACTACTAGGCTTTTGATGTCCTAATGTATCATTTAAGCTTCTAGACCTATCACTAGTGATATCAATGTATTCAAAGTTTGTTCCACCCATTTGCAATCTATACTCATTGTAAAGATCCACTAAACACCCTTTGATTTGATCAATTTTCTTCTGAGCAACATTACCACCATCATTATCATCACTATCATCATTGTCATTATCATAGATCTCTCTCAGATTATATTCCACACTTTTCATCTTAAGTCGTGGATCAACAACTGAAGCAATAGATAGAATCATACAACTCACATCCCAATACTTTTTGAATTTAGACATCATTTCTTTCCCCATCTTGGAAATAAAGGATACTTCACTATTACACAACTCTTTAAGATGAACATGAACAACACATATATTATTGAAATAATAGTTGGCAGATGGATATAAAGTTGAGGAAAAGATATTTGTGACATCATAAAATATTTCCAAACAATCACAAGTCATTTTAGCATTATTCCATTCAACATCATTTGGCAAAAAGTTATATGAAGCATCTCTATCATCAAATCTAATAAATGCATCTTTGAATTCCAAGGCATGTTTTAACATCAAAAAAGTTGAGTTCCATCTAGTAGACACATCAAGAATCAATGTTTTTTGAGGAGCTTTCACTTGAGAAGCCACTTCTTTAAACAGTTGTGAGTGCAAAACAAATCCTTTAACATATTTCACACTTTCACGAATCTTTGCAGTTACTGACTTTATGACATCAACCCCCTCCTGTGCAATCAGTTTAAGAATGTGTGCACAACAACACACATGAACCAATTTCCCTTGTGCCATCAAACAACCCCTACTCGTAAGCTTTTTACTCGACTCCCTAACCATAGCATCATTTGTAGTACAATTGTCAACAAAAAGGCACATAAATTTTCTATCCAAGTTCCATTGAAAAAGTCTATCAAGAATTGCTTTAGTAAGATTTTCAGCAGTGTGAGGAGCATCAATTTCAGAAAAATTCAATATCTTTTTATGCAACCTCCATTCATCATCAATGTAGTGCCCAGTAAGAGAAAAATATCCTTTATTTTGAATAGATGTCCACATGTCAGTTGTCATGGTTACACGTGAAGTTAACTTATCTAATACTTTATAAAGTTGATCTTTCTCATTCTCATAAATTGACACACAATCCTTCTTAATGATGTTTCGTGACACAAATTTAAATTGTGGTTGAAGGTTTCTGACAAATTCCCTAAAAGCAAAATGTTCAACCATAGAAAATGGATACTCATGCAAAATTATCATCTGAGCAAGGTCATTTCTACTAACATCCTGATCAAACACAAAAATTTTCAAGTTTATGGTGCCATCATTCTTCTTCTCTCCTGCATTTAGAAACATTTTTCCAACAGTTCCCATTAATTTTGTTGGATGTTGCTTCCTAACATGTTTATCTAAAGAGCTAGTACCATCTGTGGACCTATTAATCAAAACTGAGTCACAATAATTACATTTTGCCTTAGGTAATCCATTAATTGCCACTTTCACAAAATGCTTCCACACATCAGATGTAGATTGTCTACCCCTTTTTTTAGTTTGTCGACGTTCATCAATTTTAGGTTCAGATTCGCTATTAAGATCAACATCGATCCTATCAACACTCATTTGAGTGCTAGATGTCACATTTACATTATGTGTGGAATCAGTACCACTAGTGCCTCCTATTGCTTATTGAGCATTGGACATGATAATACCTAACAAAAAAACATAATCTTAGTGTATTTTTAAGACAAGTTGTGCAACACATAGACAACAGAATGCATTACAGGTGAAAACCAAAAACTTGGTGTTAGAGATAAAAAGAATGCTTATTAGATTGAAGAACATGGAAGGGCAATTTTCTGTCAAGAACAGACGACGGGTGACGATTGATCAGAAAACATATTGGCAAAATAGCTTCAAGCTAGAAGACATATTGGCACCATACCTTTCTCCAGTATGTAGAACACGGCGTCGGCTAGGCCGACGGTGGCGGGCAGCAAGCCAGCAAGTGCAGCAACAGCAGCAACACGCCCTCGCCCTGTCTTCATCATCTTCGGCGACTCGACGTAGGTGGTGGTGGGCGGGAGCTCACATACCAGCGCCGCGAGAGCCGGGAGGCGGCGGCAGCAACGCGTGAGGCGGACGAGGTCACCGAAGAGGTGGTGGTTGTGGGGAAGGCTAGGTCGCCGAGGAGGTCGGAGTTGACAGAGCGTGACGACGAGAAATGGCCGCCGGCTTGGAGATGAGAAATGGCCGCCGGCTTGGAGATGAGAAGAGGTGGTGTTGGACCAGAAATGGTCACCGGTTGGATGAGAAATGGACGAAAATGATGGTCGCCGGTCAGAAGCCTGACGAGAACCCTAGTTCTCCGCCGCAGCGCCGCTGGACCTGGAACCTTAGGTTCTCCGCTTTTTGCTGGAGAGTGGAGTCGCGATGAACCGAGTGAGAGACTGAGAGGAGAGAATGCAAGTAGTAAGCCGAGTTGTGTGAAGAAAGAACGGCTGGACCGTTAGATCATATTTGGTAGTTTTTCAGCCATTAGATTATGACAAATATGCATATATATAATTATATTTATTTATATAGTAATACGGGTACACGGGTATAGCGGGTACGGGTATAGTTATACCCATTAGTGGACCCGTAATAATACGGGTATACAGGTATGCGGGTAAGCGAGTCTAGAAATCTAGACCCTTGATGAGTTTTTTAAGGGTCTGAATTTGTGTGTCTGTGGGTCTACCCGTACCCATTTACAGCCCTACTCGAGCTACTCCCGGTCCTAAAGACAAAGGGGATTAGCCCCGCATGTTCATCTCAGAGCAAAACATGGTAGATAAAAGGGGAAACATGGAGAAAAACATGATTAAGTAGTGAAACCCATGAACAGAGAAGATCCAAGCGTTCCTTGGCGTAGAATGTGCGATCTCTGGCCTTTCGGTGGTGGAAAATGTCTTCTTCGGCCTCCGGAACGGCTAGGGCATGCTTCTGGGCTCCGTTCTTCTCTCCACACCTTCTCGGGACATGTGCAGCAGCTAATGACGTGATAGATTGCTCTTGGCCGCCGTCATTAGGTATAATCACCGAGTTAGGTCATAAAAATACCACAACCGTCGGATTTAGATCAATCTAAAACAAACTTGTATCTGACGGTGTCGATACCATCGACGCGAGTCGATGGTATCGACTGGTCTTCTTTTCTTTTCTTTGTCACGACTGATGCTAACTCGATACCATCGACGAGGGTCGATGGTATTGACTCTCTTAGGCGTCCATTTTTGTCCTTTTCCATCGCTGAAGCTCCACTTGTCGATAGTATCGACTTTTGGGTCGATAGTATTGACTCTCTTCTCGCCAGCAACCTGATGGTATCTCGATACCATCGACTTTCGTGTCGATAGTATCGACTCTGCAATGCTCCCTGCAGATGGCACCCTGTGGTCTTGTCGATGGTATCGACAGCAGCAGATATTCATTTTTCCTGAAATTTCAACACAAAACCACATAAGCCGAAATAAAACATATTATTGTAATCATTTATTCTCAAGACAACAAAATAAGGGAGAATTGATATAGAGAAGGATCATAGACCAAAGTAGATGAATTATGCAATATCAACCACCAAAATGACCAATAAATGCATAAAACACAAGTAAAACAAGTCTATAAATGCGACTCAAAATCATCGCATCAAACTCCCCTAAGCTTGAACATTGCTCGCCCTTGAGCAACTAAACCTTAGAATAGAATCGCGAGGGTCAACTAAAGAACAGATCATCACAACAAACATCACCATATGATCCCCACCGGACATTCACATTCCGGCCCTCACTAACCACTGAATGATAATTACCCTAAAGGTGACAATAATCATCCATAAAAGATATCTACCTCAAAATCAATGAACACTATGACATAAGGCAGTTAACATAATAGAATTCACCGGTTCAGACTCGGTGCGTCTTGTGATCTCCTATTCTACGTTGCTCGCCATAACTACCATCTACATGGAAGCAGTTCTCCTGATATTAAAGAGTGAGGAGAAAATCACGGTGGCCTACCAATTCGAGCAACGGGTGGGTGGAATGGGTGGCTCATGGAAGAAATGGAAGCATTATACGGTTTCAACATGCACAAAGCAAAAATGACCTAAATGATGCATATGCAAATGTAAATGCCCTAATGCCTACATTTGGTTGGAATGATGCATGCACTATCATTCCGTCTCAAGGTGAGATGGAATATCTAAGAGAACAACATCATGTTCTTATTCTTCTTAATATGCAGTGAAAAACATGTTCCTTTCTCCATCTCATTCCTATTTTCTTCTCAATTTTTTTTATTTTCATATTCTTTTTTTAAGGCCCTTATATCCAATAATGACAATGAAGTATTTGTCGGGCTCACTTTTTGTTGCATAACTATATACTTGAAGCATTCTATTTGGAGGGTATGGATCAAGCCCACCACCTTTAATGTTTTTAGAGTAACATAAGATACATGGTGTACAAAATGCTCAAAAGATGCAAATGCAACTACATAATGATAGTTATGCAATTAAATGACACACACCTAAGGATAATGTGCATGTATAACTACTCTATATTTTTTTTTCATGCAAAACATGCGAAAATACTTGCAATGCGAGACCTATCTATATGGAATGCAATCAAAGAGATTAAAACCATAATGTACTTCCAATTCTTATGGTGGATTATGAAAAATAATGGGGTGGACATATCACAAGACTAATTTTCTGAACCTTTGTAAATCATTATGTGTCCCTCCTTATTGACCTATGTGGTAATTAAGAGGTTTCTCTCTCTTAATTCAGATTAAAGTCTCATTATCATTTGGTCAGTTTAGGATCAAACAACCAATTCCTTTCACTTTTCATGAATCCTAGGCATGTACAATTGTGATTTTCTATTTTAAAGTTGACAAACCCAATCATTTTCGTAAGTTATGTGCTCAAAATTGAACAACACAAGCTTGCAATCACTAAAAAATTTTAAGTTTTCCCTTAATTCCCATGTACAAGCAAATGAGATGACACATGACTTAAGACATCCACAATTACACTAGATAGAATGTGGATCCTACAAACAAACTAAGATTGCAAGAACTAAATGAAAAGAACCAAAACAATAAAAACTAAAAACTGAGAAAACTAAAGGATAGAGCTGTTCCAACTCCCCCCTAAGCTTGAATTCGACTATGGCCTCATAGTCAAAAACAACCTTAAAGGGTGGAACAGAGATACAGATCACTCTTCCGGTGGAGGCAGGTACTGTGGGGCCATGGGGTCCCAAGATGGGTACTGCCCCTGAAAGCTCGGATCATACTGGGGCATAGGAGGAGGTTGTGGATACCCCCCAAAGTAATTCTGGCTCCAGTAATGATCATAGAAGGGCTGCTGCTGCATCTCCATCCTATGCAACCTGTCGTGGATGTGCTGTTGGTTGTCGAGGAGGAGGCGCTCATTTTCAAAAATGTCCCTCTGATTATCTAGAAGCCGGTTCGTCATATCCTGAATACCGTCATAAGAGGCTGTGTGTTGCTGCTGCGTCTGATGAATATCTTGTAGCATTGCATACATCCCTTGCATGGAGTAGACATCCTCGCTTTGTTGCGAGGGCTGTTGTGGCTGCGGTGGCGAAGGCTGGTAAGAAGAAGATGCACCCGGATACATGCGAGGATGCTTCCTAGGTGCCACTCATGCGCGAAGAGGAGTGAAGGCCTCCTCTTCCTCTTCAGCCTCATCACCATCGTTGTCGTTGTTGTCATTGCCACCGTCTTCATCGGAGTCATCAATGGCTATGATAGGCCATCAGAAATGCTGGGCACCCTCAATATGGAAGACAGGGTCGGGAAGCGCACACTCCTAATAAGCATGATTAACATGGCAGTGTGCATATGCCAAGCCATCACGAAGAAGGATGAGGTTGGAGTGATGCAGATGTTGCAAGTTGACCTTGCTTCTGTTGGAGAGAGGCGTCAGCTGGGAGAAATTCAACCCAAGATAGTGGGCCAGTGGTGTGATGAGCCCTCCAAAGTGGATTGGAGCCTTCCGCATACTCCTCTTTACAGCTAACATGCATTGCAAGAAAAATGCTCCCCAATTACACTCTTCCCGCTTTAGTAACTTGTGCAAGAAAAACAAGTCCGTCTCCTGGAACTTGCTAAGAGACAGGTCGCCACAGGCAAACAAGGTGGTGCAGAGCATGCAGTGAAGAATCCTCACGAACGGATGCTCGAAATCCGCCACCGCCACATTGTGGTAGCTCACAGATTTGCCCAGAGGCACAATCACTATCTCAGCGAAGATAGCATCATAGTTAGTCCGGTTGTCTGGCCTCCGGTACTCATTTCACCAATGGTTCCAGTTGTAGATGGAGTTGAATTGCCTGAGAGTAAGAGTGTAGTCATTGTTGTACAACCGGAAAGAAACACGACCCTTGATCCATTCGCGATCCGTGGCGATGATGTCGTTTGGCATGACACATATGTCCAGCGACGCCATGAATTCCGCCACCAGCTCCTTGTACGTGGGCCATTCACCGAAGAATGGCTAGCCGTCTGTGTGGAATTTGATCTCATCGAGCCTCCTGCCCGTATGCCTTACCTGCCCCTTGAGCACGTAGGCCAGATTAGCGTCGAACCCCAGATTACGGATCATGTCACGGTCGATGTAACGGGTCGACTCAATCTTTCTTTTCATGATTTCCTCATAGATCTTCCGAACCTCCGCAGAAGGATGAATGATCCGTGAACGCGAAATAGAAGCAGTTGGTGGAGGAACGAACTTGGGAATCTCCATTGGATTCGCGCGTGAAGAGGACGCGCCGACAACATGCACCATTGTCGAGAAAGAAGAAGGATTAGAAGATGGAGCTCGGAGAAGGTCGGAGAAGATTATCTCCGCTCGATGAAGGCTCGGTGAAGAACGTGCACCGTGGATGCTCATAGCCGTTCTCTGATTGCTCACAAGGATGCACGGCACAAGTGGAGAAGGATTGCTCTGGAGTTGTGACGTCATATGACGACAATCCATCCCTTATATAACCGTGGCCGGCGCTGCTGTATGCCCGTCAATACTATCGATGCGGGTCGATGGTATCGACTCACGTAGCACAATCCGTACTGCCTCTGGTATCGACGGTTGTCGATGGCTTGATGTGGGGGCCCGGACCGATGACGTGTCGATACTATCGACAGGTGTTGATGGTATCGACCCATCCCACAGATCGACTCTCTCGATGCAGCGATCGCCGTTGATGTCCTCTCGCGGATCGGTGATGTGTCGTGTCGATACTATCGATGCAAGTCGATAGTATCGACTTCTGGTTAGAGCAACACCCTCGCAAGGCCCAGCCGCCACCTTCTTCCTGTAGCTCAGTTGATACCATCGACAGGCCTGTCGATGGTATCGACTTCACTGAGACAATTTGCATCTAAATATCTCTAGAGATCTCGATAGTATCAACATGCATGTCGATACTATCGACCTTGACTTTGCGATCAACATGTTGGTGTGTCGATACCATCGAAGAGGTCGTCAATAGTATCAACGCAGAGCGATTTTTGCAGCCGCCAACCTGTACCCATCTCGATACCATCGACTCAAGGGTCGATGGTATCGACTCTGCCTCAGTCCTGCACATTGCAAAAACGATCACAACACCTTTTTTACACTAAAAACAAAGTCATAGCAAACCAAAGTACAAAATGTGAAAGAACTAACTGCACTACCGATGGCTGGGTTGCCTCCCAACAAGCGCCCTTATTTAACGTCTTAGGCTAGATGACATGAAGCTCCTCATGCATCCGGAAGTGCAATGAGTTTGACCTCATTCACTTTCCTTGTGTAATCTTCACCGAAGTACAATTTCAAACGTTGCCCATTGACCAGGAATGTTGTCTCGCCATCACGCACCATGATTGCGCCATGTGGCCTGACCTCCTCTACGGTGAACGGTCCACTCCATCGGGATTTCAATTTCTCGGGATGCATCTTCAACCTGGATTTGAACAAAAGTACTCGATCTCCTTTCTTGAAGACTCACATCTGAATATGGCGATCATGAATCAACTTTGTATGCTCCTTGTAGATCCACGAGCTTTCATATGCATTCATTCTCAGCTCGTCAAGTTCATTAAGCTCAAGCAACCTTTTCTTTCCTGCTTCATCGTAGCTCAAATTCAGCTTCCTAAGCGCCGAATGCACTTTATGCTCTAATTCCACCGACAAGTGGCAGGCCCGGCCATAAGCCAACCTAAAAGGCGTAGTGCCTATAGGTGTCTTAAACGTCATCCTGTACGCCCACAAAGCATCCGATAGCAGGTTACTCCAATTCTTTCTCGTGGAAGCCACAGTACGCTCTAAGATCTTCTTAATCTCCTGATTGGAGACCTCCACTTGCCCTTGAGTTTGCGGGTGGTACAGGGTACCAATGTTGTGCTTTACCCCGTACTTTCTCAACAGTGCTGCGAACTTTTGATTCCGGAAGTGCATACCTCCATCACTAATGATCATTCTTGGTACACCAAACCTGCAGAAAATATATTCTTTGACAAACCTACACACTACAACGACATCATTAGTCCTTGTGGGTATTGCCTCTACCCACTTTGACACATAATCAACAGCTAAAAGAATGTACAAATTAGAATTTGAGGACACAAAGGGTCCCATAAAATCAATACCCCACAAGTCGAACACCTCAACCTCTTGAAATACATTGAGGGACATCTCTTGTCTTTTTGAAATGTTACCTGCCCTTTAGCAGGAATCACATTGCCGCACAAAATCATAAGCATCCTTGAACAAAGTAGGTCAGTACATGCAACTTTCAAGTACTTTGGCTGTAGTTCGAGAACTAGCATGGTGGCCACCCATCGGTAGTGTATGGCAATGATGAAGAACACTTTCGTATTCCACCTCCGGTACACACCTACGTAAGACACCATCCCTGCACTACTTCAATAGAATAGGGTCATCCCAGAAATAATAACACAAAGAATGGAAAAATTTCTTCTTCTCTTGGTATGTCCAATCATCCGGGATAATTTTGCAGGCAAGATAGTTAACAATGTAAGAAAACCAAGGGTCTTTCGATTTCACTTTTAAAAGTTGTTCATCAGGAAATGTCTCGGTAATGGGTATATGCAAATCCTTCTCATCTACCCTTTCCAACCTAGACAAATGGTCTGCGACCACGTTTTCAATGCCTGCCTTATCTTTGATTTCAATATCAAATTCTTATAAGTGTAAGATCCACCTAATCAATCTAGGTTTGGCATCCTTTTTCTCCATCAAGTACTTAATGGCGGCGTGGTCCGTCCATACCACGACTTTTGATCCAACAAGATATTGCCGAAATTTTTCAAAAGCAAAAACAACAGCGAGAAGTTCTTTTTCAATTGTCGTGTAATTTAGTTGTGTCATTTAAGGTTTTGGATGCATAGAAAATCGCAGTGGGTTTATTGTCCACACGTTGTCCCAAAACAGCCCCAACTGTGAAATCAGACACATCACACATTAATTCAAACGGCTTAGTCCAGTCTGGTGTTTGCACAACCGGTGCGGAAATCAGTTTTTCTTTAAGCACGTTGAACGCATGTAAACACTTGTCATTAAAATCAAACAAAACATCCTTTTCCAACAACTCAGATAATGGTTTGGCGAGTTTAGAGAAATCTTTTATAAAGCGGCGATAAAAACTGACATGACCTAGAAAACTCTGTACCCCTTTAACCGAATTCGGTGGGGGAAATTTGGAAATAACTTCGATCTTTACCGGGTCTACCTCCAACCCTTTGCTAGACACTTTATGTCCAAGCACAATTCCTTCGCTTACCATCATGTGGCACTTCTCCCAATTGAGGACCAAATGCGTGTCCTCACAATGTTGCAAAACCTTGTCCAAATTGTATAAGCACTCGTCTAGGGATGCACCATAGACGGAGAAATCGTCCATAAAAACCTCCAAACAACATTCAACCATATCAGAAAAGATGGCAAGCATGCAACGCTGAAAGGTTTCCGGTGCGTTACACAACCCAAATGGCATACGGCGGTACGCAAATGTTCCATAAGGACAAGTGAATGTGGACTTCTCTTGGTCCTTAGGATCAATTGAAATCTGATTGTACCCAGAATAACCATCAAGAAAACAAAAATGCGATCGACCGGCTAAACGCTCTAAAATCTGATCAATGAATGGAAGAGGAAAATGATCCTTAAGCGTAGCCACATTCAATCGATGGTAGTCTATACATACACGCCACCCAATTACCAAGCAGGTCGTGATAGGTTCATTTAACAGATTATGTGTAACAGTAGTTCCCCCCTTTTCAGGGACAACCTGTGTAGGACTCACCCACGTCGAGTCTGATATAGCATAGATGATACCTGCATAAAGGAGCTTGATCGCCTCCTTCTTGATGACCTCCATCATGCTAAGATTTAGTCGACGTTGTGGCTGAATCACCGGCTTGGCTCCCTCCTCGAGCCGAATCTTGTGATGGCACAATGTAGGGGAGATCCCCTTGATGTCTGAAACCGACCACCTAAATGCACCTCAGTGGTTCTTCAACACATTCAACAACTGGTCTTCCTCCTCGCCACTCAGATATGCCAAAATAATCACAGGCAGCTTCTCTTCCTCAGCTATAAATGTGTACTTCAAGTGTGGTGGCAATGGCTTCAATTCCAAATCTGGTGGGCTGATTAAGGATGACTGAAGCGGTGGTGGGAGTTCGCCAAGGTCTTCATAGTACCTAGCATAAAAGCATGGAAGCACCTGAAGCATCTTGGGACACTCCTGTAGTGACTTGCTTCTCATCCAATCATATGTTATATTGACCAAGCAGGCTTCAACTGGTAGTTCTGGATATGCATTGAAAACAGAACTTGCTATTGCCTCATCCTCAGTAGGGGGGAAATGTCCTCCTCTTCATCATTAGGAAAACCCACAACTTTGCTAAGGGACACAACCTTGGTCTGCTCCATGATATCAACAACCAATGTCCCTTTCTCCACCTTAGTCATTACATGATCCATATCTAAAAATGGCTTCCCTAGACAAAGTGAGATATTGTGATCAAAATGCTTCGCCATGCGGCATTGCTCCTTAGCTTTAGATGATGTGGTGCTGGAAGGCATGACCATCTCGAACCGATCATCAATGATACCCAAGGTCAAACGACCTCTCCCCATCTCAAGTATCATGTCAGCAGTAGCTTGGAAGGGTCGTCCAAGTAGTAACTCATTGCCCTGTTCATCTTGCATCTCCATCACAACAAAGTCTACTGGAAATACAAACCGATCTACTTTCACCAATACATCTTCACAAATTTCATAGGGCTTCACCACTAAATTGTCCGCCAGTTGTATTGTCATATTGCTCGGCCTTGATTCTTTTAATCCCAATTTCTTGAATGTAGAGAGAGACATCAAGTTTATGATTGCCCCTGAATCACACAGTGCTTCACCAAATTTCACCTTACCAATGTAACATGAAATGTTGAAGCAGCCCAGATCCTGCCTCTTAGGTGGAAATGTACCCATGATGAAGGCACTCACCTGCTCCTTGAGAACTACAACATCTGTGTCAGGGATCTTCCTCTTCTTAGTAATGATGTCTTTCAAAAACTTGCCGTACGAGGGAATTTGCTCTATTGCCTCTAATAATGGGATGTTGACTGAGAGCTTTCTGAAACTGTCTAGAAACTTCTTGAACTGTGCATCCACCTTCTTTGCTTTCACACTATTCAGATATGGGACCGGGACAGTCTGTGCCCTTTGATGCGGCGACACATAAGGTGTCCTTTTTTGTGTCTCCTCCTCAACAACAATGGGGTCCGCAATGACATCCTCTACTATTTCCTCAACCGGCTCTGCGACTGAGATTGGCACCTCCTCAGTGGATTCACCTTTGGTTTCTGACTGGGGTTTTCTTAGTTCATCGGCCCTGGGGTTTAAAAGCTTCTTGCCACTCCTTAGCAAGATTGCCTTCGCCTGTTGGTTTCCTCCTGGAACGTTTGTGTTACCCAGAAAACCTTGCTGCATTGGCTTCTTCAGATTTTCTATTTCAGCTGCCATTTGCACCATCGACGTCTCTATTGTCCTCATCTGAGCCCCATGGCTCTGCAATGTCTGTCCAAACTGATTCATAAATTCCCCCTGTTGCTTGATCTGCTGGCCAAAAGTGTTCATCAATTCTTGGTTCTGCTTTATCACTTGGTTGAGCAACTCCGTGCTCTTATCCTCTGCCACCGGCTGGGGTTTTGCATCGGGGTCCTGCAAAAAGTTATTCGGATCTTTCCAGGAGAATTTCTTATCCTTCCTCCATGAGTAATCATTATTTCTGTACCCCTGCTGCTGGCGCATGAATTTGACTTGAGCTTCGTCCTCGGATTCGGTATCCTCTTTTGCAAGCACTTTCTTTGCTAGAAGGTCGATCTTCTCATTCATCTCTTTGATGGCCTTTGACTCCCCCACAACTCGAACGTGCTCTACAGCGTCTCTGTCACCCCAGGATTGCTTCTTGGCCATGTTCTTCAGAATTTCCCAACACCTCGTGTCTGTGTTGTTCAAAAAGAATCCTGAGCCTGCGGAATCTAAGTTACTTCTATCATGCTCGAAGAGAGAAAAATAGAAGATTTTGACCTGTGTCTCCTTGTCAAGCCCGTGATGCGGGCACCTCCTAAGCATGATCTGAAACCTTTCCCAGGTCTCAGAATATGTCTCTCCTGCCTTCTGGGTAAAATTGTGGATTTTCCTGATCATGTCATTAGTCTTCTCGGGCGGGAAGAACCTTTCAAAGAATACCTCCACCATGTGGTTCCATGATTCCACATATTCATCATCAAGATTGTGCAACCATTCTCGCACATTTCCTGCCAGAGAACTCAGGAACAACTTCAGGTAGAGCGTCTCCTGTGGAAACCTGTCAATTTCAATCATGTCACAATTCTCCACGAATTGGCTTATATGAGTGACTGGGTCTTCGTTCTTTAGCCCATGGAATGCATTTGACTTGACCAAGTTGATTAATGCAGGATCAATCTTGTAAGTCAGAATATTGATCTCCTGCTTATTAATTGGCCCTTTTGACGTAGAGGAAGAAGAAGCCTTGATCTTCTCCCATATCGTCTGTTCCTCTGCCATTTCTTCTTGTTCGGATTCTGAATCTATTTCTTCCAAGTGGTCTTGATTGTAATCCTCCTTGTCGTCAGGTCCCGGAAGTGGAACCTCTGGTGCCTGTTGCATGTAGTCAGTGCTACGCGTCTGCACCATGCACAGTACCTACAAAATGAAAATTTCAGTTCAGTACCGTGCCGGACGATTACAAAAATTGGAAAGATAGACTAAGAATTTTTTTAGAAATGAATTCAAAATAATAATAAAAAAATGGCCTAGAATGGCCGCTTGCAGGACTCGTAGTGCCGACAATTTCTGTGTCCCCGACAACGACACCAAAAACTTGACACGAATTTTCTGTGCGTCGAACGCAAGTGTACGTGTCAATGTAATATAGGCCTTTGTGAGGCCCGAGTCAAACTCAGGGTCACTGAATTATCAAAGACTACTACTAACTACTCGCAATCATCTAGACCAGTTAAAAAGTTGGAAGTTGTTGTAAAATTAAAAGAAATTGAAATAAAACAAAACAAAGCAATCGATTAAAGGTTTAGTTTAATCAATTTAGGTGGAGATCTTTAGGATTGCAGTTTCACCACGGGTTATCATGGTATGAATTTCTATATAGCAACTCAGATTTATCTCTCTTTCTGGGTAGTGGCCTGTAGTCAAAATTGCCCACTGTCGTGGTACAATTCACTACCTATGTCTAGGTCAGTTCCACCGTCGTAGTAACCTATAACCTAAACTAGGTGCATTAGAATTGACCTCTGGGTATCCACCATTAACCTTACACCACCTTGTTCAAGGGATTTGTTAATTAATGTGAATTTCGTCTCTTTTCAACGATTAATTCTTCTTTCAAAGCAATTAAGGGCATTAGATTATTATTATGGTGATCAAGCATAACAATATAATTGAGAAAAGGAATTCATACCACGGATTTAAGAGATAAATGGTGAATTACTATGGTAAAAAAGTCATACAATGCTTCCCTGGGCTACTCCCGATCCTAAAGACAAAGGGGATTAGCCCCGCATGTTCATCTCAGAGAAAAAACATGGTAGAGAAAAGGGGAAACATAGAGAAAAACGTGATTAAGTAGTGAAACCCCTGAACGGAGAAGATCCAAGTGTTCCTTGGCATAGAATGCACGATCTCCAGCCTTTCGGCAGTGGAAAACGTCTTCTTCGGCCTCCAGAATGGTTGGGGCGTGCTTCTAGGCTCCGTTCTTCTCTCCACACCTTCTCGGGACGTGTGCAACAGCTAATGATGTGATAGATTGCTCTTGGCCATCGTCATTAGGTATAATCACCGAGTTAGGTCATAAAAATACCACAACTGTCGGATTTAGATCAATCTGAAAAAAATTGTATCTGACGATGTCGATACCATCGGCGCGAGTCGATGGTATCGACCCTGCACGGTATCGGCTGGTCTTCTTTTCTTTTCTTTGTTGCGACTGATGCTAACTCGATACCATCGACGAGGGTCGATGGTATCGACTCTCTTAGGCGTCGATTTTTGTCCTTTTCCGTCGCTGAAGCTCCACTTGTTGATAGTATCAACTTTTGGGTAGATAGTATCGACTCTCTTCTCGCCAACAACCTGATGGTATCTCGATACCATCGACTTTCGTGTTGATAGTATCGACTATGCGATGCTCCCTGCGGATGGCACCCTGTGGTCTTGTCGATGGTATCGACCACTGTCGATGGTATCGACAACATCATATATTCGTTTTTCCTGAAATTTCAACACAAAACCACATAAGCCAAAATAAAACATATTATTGTAATCATTTATGCTCAAAACAACAAAATAAGGGAGAATTGATATAGAGAAGGATCATAGACCAAAGTAGATGAATTATGCAATATCAACCACCAAAATGACCAATAAATGCATAAAACACAAGTAAAACAAGTCTATAAATGTGACTCAAAATCATCGCATCAGAGTATCAACATATCCTCATAACATGATTATCATACAAGTATAAGTTTCTCTTTCATCTTCACTAGGATGTTTGATTGTATCATACTCTATTAAATTGGCTCAACCCTTTCTTCAAGGCACATTGGCCTACTTATCAAAATGCCTTGAACCCTATACATCTTAATGTATCATTTGCCATAACACACTTCATGTGTTACTTCATCAAGTACATTGAATTGAGGTGCTTCAACCATATTGGGCATAGAGGTGTGTACTTAACACCATATCGTGCTTCCCTATCGTGCTTGAGGTGTATCCTCATCACCATATTGTGCTACCATATTGGGTTGCTTCATCATTAGGGTTTGCATATCGTGTTAGACCCTTATACTCATATCCCATAAAACCTTCATGGTATCATCATACCCTTCATCATGTGATAAGTTATAGGCTAGATATGAAGTTAGTCTAAACCAAACCAAATGTACAAACCAATAGGGGTTTAAAGTTCCAACGCATATCGAGTTCTATATTACTATGTTGGGTTTCAACACCATATCATGTTAGAGTATATACTTGACTCCATGTCATGCATAGGGTATGTGCTTGACCCCATATCATGCACATGGTGTATGCTTGACACCATATCGTGCTTCCCTATCATGCTTGAGGTGTATCCTCATCACCGTATCGTGCTACCATATCGGGTTAGAGTATATATTTGACTCCATGTCGTGCATAGGGTATGTGTTTGACCCCATATCATGCACATGGTGTATGCTTGACACCATATCGTGCACAAGGTGTGCACTTCATCATCATATTGTGCACAAGGTATATGCTTCATCTTTGTATCGTGCTATTGGTATGTTCACCTCACCATATCAGGTTAGAGGTACTTCAACCCTATATCGAGTTGGACCATGATGATGTCATCATCATCAACCTCTAGACTCTTATTCTTACTATCCTAGTTCATGGAAAATAGTCCTAAATAACTTTTATAACTCATGGGATCATCAATTATTCAAGAGAGTTTGAAATTGAAAGTAGATCAACAAGTATAACAAAATTGAAGGTGAATAATAACATAATTGGGTTCAAGTTATATAACCAGCCTCAAGAACAACTTAAAAGTTCCAATCTCTAAAGCTTCATGTTCCTAATGTTGAATATGATCTTCACAACTCCTCTATATGCAAAGAATCACCATGGATAAGTCTTTGGTAAAGAAGAAACGAAAGGAAGGTCACAACCCTAGATACATGCTTTAATCCAAGGTTGAAGATGATCATGGCTTCACCTTAGGGTTAAGACTTGAGCTCCTTATTGATACTTAGCACCATGCACGATACCTCACCACTCATGCACGATACCCCTTTACTTGAGGCCGATATCACTTCACTTGTGGCCGATATTACTTCACTATGGCCGATATCTCTTCACTATGGCCGATATCACCTTACTATGGCTGATATCACTTTGTTATGGCCAATATCACTTTGCTATGGCCAATATCAAGGCTGTATGCACGATTCCCCTTCACCTATGCATGATATATAAGAGAAAGAGGGTGGTAAGATTCAAAAAAATTCACCAATAGGTGAAAGGAGTGGTATATATAGTTGAGGTTCATGAAAAAGAGTGCATATGAGGTGTCATCATTTTAAGCTACTAGGTGCCACGTGTCCATGAATGGTTGACACATGTACATGCATGCACTCATATTTATCTTGACATGTAAAACACTTGAGGAATCTAGTGATAAAATTTTGACCATCACTTATCTTGTTGGATAAGATATTTCAACTCAATCATCACTTTATGCACAACCCGATACACTTTTTCTAAGGAAAATTGCAAGCCGATATCCATCACCTCCTTGAGGTGCTTAACCCATCATGGACAAGGTCAAGAGTTCAAAAACTGATATGAGACTCCCTCTATGGCTCCTTTGCCGATAGGCACTCTCATATGAACTCTATATCTAGATACAACTCATATAAGGGCTTCACATTCAACCCTTTCTTGGTCTTTCCATCACCAAGAGTACCATTACTCAAATATGATTCAAACATGGTGTCTCCTTATTTATCTCTCCTCTAAATGATACATAGATGGAGTAGGGACACTCTATAGGGTATAAATTTCATATCAACCCTACATTTTTGGTAAATTACAATTTGTACCAAAATTGGTACACAAGGCACTAACATTATTCAAACAAGCTCAAACTTGGAACTTAGGCTTTCCATAAGTCACCCCTTGGCATCATTCTTTTTATTATGATGCTAAAACACATGAGGTACATTCAACATGTGACATATTGCAATATAACCCCTCATATTGGGTAATTTACATTTTGGGTCCAAAACAAAAGAACATTGCTCAAACATCATTCAAACATGACCAAACTTGAAACATAAGTTTGTCACCTGAGAACAAAACACTTCAGAGAATTATATTAAAGTTATAAGCAACTTATTTAAGCCAAAAAAATAGGGTTAGCCCTAAACCTAGGTCAGGGATGTTACATGCATGTTCACAAGGATGGATGCGGTCATACCTTTACAGGAGAACGGTCGAGGTCGTATCTCAGATGATGATTTAGTGTATATGATGTGATTAAGGAGAATTGTTGTTGTACTTAATATGTTTGGGTTTTGTATACCCTAGTTTCACTACTACCACAACCTTTTAAGGACAAACTTAGTTGTTCACTAGTGTTGTGACCTATATACCAAGGGCGGACTAGGCTATTTTGTAGCTGGACTTATGTGTCGCTATGACAGACTCGTACTTGACTAAGGGTGGATGAGATTTTAGGATTCTGACTCTCCTATAGATCTTGTATGAAACTGATTTCAACTTATCAATGGTCAGTTGGAGTTGAGTGGTATCCTCAACTCCTCAGGGCTTAATAAAAGACATAATATAGCCATGCAATATATCTGTTTAGGATTAAACACGCTTCATATTTGTTGTTAACCCTTGCCTTATTTCTTATAATGTTTCATTGATATGTAATGAAGTAAGAGAAATCAACTATATAGAAAGTGATAGTTTTACATGTTTCC
Organism: Alisma plantago-aquatica; assembly: GCA_963693085.1. Taxonomy (NCBI): domain Eukaryota; kingdom Viridiplantae; phylum Streptophyta; class Magnoliopsida; order Alismatales; family Alismataceae; genus Alisma; species Alisma plantago-aquatica. The sequence goes on along the minus strand of OY856409.1, from coordinate 731,490,599 downwards.
CTATATGTTGCGCTTGTCATGTTTTACTTGTTTTGGTTACCTAGTCTACTTAACCTATTTAAACTATTTAATCTCCTTAATTTGTTTAACCTGCTTAGTTAGCTGAATCTGCTCATCCTATTTAATAAGGTTAATTGTTATAAGAAATAACTATTTGTTGAGAGTTATATCTCTCGCTAGGACATGGGTCTCACCTCGTGGGTCACCACATCTTTTTAGGTGGTTGTCAACGGTGTGGTCAAGATTGTGATGCTGAGGAGGAGGAGTTTAAAGAGTAGTGGAGGTAGAAGGTTGGATAGTAGTAGCTTGTAGAGTCTTAGACTCATCCCTATACTCTTAGGTCAGGCAAGGTATGTTTTGTAGACGATATGTATATCGACACATGGTTTGGCAGTGTACATATGCATTGTTAATGGTGTGTATATGTAGAACATCTATCTTTTGTATGCATGTTGTGGCTAATGACAGTGGATCTATATGTAAATACCTAATATGGTATGTGTTGATACATGTTGGTGGACTTTTATGTAACATTTTCTAGACATGTTTCAATGTATAAATCAGATTTAATTTACCTTGTTTTATGGTGTATGTTAATTAGTAGTTGATTGCGTGTTTTGTTTTGAGTAATCCTATTTGGCGTGGTGAGGCGTCTCACATGAAATGTTGGTATCAGAGCACTAGGTTTGCTAAGTTTATAGGGACATATGACTTATCTTTGTGTCTATTCTTACATAATCCAACATATGTGATTGTAGCTTATGCTTATGTAGATATGTATGGAAAACATAAAGAACGTGCTAAGAGTAGTTATGTTGTGCCATGTGGTGGTGCTAGGAGGAGGGCATGTGAAGATAGAGTGTCTGAGATGGGGCCATAGCATCCTACGGTGCCTTCGTTTGATCCGACAACCATGGCCAATCCAGCGTTTCAATCCATGTTTGGACAACTTATGGCCACAGTTATGTATATGGATGACAAAGTGCCCGTACCTTAAGCAAGGACAGTTGTTTCAACGAATGCATATATGTGGTTGACAGAGCTTGAGAAGGTGTTCAAGATCCTCAATATTCCAGAAGAGGACAAGGTAAAGCACGTTGTGTATCTACTGAAGGGTAATGCTGGACATTGGTGGGCCACTGAGGAGGAGAGGAGACTCAGAATTATGATTAGTTGGGAAGAGTTTTGGCAGGAGTTTGTGAGTCATAATTCTCGTAGACATACATGGATGAGAAGATAGCTCAATTTGAGAGGATCCGCCATGTCATGATGTCGATCAACGAGTATGAGGCTAAGTTTATTGAGCTTTTGAGGTTCTGTCCTCATATGACGACGATAGAGGAGAGATAATGTAGGTTTGAGAAGGGTTTGAGATCGGAGTTGTAAGGAGTGGGACCCCAAAGGGGATTCACTCCCTACTAAAATTTGAATAATAAAACATCCATTCCAAACACACTAAAAAGGTATGTTGGAACAAGTTTAAAATTTTCAAATCTTACTAATTGTATTAAAAAAAACTAAAGTAAGCAGTAGAATAAAAGTATGACTATAATCAATTTTTCATAATGTTAAAAAAGAACATCATAATATCCCACAAAGGGTTTACATATAAGATACAACATATGGATCTAAGTAGAGGGAAATATAGACCATAACAATTGTGTCTCCAAGCTTTAAATCCTTAAGCTAAGTCCAAGTCTTCATGCCATATCATCCAAGTCCTTCACCTAGGGTTGGATGCATACCCCAACAAGAAGAGAAAAGTAGATGACATCAGCAAAGGTTGGTATGTGCATACTAAATAGGAAATTGAGCAATATAATGAAATAAAGGACATCGAAATAGAGGCTTCCCATGAAAGAGAAAAGTACTACCCAAAAGGGAGTAATAGGAAAGAATCACCATCATATGATAAAGGAAATACTTGCAATAATTCAAACAATAAAAATATGCCACATAAGCACATATAAAAAATTAGGGCACACAACCCCGTAATCATCAACCTTCATGTATGTGAGATAAACATAGTACTAGAACAATATAAATAACAAAGGCGACAAAGCCTCATAAACTTGAAACCTGATAGATAATGACACATAACCAAACTCCCCAATATATACAATGTGTGGGTCAAGCCTCATAAACTTGAAACCTGAGTATGGGGCACATAACCTCCATCCCAAAACTATAACAAGGGCACATAACCCAAAAAAAATGCAATTGCACTACTCTAGGGCTACTGAGTCACATAACATGCTTAATAGAGAGGCAAGTAGAAAGTATAGTCAGATTTTTCCAAAGTAGTCACCACAAAAGTGACCAGCATATTCATCCACCTCACAAGTGGGAAAAATGCATCACATGTCATAATCACAAACAAAGCATAGAATAGACTACAAGAATGTCCAAATATGATCACAAGATCAATACCAAATAAAGTAGTTCACAAGAACCATAATTTTTAAAAGAAAGAATATTGTGTAGGTTGTTGTCCATAGGACCAAGAGAAAGATAAAAGTAAATAGGTTATTTCTTAAAAGGAGTAATAGGGGATGCAAACCTACCTTATACTAGAGTCCTAGTAACACTCTTCACCAATCTAGTTGTTTCCAAAATCACCTTTGCCTAATTACAATTATTCACATGTATTAGGGTTTTATAAAACATATATGTGTAAGAAACCCTCATTTTAGGCCTTTTTGGAAAATCTTGAATTTCATACTTAAAACTTAGACCAAACGAATCCTCATATTTTTCTGATCAAGAAAACATATTTATTTGCTATATTTGGAGTTAAGATGAATTAATTACTAATTTTAGGGCTTTTATATTAATTAATTAGATCCTCAAAAATCCATCAAATAAAACATGAAAATCATGCATTGAAACTATTTTTATTAGAACAAACACATTTTTCTGATTCCAAAACATATTCCTACTTAATTTTTGGACAAGCGATTAAATATACGATATTTATAAGATTCAACCAATCAGAAAACTCAAAAGTGCCAAATAAGCAAGAAATCAACGAGAGAGGGGAAGAGAGGGTCCAGACCTACTGACATGGCCCAATTAGAGGCATCCATGTCACTGGGTCAAAGCTCACCTTTGACTCATCCAAAACAAGGAAAGTGAGCATGAAATGACAAAAGTTCCCTTGGATAAAAAAAACAAAGAAAGATAAGTAGGGCGAGGGTAAAAATAGGAAACTGAAGGGGAGTCATTGTAACATCCCAAATTTTTAAAGCTAATTTTAAAACTCAAAATGGAGTTCCTTATAAATAATAATAGTTGAGAGTTTGAATGCAAAAGACCAATAATGGTTGTCCTTATATGAAAATAGGATAAGAAAACTTAAATTATGACTCAAGTTCATATTTCACTTCAAATGTGCATCAATTAACTCATGTTAACCCTCACATTAAAAAGGCGACCATGTGAATTTTGAATGATTACTTGACTATATCTCAAATAATAACTTAAGGATGTAATAAGAACAACCTTTTCAAATTATATCACCATTTAGATGCATTTTGAATTAAAGTTAATAACCAACATATAAGTTATGGACCAAAACATGCACAAAACTAAAATCTTATTGTCTAGGAATTCTCTAGATCCTTTTATTAATCCATATTTCAAATTTGAGATCATTTGGACCATGTTTGACCCTCCAATCAAATTTAGAAAGGTTTGTATATGGTTTTCCTAAAGCATTAATCAAATTTACATTGAATGCCTTAAATTTCCATAAGTTTCGGCTCATTTATCATGTCACTCCCCCAATTTCATTTATTTCCTTATAAGCACATGATATTATGGTCAACATTTATTTAGCCGACAATCCAACGACTATGCACTCATCCCCTACCTCCGACAGTTTCATAGACTGGGACTATTTTACAGTAGTTCTTTCGCCAGTCACTCTCTCCCTTATCTTACCACCATTCAACATAATTTCTTCTCCTATGTATTTGTCTTTTCATTAGGAATTGACTGATGCCTTGATTTCCCTCTACGGTGGGCTATAGAAGAAACACCAAATTAGGGCACTCACAGCCTCTCCACCACTAATTCGCAGATGCTTCCCTGACCTTCCCTTTTTCTCTTGAATGATCTTAGAAGCACCTTTGCCCCTGATAATTCACCCTTCCTCCACCAATTTTGCCTCCCACACTCTGGGACTTATGGACCTACTCAATTTGTCTTTCCGACAACCACCGCTTCGCCCCCAGTGCCCTCCATCTCCTTTGTCTCAATTAGCCACCAGGTGATCATCCTCAACCTCCCTCCTTTGTCCATGCATTAGAGTTTTTCCCCGCGGTTGTCTGAAAAGTTGTATCCTATAGGGTTGGCACTGGTTTGCCACTGCTAATCACAACCACACCACTCCAGTGGTCCTCTGTCTTTGGAAGTGCCTCTTTTAGCATCGTCTTGCCCCCCGATTATATTCAAGGTCTTGGTTTACATTTTTTGACCCGATTTCAGTGGTTTGTCTCCCTAATACCTCTCCCCAATTTTGGCCAAGGCAACAATGTTTCTTGAGCTTTGGTGGACCTCACAATCATAGATAAGGCTCTTTGATTTTGGATTGGTACAATGAGGTTGATGCTCACATCTTTTCTCAGGTAGCAGTTGAGATCCTCACACGAGATGAGGACCTGAGAGCCCCGACCAGCTGCTTCTACCATGATCAAGCAGGAAGATCACAAGTCATTAAATGACTATAATACCCCCACACAGTTGATAAGTCCTTATTTTCCTTCCTATTTTGATGTTTTATTAGAAACCCTAATTGGAATTATGAAAGCCTAATAATGTAACGCATATGATTAAGGCGATCTAATTCAATCTAGTTTTCCTAAGTTAATGATGTTGATCAATGAACCTAACCCTAATGAACTCAAACCCTAATTCATCCTAAATCAACCTATGATCAATTCAAGGTATTGATTAATGATGTTTATGAATAGGTGCTTAGAACCTATCAAGTCAAGGGAAGATTTGTCTTAGAATTGACTCAAGGATCATGAAGACTATCTTAGGATCTACATTGCTCCAAGGTAAATAGGTCATGCTTCTAAGCACAAGTAATTATGATTGTTTTCATGTGAAGTACAAAGTAGACATTATCATTGCAAGTTTAATGTTTTAATCATGATCACTCTATATTATTGCTTGATGATTTCTATATGTTATGTCCTATGGTTATGATGTTCCTTGTAATTAAGGTTTATGATTTATGAGTCATAAAATCAATGTTAATGTTCAAGAGGAGAAATCCCATCATGTTAAGAGATCATGGAAGGGAGTAATACAATCATGTTCAAGATTAAGATTAAGAAGAGTTAATGTTTAAGTCAAGAGCTAAGTTAATGAGGAAAATCAAGGAATTGGCTAAGTTTTTATATGTGCCTCATTTATGAACCTGAAAGAGTCGTTATGAGCTTTCCTAGCAATCACAGGCTCCTATGGGAATTAAGAGAGATGGAATATAACTACGTTTCCAATTCATCATGTTAAATGTTCAAAGACCATGTTAATATTAATGTTATGATAAATGGAATTGAATTAGTTTTTATATGCTCCCGAATCATGGACCTCAACAGGTCGTTAAGGGCTTTCCTAACAATCATGTGCTCCTAAGTGGGCATTATAGAGGGATGCATACAATTACTATTCAATTATTAATGTGAATAATATTCAAGAATGCTTATAATCAATTCAGTTCAACTTTTTCTTACACGTCAAGTATACTTTATTTTTCTTATGCTATAATGTGCCAGTACTATATACCGATGTGTTGTTTTTCCCTTTGCATGCCTGGGAACGCGATGTCCCCAGTAATTGGAGCAACTAAGGATTCAAGAGGAGCAAGCAAGGATTAGAAGACCTTCAGAGCCAACTGGTGGGGTGCCATCGATACTAGGTGATCCAATTATGTATACATGTTCTAGTTTTTCCATGTTTAGTAATGTTTAAACATATCATATAACTCATTTATAGTTTCTTTTCCTTTTAAAAAGAACAATGTATGAATATCAATGGTGAATTATGTGTTTATTTGCTATGATTTCATAAATGTGACACCCCCCTTCAAGATGAAAGCTTCCACTGAGTTATGTTGAATATCATAAGGAGGGGTGTTACAATCACCCCCTTCCTCCATTTTGCGCCATGGGCGTCGCACAAGGAGTTGCTGGACAATTTTTTTTGAGGAAATCACAACTTTACCTATAATAGCAGAACTGATGGCAGAAGAAGAAGCTTGGAGGAGAACCGAAATCATGGAGGCCTTCACCAAGCCTCGCGGAGGTCAAAATCCCCATCCCTCAACTTGAGTTCCTCGGTACGGGTGGGTTGGACTCGAGGGACAATCCCCAGGGAGGTTAGGGCCACACACGCCACATAGAACCACTCCTAAATGTGGTGCAAAGGTTTTGGGGAAGTTTTGGGAAGGTCCGAAGGTCCAGAGAAGAGAAAAACTTGAGAAATGGAAGCAGAACAAGGGAGGAACAGCGGAAGGTGGAGACGGGATGCTGACCGACTAGTGATGTCTTTGAACCCTCATATAAATAGGGTTACTGAGTTTGATTTGCAATTTTGTATTTGGGGAAAAGGAAATTGGGGCGATAAGAGAAAGGAAGAAGGACAGGGGGACGAGGAAATTGATGTGTGGACAACATTATGCAACTGGGATCTTGTCCCGTTTCCAAGATAAGCGCGAGGAAGAAGAAACTTCCAAAACTGTTGGATGAGGCTGAGAAAACATGGAATAAATGACAACCATTCGATTAGTGTGTTGAGGGGGGGGATTACAAAACAAAAGTGTGATTCCGGACTATAAGGATAGGGTATGCATTAATTAAATCATTGAATTATTAAGCAATTTAAAGGGTATTTCTTTCCTATTTTATTTGAGGGTGCAAACGTACTCCAAATTTAATGAAATTTGACACCTAGCCTATTTTAAATATAAGGAATCCAAATATGGACTTACTTTTCACTTTTTAATACTTAAGGTTTTTTTTAATTCTTTTAAAATAAACCTCATTTTCTCTTTCTTAATGCATAAGAGACTTCTAGAATTCTCCAAATTTGATAAAACTTCACCCACAAGTCACATTAAGTGTATTGGATACAAATTGGTCATTCATTTTATCCTTTGGGATTATTTCAGTCATTATTTAATATTTTGGAAATTTTTCATACTTTCTCTCTCCTAATTTATACATGTGTATTAAAGATTATCCAAATTTGGTGAAACTTCATCCACAAGTTATCTTTGATGTGTTGAATTTGAATTTACTTTTGTTTCCATCTTTTGGATTTATTTATCTTATTATTCCACTTATATGACTTTGACACATTTAATCATCACTATTTTTATCCATCTAATTATGTTCAAAACTTCATGTTACCACCCTAAGAGTCATGTCTGATAAATAGGCATGAATTAACATGTACTCTATTATATACCCCATGTGACTTGTTTTATGTATCCATTATTGACCTAAGTATAATGTGTAAATATGCATTAGTCCATTAGGGTTAAGGTAAACATCTTTTAGGTTTATCCTTGTTTGGCTAAGTCTAAAAGTTTAAAGTTCTAGGGTAGGGTCCAGGTTCTAGTATATTATGACACTCCACCCCTTAAAAGGATTTCATCTTTGGAATCTATTGATCCAAACATCAACAATCAACTTCTCTCCACCCCTTAAAAGGTTTAACCTAACAAGTCAAACTAAACAACATTTAGGGTTACCCACATATCTTTTAGTTTTAATGTTTTAGAGGTTTATGTTGTTCATGTATTCAACTAATAAGTCAAAATCATACATGGTTGAGTTTTAGGTCCTTGTGTCTCTAACATAACAACCCTAAAAAACATTGAAAGGTCATAGGGTAGGTCAATCACACCTTTACATCAATCCACATTCACATAGTCACATTACATAGCCAAAAATAGGGTTAAGATATCTATTCTAACTAATTCTAGGATTTCTCTATCCATTCTTTAGAAAATCTTTATTGTGACTTAGTTTAAGAAAACTTCAATAAAATCCACACAATTTTTGTACATATAGTAGTATAATGAAAATATATTTTTCTTTGAAAAATCATATGACATGAAATAAATATGAGCTCAAAATCAATGTGAAAACCAAGTCACAATTTTCCATAATAATATTCCCTTGTTTTACCAATACATCATCCTCAAACTTGAATTCATCCTCAAACCAATACCTCAAAACATCCAAACATATATGTCATCATTAACCTATATGATAGGGTAAGATCACCTAAAACCTCATCACATTGGGGTTTGGTACACATGATTCTAAGGTGAAACTCATATGATCCCAATTCAACCTTTTATCATCTCATAGGTCAATTCTAGGGTAAACATGTCTCTTAAAAGGGAAATATATAAGGCAAGGGTTCTAATTAGGGAGACTAAATTGAAATAGTCACATTCCGACTACCATGGGATTTGATATCATGTTGTAAGGAGTGGGACCTGAGAGGGGATCCACTGCCTACTAAAATTTAAAGAATAAAACATCCATCCCAAACACACTAAAAAAGGTATGCTGGAACAGGTTTAAAATTTTCAAATCTTATTAATTGTATTAAAAAAAACCAAAGTAAGCAGCAGAATAAAAGTAATGACTATAATAAATTTTTTACAAGGTTACAAAAGAACATCATAATCTCCCACAAAGGGTTTACATGTAAGTTACAACATATGGATCTAAGTAGAGGGAAATCTAGACCACAACAAGTTTGTCTCCAAGCTTTAATTCCTTAAGCTAAGTCCAAGTCTTAATTCCATATCATCTAAGTCCTTCACCTAGGGTTGGAAGCATACCCCGGAAAGAAGAGAAAAGTAGATGGCATCAACAAAGGCCGGTATGTGCATACTAAATAGGAAATTGAGCAACATAATGAAATAAAGGACATCAAAATAAAGGCTTCCCATGAAAGAGAAAAATACTACCCCAAAGGGCTTAAAGGAAAGAATCACCATCATATGATAAAGGAAATACTTGCCATAATTTAAATAATAAAATTGTGCTACATAAGCACATATAAAAAATTAGGGAACACAACCCCATAATCATCCACCTGCATGTATGTGAGATAAACATATCACTAGAACAATATAAATAACAAAGGCGACCAAGCCTCATAAACTTGAAACCTGATAGAGAATGGCACATAACCAAACTCCCCAATATATAAAATGTGTGGGCCAAGCCTCATAAACTTGAAACCTGGGTATGGGGTACATAAACTCAATCCCAAAAATATAACAAGGGCATGTAACCCAAAAACCAATGTAATTACACTATTCTAGGGCTACTGAGTCACATAACATGCTTAATAGAGAGGCAAGTAGAAAGTATAGTCATATTTTTCCCAAGTAGTCACCACAAAAGTGACCAACATATTCATCCAACTCACAAGTGGGGAAAAGACATCACATGTCATCATGAACAAAGCATAGATTAGACCAAGAGAATTTCCAAGTATGATCACAAGATCAGTACCACATAAAGTAGTTCACATGAACCATAGTTTTCAAAAGAAAGAATATTGTGTAGGTTGTTGTCCATAGGACCAAGAGAAAGATAAAAGTAAATAGGTTATTGCTAAAAAGGAATAATAGAGGATGCAAACATAACTTATTAGATTCCTAGTAACACTCTTCACCAATCTAGTTGTTTCCAAGATCACCTTTGCCTAATTACAATTATTCATATGTATTAGGGTTTTATAAACATATATGTGTAAGAAACCCTATTTTTATATCTTTTTGGAAAATCTCATATTTCAGACTTAAAAATTAGAATAAATGAATCCTCATGTTTTTATGATTAAGAAAACATATTTATTTGTTATATTTGGAGTTAAGATGAATTAGTTACAAATTTTAGGGCTTTTATATTAATTGATTAGATCCTCAAAAATCCATAATCGAAAACATGGAAATCATGCATTGAAACTATTTTTATTAGAAATAACACAATTTTCTAGATTACAAAAATATTTCCACTTAATTTTTGGACAAGCAAATTAAAAGATATGATTTTTATAAGATCAACCAATCAGAAAACTTGAAATTGCCAAATAAGCAAGATATCCACGAGAGAGGAAAAGTGAGGGTCCAGACCCACTGGCATGGCCCAATAAGAGGTGGCCATGTCATCAGGTCAAAACGCACATTCGACTCATACAAAACAAGGAAAGAGAGCACAAAATGACAAAAGCGTCCTTGGGCAAGAAAACAAAGAAAGGTAAGTAGGGCGAGGGTAAAAATGGGAAATCGAAGGGGAGACACCCCTTCCTCCAGCTCAAGCCATGGGAACCGTGTAAGGAGCAGCTAGACCAAAAAAATTGGGGAAATCACAACTTTACCTATAATAGTGGACTGATGATAGAAGAAGAAGCTTAGAGGAGAGCCAGAATCATCCAGTCCTTCACCAGGTCTCGTGGAGGTCGGAATCCCCATCCCTCAACCTGAGTTCCCCGATACTAGTGGGTTGGAGTCAAGGGACAATCCCTAGGGATGTTAGGGTCACACATGCCACATAGAACCACTCCTGAATGTGTTGGGAAGGTTTTTGAGATGTTTTGGAAAGGTCTGATGGTCCAGAGAAGAGGAGAACATCTGAAATGAAGCATAACATTGGAGGAACAGAGGAAGGTGGAGACAGGATGCTGACCAGGCGGTGATGTCTTCAAACCCAAGTATAAATAGTGTCATTGAGTTTGATTTTTGATTTCATAGTTGGGGAAAAAGAAAGTGGGGCCATAAGAGAAAGGAAGAAGGAGAGGGAGATGAGGAAATCGTTGTGTGGATAACGTTCTATAACTGGGATCTCGTCCCGTTTCCAAGACGAGCGTGAGGAAGAGGAAACTTCCAAAACTATTTGATGAGGCTGAGCAAACATGCAATAAATAACAACTATTTGATTAGCATGTTGAAGGGGGGAAATCACAAAATAAAAGTGTGACGTGGGACTATAAGGATAGGGCAAGCATTAACTAAATCATTGAAATATAAGGCAATTTAAAGGGTATTTCTTTCCTATTTTATTTGAGGGTACAAACGTTCTCCAAATGAAATGAAATTTGGCATCTATCCTATTTTGGAAATAAGGAATCCAAAAATGGCCTTAGTTTTCACTTTTGAATACTTTAGGTATTTTATTTAATTCTTTTAAAGTAAACCTTATTTTCTCTTTCTTAATGCTTTAGTGACTTCTAGAATTCTCTAAGTTTGATATAACATCACCAACAAGTCACATTAAGTATATTGGAAATGAATTGGTCGTTAATTTTATCCTTTAGGATTATTACACTCATTATTTAATATTTTGGACTTTTTTATAATTTCTCTCTCCTAATTTATACATGTATATTAAAGATTATCCAAATTTGATGAAACTTCATCCACAAGTTACCTTTGATGTGTTGAATACAAATTTACTTTTATTTCCATATTTTGAATCTATTTATTTTATAATTCCACTTATATGGCTTTTACACATTTTCTCTCCTAAACTCACCCTAAATATTCAAGGTGGTTCAAATTAGATGAAAATTGACATGTAAGCTATTTTTGATATGTAGATTACGAATTTGAAGTTTATTTCCACTTTTGAGACTTCCTTTTATTAGGTTTATCACTTTTATTGTTTGAGCCTTTTATCCTCACTTTAATCATCACTATTATTTTTATCCATCTAATTATGTTCAAAACCTCATATTACCACCCTAAGAGTCATGTGTGATAAATAGACACAAATTAACACGCATTCTATTATATACCCCATGTGACACACTTTATGTATCCATTGTTGACCTATGTCTAATGTGTAAACATGCATTATTAGTTCATTAGGGCTAAGCTAAACTTCTTTTAGGCTTATCCTTGTTTGGATAACTCTAAAAGGTCAAAGTTCTAGGGTAGGGTCCAGGTTCTAGTATGTTATAAGAGTTGTGTACAACTGCTACTGCTTTTGAGAACAGAGAGGGGTTCTCTATACCTTTGTGGAGTCGGTGATGTAGATTGAGAGGTCTGCTATTGAGAAGCATGAAGATAATGCTAGGAAGAAGCCAGCTCAATGTCAGGGGCAGTTGTATGGAGGGTTTAAGAAGCCAAGGCTTTTTCACCGTAGTCACAATAGAGACCATCCTTTTTCGAGACAAGGTTAGGTGTGCAGTCACACTGGTCCCCGAGCAAGGGAAGAGGTCATAGTTTTCTACATGCAGGAGCACGCAACACAGATTCTGTGTCAGTGATAGGGTCGTCTAGGCCATAGTTTGATACCAGGACTTGTCACAAGTGTAGAGAAGTAGGGCATATCAGATGGACTTTCCCTATGAAGGATGAAGAAGTGACATAGTAGCCGAGATAGAGTCTGCGAGATTCCTAGCGGTAGTAGTTCAGTAGTGGTGGTGGTAGAGGACACAGTCAGGCATTGCAAGCATGATCTTCAGAGCTAATAGGTAGAGGCTGTGAACAATAATATGCGATGACTATATTCTATGCTATGAGTCAATAGGAGGGAGTGGTCAATCCAGGGGGCATGATAGGTCAGATGGAACTTTTTCATTCTGATTTGTCTACTTCTTCTTTTATATTTGTTTTAGTTGACCCGGGTGTGACACACTCTTTTATCACCAAAGAGGTGATATGTAGTTGTAAGCTACCTATTTGTATTAGATCTGATAGTCTATGGTTAGAAACCCCTCTTGTTGGTTCCGTTGAGTTGTGGGAGGTGTGTCCATCCTGTGTTCTTTCTTTCTCAGGATGCAACATTCAAGTGGTTCTTGTGCCACTTGACATGATGGGTTTGATGTGATCCTTGGGATGGATACCTTGGAGAAGTATAAGGTTATTTTGGACTGAAGTTCCAAGGTGGATACGTTCCATGCTGGAGTTTTTTTTGTGGATATTCAAAGGATATAGGAAGATTCTTCCTACTTATTTGAAGTTGGAAATGACAACAGAGAGGTTGATGAAATAGGAGTGTGAGGCCTTCTTGGCACACATCATAGATATCAAGGTGAGGAGTCCTAGTATCTAGGAGGTATTGGTAGTGTGATAGTTTGAGGATGTCTTTCCTAAAGAGTTTCTTGGTGTTCTCCCTCCTAGAGAGATTGATTTTGAGATCAATCTTGTTCCAGGAACACATCCCATAGCACAGTCACCCTACAAGATGGCACTGACAGAGATGTAGGAGTTGAAGAAACAGTTGTAGGAGTTGTTGGATTTCATCAGACCGAACACTTCTCCTTGGGGTGCTCCTATGTTGTTTGTCAAGAAGAAGGATGGTTCCATGAGGTTGTGTATAGATTACTGACAGTTGAACAAGGTCACTGTAAAGAACAAGTACCCTTTATCAAGGATTGATGATCTATTTGATCAATTGAGAGGTGATACAGTGTTCTAGAAGATAGATTTGAGGTCAGGTTATCACCAGTTGAGGATCAAGGCAGATGACATACCCAAGTCTGCTTTCAAGACTAGATATGGTCATTATGAGTTTGTGGTTATGCCGTTTGGGTTGACCAACACACCAATAACTTTAATGGACCTGATGAACATGGTGTTCATACCATATCTAGATTAGTTCGTGGTAGTGGTCATAGATGATATCTTGATATACTCCAAAGACAAGCAGCAACATGAGCAACATCTTTGCCAGGCGTTGATGTAGCTGAGGCAACACCACTTGTATGCTAAGTTCAACAAGTGCAAGTTTTGGTCAATAGAGGTGTCTTTTTTGGGTCACATCATATTTATTAAAGGTATTTGAGTGGACCCAAAGAATGTACAGTCAATGATGGAATGGGAACAACCTAAGACACCGATAAAGTTTTAAAGTTTCTTAGTCTTAGCAGGCTACTATAAGAGATTCATCATGTACTTCAATGTTTTGGCATTATCCCTAACAAAGTTGATGAGGAAAGTTGTTCCTTTTGTGTGGGATGGTAAGTGTCAACATTTTTTCTAGTTGTTGAAGGAAAAGTTGACCAGTGAACCGATGTCAGTCTTGACAGAGAAAGGGAAAGGCTACATCCTCTTTTGTGATGCTTCGAAGAACTACTTGGGATGTGAGATGATGCAGGACAAAAATGTGATTTATTTTGCTTCATGACAACTTAATAAATACACAGATAACTACCTAATAGGCTGATACTTGATCTAGAGTTTGTAGTAGTGGTCCATGTTTTGAAGATTTGGAGGCACTATCTATATGGAGAGAAGTGTCAGATCTTCACCGACCACAAGAACCTTCAATATATCTTCTCATAGTAGGAGATGAACATAAGGCAGAGGAGATGAATGGAGCTGATCAAGGACTATGACTACATGATAGACTACCACCCAGGGTAGGTGAATGTGGTGGCTAATGCGTTGATAAGGAAGTCATCTTCGTTACCATCCTGTGGATAAGGCACAATTAATTACATGTTTTGATGTGTCATAAGCGGGACATGTCGGTGTCGCTTCGCCAGATGAATGTACAGATGGAGGTCTCTTGGTTGGCTAGGCTGTAGGCACAATTGCAAGTGAAGCCTATGTTGATATAGGACATCAGAGATGTGTAGCAGAATGATATTGTGATATAGAACATCAATTCAGAGTTTGGTAGTAAGAAGTATGATGGTTTCCATGAGACAGATGACGAGATAGTTTGCTTTCACAATAGGATAATGGTTCCAGATGTTGAAGGTATGAGGAAGATGGTTCTTGAGGAGGTTCATTCCTTGATGTATGTGATACATCCTATATGTACATGTACCACAACCTATAGGATCTATATTGGTGGCCTAGTTTGAAGCGCGATGTGGTAGAGTTTGTTGCTAAGTGTCCATTGTGTCACCAGGTCAAGGCAGAACATCAGAAGCCTCTAGGAGCTTTGCAACCTTTGCCAATACCACAGTGGAAATGGTATCATATTACTATGTATTTTGTGGTTGGCCTTCTCTAGGACAACCAAAGGTCATAATTTCATTTGGGTGATAGTTTATAGGTTGACCAAGTCAGATCACTTCCTTCTAGTCAAGATGATTTATATTGTAGAGAAGTTAGCACATATCTATGTGGATGAGATAGTTTGTATGCATGGTATTCCATTTACCGTAGTGTCTAACGATGGTTGACAATTTATGAGTCATATATGGGAATGTATGCATACGACTATGGGGACGTGACTAAAGTTCTATACAAATTTCTACCCACAGATAGATGGTCAGTCTGACAACACCATTCAGACGTTGGAACATCTGTTGAGGGCATGTGTCTTGTAGTTTCTTGGTAGTTGGGATGAGCACCTGAGTTTAATAGAGTTTGCCTACAACAACAATTGTCAAAGGAGTATATACATGGCACTGTATGAAGTGTTGTATGGAAGACATTGTCAGTCACCTCTTTGTTGGTATGAGACAAGTGATTATCATCTTTTAGGTCATGAGTTATTACAACATACTATAGAGAAGATCAAGGTGATATAACAACAATTGAAAGCAGCTCATGATACAAAAAAGTCATATGATGATAACCACCATAGGGCGTAAGAGTTCCAAGTTGGAGACCATGTGTAACTTAAGGTTTCCCCTTGGAAGGGTGTGTTGAGGTTTGGTAAGAATGGTAAGTTGGATCCTAGGTATATGGGACCATACCCTATCCTAGCACATGTTGGGAAGGTGACATACAAGTTGGAGTTACCGCATAAGTTGCACATGTTGCATGATCTCTTCCATCTCTCCATGTAGAGGAAGTGTCACTCCGATACCAAGTTGACATTGCAACCAGTAGAGTTTGAGTTGGAGGAGGATGTGTCCTATGTTAAGTGTCTTGTGTTGATCCTGGATAAGAGGGTTAAGAAGTTGAAGAAGAAGGATATAGTCTTAGTTCAGGTTTTGTGGCATCACCGTGGTGAAGTGGAAGCCATGTGGGAGTTAGAGGATGATATGTGTAGGAAGTACCCATCTTTTTTTGCATAGGATATTGGGAGCAAAATCCTTGTTAAAGGTTTATGGTTGTAAGACCCCTGAGCTTGATTCTTGTTTGAACATGCTTGCTTAGCATAATTAGATTCTTAAAACATTGTTTAAACTTTTTGGTATGATTTGATATCATGTGAGAAGATTATGGTTCAAGTCTGGTCCAGTTTGGACAATGTTAGTTCTAGTTGAGCATATATGTTCTTGTTTTGGACTTAATTGCAATTCACCCATATATATCATTTTTCTTACAATTTATCACATTATTTTTGTACCTCACATGTTTACACATCATGTTTGATCTAGTTGAGATTTGATGCACCTTGGTTTGAGTGATGACATGTTTTGTGAGATTGGGGTTTTCATGGATGCCCTAAGTGGATGTTTGACCTTAAGTGTGAGCTACCTAGTTTTGGAGATCACTAAGTTTTCTTGTAACCCAAACTTTTGGCATTCAATGATGTTTTGTGTGTGCCCTCTGGTCTTTGTGGTCGATGAAGATCATGACCCCTCTAGATTGCCAAGGAACCCTAGGGTTAGCGACCATTTGCTTCTCTGATCATCATCAGTCGCCAAGGTGCTTTCGTGGTCGCTAAGTATTCTCATCGATTGTTTGCTTTTCCTCATCAAGTGTGGTTGATTGTTTTTCTTGTTTTGATTGCCCTAGTTGCATGCATGATTGAGGTGTTTGCATGGATGAGATATCTTGGACACATGGCATGTTTAGCATGACACCTAACCCCCCTTTCCCTCTCTCCAAACCTAAGTTTTATAAAACCTTGTCTTTGCATGCAAGTTAGCTATTTACACATATAGTATTCTCTCTTTTTCCTTTCCTTGCTCTTGTATCTTTTCCTCTCTTGCTTGGTAGTGAAGGATGAGCTCAAGGTTGAATAAGGTGGGCCAATCTTCCTTGCATGTTGAGCTAGGGCTTGGATCTACCCTTCTTGTTATGGTTTGGTGTTTCCTTGCCCTTCTTCTTCTTGGTCTTGGTAAGTGAGATCTTCCTCTTTACCTACGTTTTCCTTGTTGTTATCCCCTTCTTATATCTCTTCTTGGACAAACCTATGGTGTTCCATGGTAGTGCTTGAGTTAGAGATTAAAGAAAATCTCTTCTTTACCTTTATATCTAGGGTTTGCTCTCTTTATTCCTTGACCTAGGGTTTGCTTCTCTCTTGGAGGTGGAGATAGTTTGGCCAAGAGGAGTGCTTAATCTAGGGTTTTCTATCTTTATTTGGAGTTTTCTACATCAACTCTAACGCGAGTTATATAACTTTGTCCTCGATTATTTCTTACACTCACCTTGCATGTGCATAATCTTAACTTAAAATGTGGTTACAAGTAGAAAGATAGTATCTTATCTAGGGTTTATGTTTACATGGTAAATCTTGAGTAGTTTACCTTCTTGGAGAAACCCTAAATTTTGTGCTTGAGCTTTCCTCAGTGATGAGAATTTTGGTGCTTGCATGCATGTGCAAATAGTTGGTTTTACTCTTGGATTTGTAGGGTTTAAAAGTTGGATCGCTTTCTTGATATGGTACCCAATGGTTTGATCTTTCTTTGGTTGACTTGACTTCATGGTGCCAACTCATGGCTTTTAATTTTTGGCTGTTTTGTATCTTATGTGGTCTCCAAGTTTGAAATCTTACTTTGGTTGCCAAGTTTTGATGCATTGGGTTGTTAGGATTGTTATGTCTTGTGAGGTTGCCAATAATTTTTGTGTCCTAATGGTCGATGTAGTTCATATATGGTTGATGGTCACCAAAGTTTGGATCCTTAGCGGTTGTTGAGGTCTTGGATCTTCAACTGTCTATGAAGATGGTGGAACCCTAAGTGGTCGCCAAGATTTGAATTTCAATGAGTCTCCAATGCTCATGATTTCTTCAATCACCAATATGTTGTATATTCAACAGTCAATGAAGGTCTCTGACTTAGACCCTCACTGAGATTCCTAGCCTCATCGCCCACCAAAGGGTTGAACTCTAATCTCATTGGTCGCCAAAGTGGCTCATGCTCTATATGGTCGATGAAGAATTCTGATTTCTTGGCCGCTATGATTTTACTGGTTCTATGGTCAATGGTGATGCTTGACCTAAGTGCTTTCATGATTGAAGGATATGATAAGATTGAGGGTTTACTTCTAATTGTTTTTTGGAAACCCTAATTCACCTACCTTGTTGAACATAACTCCAATCCAAGTAAGTGATGATAACGATTAGCTTTATTGAGTGATTAGCATGGTGATGGAGTACTTTCTCTCTCTATGTTGTTGTAACCCTAAATTGTTGTTCTATGGACATTATATCTTTTAGATGCGATGTTGTATCAACCCATATAACACATGGGTGGTGATAGAATGATGAGCCTTAATGAGGCATAGAAAGATAATAATGTTCTTGCAGGGAATGATGTGATGGTCTTATGACCTTAGACATAGTTATGTGCTCTAATTGAGGTTTTATTCTCTTTGTGACGTGACAAGGATTCAATCCTATGATGGCATGATGATGAGCATGGCACATGTATGATAGTGAAATAGTACCATGTGGTTTTGTGTTCAAAGTTATATCTCATACATTTTATATCTTCTGAAGTCATAATATACACCATGTTTTGTAGAATTCTTTTAGTTTTTGTACGTAACTTGATTGATGCAGTTAAAAGACACCCAATTGGCATTAATCTAATCAAGTGAAACCTAATCATGTCATGGCATGTGCCATAGATCCATTCCAATGTCAGGACTTGCTAGATGGTGAAATGAGTTCTACTTTAGTGGAAGATCATAGTCATATATTGTTGAGTATATGCACGTTCACAAGGATGGCTATGGTCATACCTTAGTAGGAGAACAGTCGAGGCCATATCTCAAATGATGATGATGATTTAATTATATGATGTGATTGAGGACAACTGTGGTTGTACCTCGAATGTTTGAGTTTTTTATACCCTCATTTCATGAGTAATGTGACCTTTTAAGGATGGACTAGGCTGTTCACTAGTGTCGTGACCTATATACCAAGGGCGAACTAGGCTGTTTTGCAGCTGAGCTGTGGTGGACTTGTACTAACTGAGGGCATATGAGACATTAGGATTCCATCTCTCCTAGTGATCTTGTATGGAACTGATTAAGACTTAGAAGTGGTCAGTTGGAGTTGAGTGGTATACCTCAAATCCTCAGTGCTGAATAAAAGGCATAATCCAACCATATAATATATCTGTTTAAGGTTAAACACGCTTCACATTGGTTGTTAACCCTTACCTTGTTTCTTATAATGTTTAGTTCATATGTAATGTGGTAAGAGAAATCAAATGAATAGAAAGTGATAGTTCTACATGTTTCCCTATATACAGTGCTAGTATGTTTTACATATTTTGGTTACCTAGTTTGCTTAACCTATTTAAAGTGTTTAATCTCCTTAATCTTCTTAACCATGCTTAGTTAGTTGAATTTGCTCATCCTATTTAATTAGGTTAATTGATGTAATGAATAACCACTGGGTGCGAGTTATATCACCTCGTGGGTCACCATATCTTTCTAGGTGGTCGTCAGCGGCGTGGCCAGGATCGTGGTGCTGAGGAGGAGGAGCTTGGAGAGCAGTAGAGGCAGAAGGTTTGATAGTAGTAGGTTGTAGAGTCCTAGTCTCATACATGTACTCTCAGTCTATGCATGGGATGTTTTGTAGACGATATGTATATTGACACTGTGACACACTTGCCACACAAAAGCGAGATTACTCAAAACAAAGCACATAACTAATACCAAACATCCAAATTACCATGAAACAGGGTAAATTAAAACTGATTCCATATAACCACAAAGGTATAAATATATCACATCAGAGTCCACAAACTGAGGCACATGTATTATGCAACATGCCAAAAGGTGTTAGTCACTGTTCAATGGCTAACATGCCACAACCTATTACATATGATAACATGTTCATGTATAAAAGCCATATATGTACAACGATGGAATACTGCCAAAATCTCCTGTCGAAATTCAACATATACAGAACACCCCCAAGGACCTGACAGTATATGGAAGACACATAGGACTCTACTACAAAACACTAGCAACATATCCAACCTTCAACACCTACTGATCTCCCTGCTACTCTTCCTCAATTGCACAATCTCTACCTCATCGTGCATGACCACCTAAAAGATGTGTAAACCCACAGGGTGAGACCATTGTCCCAGTGAGAGATATAATTCTCTGCCAACAACTATTATTAACATAGATAGATTAAAGCAGGAAAATAACATTATTATCAGGATGAACAAATTTAGTTAAATGATATGAGTAAAGTAGTTAACACAGATTAGGAAATTTAGGCATCTACAACTAAGCTGTAGAACATCTTATACTTTTAAAAGGAATATAAAGAGCATGTATGACTATTATCAACTAAAAAATATACAAAACAAGGCAAGGGGTCATCCAATGTGAATCATTGTTTGACCCTAAGAAATTATAAGACATGACTATGTTACACCTTTTATTTTCCCTAAGGATTTGTGTCGTACAACCCAAATCCAACTGACCACTTCTAAGTCGAAATCAGTGCCATATAAGATCTATGGAAGAGGCAGACTCCATGATCTTCCCACACTACTTGGTCAGTTTGAGTTTGTACCGCAGTGACACATCAGTCAAACTACAAAACAACAACTTATAGTCAAAGATATAGTCATGTAAACACCTATCCTGCCTTGGTACATGTAACGACGCTAGAAACCAAGGTATATAACCCAATCACTGAGGTACATCTACAACTGTCCTCTATCACATCATATCACATGCTCACCATCACCGAGACCTGACCATAGTCATTCTCAAAACACTTGAGATCAAGATTTCAATGACACATAATCACTTGCACCTCGCATACTCAACAGTATGTGCTCTGAGTTTCCCTTGGGAATACCTTTTTCACCATCCAGTAAAGTTTTGACTCTGGAATGGATCTATAGCACATGGTACTACATGATTAGGGTTTCACTTGATTAGTTAAGCCAATTCGGTGTCTTTTGTTGCATCAATCAAGTTACAACATACAAACCCTAAACAAATTCTACAAAGATAAGGGTATGTTGCAACGTTAGAAGATATATAACGAATAGGTGTAAACTTGTCACATCATCACATAATACCATTGCCATACAAGGCCAACACCATTACCAACTAATCCTTAGATAACCATCCCTCATTACATCACTAGAGGATATCACCTTACATGTGGCATTGAGCTTCTTCCATGTCATGATACCCAAATCATATCGTCACTTATCTCCGTATGCCCCATCAAGGCTCATGATCATCAACTTGTATCATGTAAGAGATACCATAGCATTCACAAGATATGATGCATATTCAACCTGCAACATCAGGGGTACACAAGTAGGAGAGATAAAAATCATCATCACATGTGAATCACTTCAAGAAAGATACACAATTACATCACACACCCAAACTAGGGTTAGGGTTTCTCATTGATAACCAATTAGAATTTCCATAACAACCTTCACATCAAACCCTACATTAATTACTTCCCACATTCTTGGAGCACATTAGGGTTAAGCATCATCATTATTATGATTAATCAATCATTCCAAATAGCACTAATGTATCGACCATACAAGACTAAAGCCATTTGTAGTGATCAACCATGTAGCCCATGTGTAGAGACCACCCATAACACAAGGTGTAGCAACCAACAAAGCACATAAGTAGCAACCACAAGGCAGTTAACATCTTGTTGTGACCACACCACCACCCAAGGTGTAGGGCCCACTACACAAACCAAGTGTACCGACCTCAACCAAACATGAAGCATGTAGTGACCAACTCAAGGACCATAGCACTTAGACCGCAACAAGAGCCAACATGGGTAGCGACCAAAAGATATCTACCTCTAGTGACCACTCACCTAGTCATGGGTAGAGACCATCACCATCGCTAGGTGTAGCGACCATTAGGATTAGCTCACCCTTGTGACCAAACTAGGTATGTGTAGAGACCTCAAGACTGAGCTACTCCAAACAACACATAACCAACCTAAAAAAAAGTTGAACCATGATCAAAACAGATGATAAACATTAAGAAAACTAAGCATCCTCAAAGGGGAAATCTCCATGCAAAGTTGGACATCAAAAACCTAGATCAAGCGCCACAAGAATCAATCATGGAAACCCATTATATGAATGATGAAACTAGACTTTAAATGATGCAAATAGAAACCTAAAGCCTCCATCCAATATATAATATCCAAACCATAAGCATGGTGATAAAACCAACATTCAAAATACACAAAAGGACCATCATCACCATATCTTCGGGTACAAGAAATTAGGGTTTAGGAAAAAGAGCAATCCTATGCAAGAATACTTCAAAATCTTGAACCCTAGATCAAGCTAGAACCATCCATCAACTTATGATCATGTTTTAGATATATAACAGTAGCATGCAAGAATGAATATGGTGTAATAATAGTAGAGGGGAAAGTTATGTAATCTGCCTTAAGATGAAGATCAAGCTCCAAAAGAGAGAAAGAACTCCAAACTTGGATCAACTCCACAACCAATAAGGTCACCTCAAGAAAATAAGAACACACTAAGTTCAAACGAAAGCTCAAGAAGAAGGAAGCACAAACCCTAGGTCGAACAGGGAAGAAGAAAGAAGAAAGGAGAAAGATTCATCTCACTTCGGTACTACCATGGTCTCAACCTCTATGGAGAGAAGTTACTCAAGATAGCCACCATGGAAAAACCATAGTTCACAGACAAGATAAAAGGGAAGGGATAGGGTTCAAAAGAAAAATGAAATCAAAGAGATAGAACCACTTACCAAAAAGGAAGATCACCGAGGATCACCATAAAGGATATGATCAATCTCAAGATCACCACATGCAAAGGTGATTGGCCACCAAGCTCCAAGATCACCACCTCTTCAAGCACCACCAAGATCAAGTTGAACACAAGGGAGAAAAGAGAGGAGATAGATAAAGGGGATACTTGCATGTAATAGAGAGGGTTTATGTAAGAACCCGTCACACTAAATGAGGTTACTCAAAACACAAAACATGATCAATCACTAATTAATCACATAGCAGAAAAAGGGGTTAGTTAAAATTGATTCAAGGTCACCAACATGCTCAGAAACATTTGCATTGAAGCCCAACATCTTATTTATATTCATACTATGCCCATATGCTGTTACAATTTGTTCCATGGCCTTAGCCACAACATATATATACAGGAGAACATTATCCACATATGCCACATAAACAAGCCTCTACATGCTAACAAAAACCCGATTTGATTGAAACATCATATGCAAACTTTCCCACCCAGACTTAAAAGTACATGGACGACTCTAGGACACACTAGACACGAAACAACCCTATCTAAGGTCCATAACCATAGCTCCTCCTTGCTTCCAGAAGTATGCTGTCGCTGCTACCAATCACCTAAAAAGTTTTGGTGACCCAGGAGTGAGACCCATGTCCCAACGAGAGATATAACTCTCAACATCGCTTATTGATTACAACATATTAAGTAATTAAACAATTTCAATAGATTAAACATGTAGATAACATATAGGCTTAGAAGCAGTGGTGATTAACAAGATACATAAAGGAGCAGATAACAATTATCATCATTATCCTGACTGTCATCTTCTACCTTGATAACAATATAAGCAATTCAGTAGCATGTACATAACTAGCATCACAAGCAATTCTAGTAGTATAGTATCTCTATCATCATGAGTACGTCTGGAAGCATAAGCGTAGCTAATCAACATTAGCATATCTAACTAATTGAACAAATCTACATCATAAGTTGAGCTAACAACATAAGCACAATTATCTACATTAGCACGATTAGCAGTATAGGCATCTCTAATTATAGGAACATAGCCAGCAATATAAGCATGGCTAACAACATGTGATAACTAATGTCATAATCATAACAATAGTGGTGGTATGTCTATCAACTTAAACATGGCTACTGTATGTACACATTTATAATATGAGTATATTCATAACATAAGCATATGTACTACCTTTTTAATGCATTAAACATCATCTATATGTAAAGAGAACAAATAAGGGTTATCATCCAATGTGCAACACTGTGTATAACCCTAAACAGATATGCTACACAACTATATTACGTATTTTATTTTACCTCGAAGATTTGAGTCATACCACCAAATCCAATTGACCACTTCTAAGTAGAAATTAGTGCCATACAAGATCTATGGAAGAGCTGAACTCCATGATCTCACCAATAACTCCTGGTCAGTATGAGAGACAACGTAATGACATAACAATCAATTGCCAACATCGATATATAATCAAGTTGAAAACAACAAGCCCCCCTTGGTACAGGACATGACGCTAGAGAATAGGCTCACACATGGCCGTTCCATAAGAGATATCTTGTAGTTATACTTCTTCATTTCATGCATATCACATATCCAAGGCATGACCGCAACCATCATCCATAACTTCTAAATTGTGGATGCAAGGAGGTACTCACTTGTGCCCTCACATATTCAAAAATATGCGCTCTAAGTTTCCCACAGGAATTGCTTATTTCACCATCCATCAAGTTCTGATACTAGAATGGATCTATGGCATGGGGCACTACATGATTAGAGTTTTACTTGATTAGTTATTTCCAATTGGGTGAATTAAGGCTAAATCAAATAAGTGGACATACAAAACCTAATTCATCTCTAGTAGGTATTAACATATAACAACTTTCAGAAGATATAAAATGTATGAAACTTATTGTTCCTCATCTCATCATCACACGGTACTATTTATTGCCATTCAAGAAACTAAACTTAGCATTATACTATCACATTATAAAAATCCTTATCATAATATCATAGGGTATCAAATCAACATAAGAGGATTACACCTCATTCAGGGCTTAACCATGCCCAAAGGTCATTAAGGCCATCACATCATTCCCGACATGATCATCATTATATTTCCATGCCTTATAACAAGTCTCAAGAAACATCACCACTCATTGGATACACAAGCTCAACATAATAATTCTAGTAAAGAACTAAAATATGTTCAAAAGATAACATTGTAGGGTTACCTTAGCATTTGAGAGCACTCCTTTATTATATCAACATATAAGGAAGCTAGGTATGATTGGCCATCATCACACATATAGTGTACAAGTTTAGCATAATAAAGCATAAATCACAAAGCTATGACATCCACCAGTTAATACATTAGAGTTATAACAACATTAAGAAGAATATAATCTATCCTTATATTAATCATTCAAGGAAGGACATCATAACTAACCACTATCATCATTTTTCATTAGGGTTAAGTTCAACAAGATAGATTACATTGAAGCTATTGTTCAAAATTCATACACAAATCCTAACTCATGGCATCCTCATACAATCATGGATGCATAAGATAAAGAATCACCATAACATTCCATACCTTCCTCGGGGTATGAATCCATGCTTAACTCAAGGTATAACCAATATATTTATAGCATACCTAGGTTTCAACAATAATAAGAAAATACTCCATTATTCTATTAGTCATTCATGGTAGGCTAATAATGTTTAATCATCATCACCTAATAGTATTAGGGTTAGGATTAACAACATAAGTCACATTGATGCTACAAATCAACATTCATACACAAACCCTAACTCATGGTATCCCCATTAGATCATGGACACAAGGTGAAGCATCACCATCAAATTTCCATACTATCCTCAAGTATGGATCCAAGCATAACTCAAGGTAAAACCATAAAATTAATAGTATACTAGGGTTTCAACCACCATAAGATATTACTCCATTATTTTATTTAACCATTTAAGGGGGCTAATCATAATCAATCACCATCACTTAGGTACATTAGGAATAGGTGTAAGAAGCTATACTTCATTAGGTTTACCCATTAACTCATTATGGTGATTATCAATTATATTCACCCGAGGGAAAAGGTAAGACTACAAATTTAAGGTTATTGACCATCAAATTCTCAACATTATAACCAAAGTGTTATACTATAGACTTCATTCTAAACCATTGGATGTTGAAGCATTAATTCACAGCCATTTGATGTTGAAGAATTCATTCACAACCATTGGATCATATTTGACATTTCAAAACTTTCAGTTGATATGTAGGTTTAACCCTTGGATCATATAACTAAAGAAACCATTAGTTTAGGGATTAATTTAAGAAACTCATGATACCCAATAACACCATCGTGTGGTAACCCAAACCACCAACAGTTGTGACACATTATGTCACCATCGGCTGATGGGGTCAATACTACCATCATTGAACACCATCACATGTTGAACTAAAAACCACCATTGGTTCATGTCATCTTTAAGGCACTAAACCGTTGATGATTGAGATTACAAAAGAGTCTACAACTCACCTAAGGCGTGACCATTAGTTTTACACCATTGATCATCACCATTAGTTACCACAGAAGCATCTCCATTGGTTGCAATATAAGGTCATCCATCAGTTCATGTTTAAAATTAAAAATCAACTTAAAAACATTAAGTATAAGCCATTCTTTGATAGGTACTTAGCACCCTTGGTTGCCATGAAAACCTGATCTAAGTATTCATATACGAAAGGTTGTGTAAATGATTTCAGGTACATATAGAATTGTAAAATATTCAAGGAACACCATAAAATTTGAAACCCTAGGCAAGAATAGCCTTTATCACCATAGATCTCCGTTTTAGAGCACGGACATGAGTAATCAAGCTTGTAGTAAGCAATAGAAGTGAAGAGGGTTATATAACTCACCTCTAGGAAGAAGATCAGAGTCCAAGAAGCAATACAATTAGAGAAAAGAAGGTGAATAACCCTAGTTTTAGGTTTGAATTCGGCCAAGTATCACTTTCTCCACAAAAGGAGAAAACCCTAGATAGAAGAAGCAAGAAAGGTAGATTCTTGAGCTCTAGAACAACTTTTACCTTGGAAAAGCAGAGTTTTGACTTGGGGTAAGGTAGGAGGAAGAAGAACGACAAAATAAATGGAGGAAAGAAGGATATACTTACTCATTTTGGTCAACATCACCAAAAGGAACCTTTACAAACCCTAGATAAGGCTATATTCAAATCCTAGATGCTTCAATAAGAAGGTTGACTATCTTCTACTACCTTGGGCACTCTATTCACCCACAAGAAGGTGAAAGACAAAGTCATGGAGAGGATGTAAGAGATAAGAGTCGAAAGGTTTCATTTTTGAGCTAAAGGATAAGTATATAAGGCTTATAGATAAAGAAAGAGAAAAGCTTGAGGTGTCCTAATAGCTCTCCATGTGTCCATCGCCTTAAACTATTATGGATATACAAGAATACATACAAGAAGCTGACCCACCATTCATGGAGACCTTCTTAACCACAGTTCAAATCAAAAAAACCTTTGGTTGATAGCTCCTAAAGGTAGCTCAACCATAAAAGGGTTTACCCTAAAAGATCCTTGAAGAAAACACCTCTAAACCAAGGTTCAACTAAGCACCCCATGGTCCAAAAAGCTCAAGAATGACAAGGAAGCGTATAAGAATTATAATTCATGTGAAAAATTTCAATTAAAACCTCATATTTGGGTAAATTACGTAAAAGCCAAAATGTGAATAAAATTGCATAACTTGCACAAACAGTGTCCAAATTGGACCAAATTTGAAACTTAAGCTTGTCACATGAGACCAAAACATATCACAAGGTTAGATTAAGTTTAAAGCACTTAATTTTGGTAATTAAACATGTTCAATACTTTAAGCAAGGTTAGGGGTCTCACAGTTTATATATTTAAGGGTAGGAGGGAGGTGAAAGATATGAGGTTTCAAGATATGAGAGCACTTAAAGGACACATGTCCCTCAAAGCCACGACCATGAAATTACTCCAAACATGCTTGCAAAAAAGGGTGATAAGAATAAGGTCGTGTAGCGACCACTTAGGTCCACTACATCCTCAAGGTCGAAGCAAAACTAAGGGTATCGACCGCAACACAAAACCAATCAAGGTAGGTCACAACACAACAAAACAAGCAAACCCTAGCAACCTCAACCAAGGACAAAACACCTAGGTCACTACAAACACCACCAAATAAAGGTGTATTGGTCGAATCACCCTCATGGCATCAAAACACATGGTCATTACACTCAAGGAACACAACAAGGTCGAAACCACCATCCATGCAACCCATGCAAAGCATGCAAACCCTAGAATCCCACATGATGTCACATCACCAACCAAGGCTAAAAAAATGCCCTAAAGCATAATTATTTCTCATGTTGCTAAGGCACAAAAGACACAACCTACATGTGACAAATTGCAAGATTAACCCTCTACATGCGTAAATTGCAACTTGGTCCAAAACAAGCTTAACTAGCTCAAACATCAACCAAATAGGACCAAACTAAAAACACAAGCTTGCCACATGTTATTAAGGTGCATATTATGATCATATTAATGTTTAAGAATCTTATTAAGCAATGCAAACACAATGAAGCACTAAGATAGGTCAGGGGTCTTACAACCATAAACCTTTAACAAGGATTTTGCCCCGAAAGTCCTACGCAAAAAGAGACGGGTACTTCCTACACTTCTCATCCTCAAGCTCCCATGTGGATTCCTCCATGCCATGGTGATGACACAAAATCTTAACCAACACGATATCCTTATTCTTCAACTTCTTGATCCTCCTATCCCTGATCATCACAGGACCTTCCACATACAACATATCTTCTTCCAACTCCACCTCTACTAGCTACAAAACCAACTTTGTATCTGGGTGACACTTCCTCAACACACTAACATGAAACACTGGATGCAACATGTGGTGGTGACTCCAACTTATAAGACACTCTTCCAACATGTGCCACTATAGGGTAAGGTCCCATATACTTGGGAGCCAACTTACCCTTCTTCCCAAACCTCAACATGCCTTTCCAAAGAGAGACCTTGAGATACACCTTGTCTCCCATTTGGAACACCAATGGCCTTCAACAATTATCAGGATGAGGTGTTTGCCTATCCTGGGCTACCTTCAACTACTTCTGGATCACTTTGATCTTTTCTGTTGTCTTCTACACAAGCTTAGAACCCAAAAGCTAATATTCGCCAATCTCATACCAACACAAAGGAGATCTGCAACGTCTCCCATACAAAGCCTCGTATGGTGCCATGTCAATGCTTCTCTAATAACTGTTGTTGCAGGAGAACTCTATCAAACTAAGATGTATATTCCAACTACCCAAAAATTGCAAGACACATGCTCTCAACAAAGTCCTCTAAAGTCTCTATAGTCCTCTCAGACTGTCCATCTATCTGTAGGTGGAACGCCATGTTGAACCTCAACTACATACCCATAGTTTTACGCAGATGCTCCCAAAAGTTACTGGTAAACTGAGGACCTCTATCTGACACAATGGTAGTTGGGATATCATGCAAACAAACAATCTCATCAACATCTATATGTGCCAACTTCTCAGTTGTATACGTTGTCTTCATAGGAAGGAAGTGCGCTGACTCAGTCAACCTTTCCACTATCACCCATATTAAATCATGAACTTTGACTATCCTAGGAAGTCCAACCATAAACTCCATCATGGCATGATCCCATTTCCATTGTGGTATAAGTAATGGTCGCAAAGTCCCTGTAGGTTTCTGATGCTCTGCCTTAACCTGCTGACACACAACACACTTAGCCACAAACTCAGCCATGTCTCACTTCAAACTAGGCCACCAATGCATGTCTTTGAGGTTGTGATACATCTTGGTGATACCTGGATGCATGGCATGCATCAAAGAGTGAGCCTCTTCTAAAACCAACTTCCTTATATAATCAACATCAGCTACCCCTACTCTACCATGGTAACATATTGTCCCATCCTCTGATTCATGGAAACCATCATGCTTCTCGCTGCCAATTTTTTCTCGAATTTGCTGGATCATCATATCATCACGATGTGCATCTCTGATCTGCTACCTCAATGTAGACTTCACCTATAACTGGGCCAACAAACATGCTAACAAGGACACCTCCAACTTTACATTCATCTACTGCAAGGAGACCAACATGTCTCTCTTATGGCACTCCAAAGAGGATAACTGTGCCTTAACCACATACGATGACAAAGAAGACTTCCTACTCTAAGAATATGACACCACTTTCACCTTCCCTAGATGGTAGTCCATGGTGCAATCATAATCATTGATCAGCTCCATCCAACATATTTGTCTCATGTTCAACTCCTTCTTTGAGAAGATATACTGTATATTCTTGTGGTCGGTGAAGATCTGACACTTCCCGCCATAAAGGTAGTGTCTCCATATCTTCAAGGCATGGACCAATGTTTCAAGCTCTAGATCATGTGTCAGGTATCTCTCCCTTGTATTTCTTAAGCTATTGCAAAGCAAAAGAAATCATGTTCTTGTCTTGCATCAACACACAACCCAAACTATTCTTCAACACATCACAGAAAATGATGTATCCTTTCCCTTGTTCTGGCAGAACCAACACTGGTGCACCGGTTAGATTCTCCTTCAAAGCTAGAAAGAACACTGACACTTGTCATCTCAGACAAATGGCACACCTTTCCTCATCAACTTTGTTAGGGGTAATGCCATTGTGCTAAAGTTCTTGATAAACCTCATGTAATAGCTTGGTAAGCAAGGAAAATATGAACCTCTGTCGGTGTATTTGACTACTCCCACTCTAACACAGACTGAACCTTCTTGGGATCCACATGTACACCTTCAATAGATATCACATTCCCAAGGACCGAAACCTCCTTTAGCCAAAACTCACACTTGTTAAATTTTGCTTACTGTCACAACAAGTTCTATGCCTTCTGTAAATGTTGCTCATCGTGTTATCTATTTTGGGAATAGATCAAGATGTCATCGATGAACACCACTGTGAAATGGTCAAGATGTGGCATGAACACCCTATTCATTAAGTCCATGAACGTTGTTGGTGCATTGGTTAGCCCAAACGACATACCAAGAACTCATAGTGACCATACCTAGTCCTAAAAGCTGACTTGGGTATGTCATTCACCTTGATCCACAACAGATGATATCCTGACCTCAGATATATCTTCAAGAACATTGTGGTGCCTCACAGCTGGTCTAATATATCATCTATCCCCGATAAAGGATACATGTTCTTGATCGTCACTTTTGTTCAACTGTCGATAATCAATGCATAACCTCATGAAACCATCTTTCTTCTTCACAAACAACACAGGAACACCCTAAGGGGAAGTTCTCTGTCCGATAAAGCCCTTCTCAAGAAAATCCTACAACTATTTCTTTAGCTCTTACATCTCAGCTGGTGCCATTCTATACTGTATCTGTGATATTGACTGTGTACCACGAATGAGATTGATCATAAAATCAATCTTTCTAGGAGGGGGAACACCTGGGAACTCATAAGGAAACACATCCTCAAACTCACAAACAACTGGCACTTCCTATATACTAGAACTCCTCACCTTAGTGCCCACCACATGTGCTAAAATGCTTCATAGCCTTGTCTCATCAACATCTCTGATGTCATAGATGACAACAAAAATGTCAGAAGAATCTTCCTATCTCCTTGGAAGATCCATGAAACATCACCGTCAAAGAACGTCACCACTTTGGCACTACAATCCAAGACCACCTGATACTTCTTGAAAGTATCCATTCCAAGGATCACATCAAATCCATGCATATTAAGTGGTATAAGATCCACTTGAATGTTGCATCCTGAAAAAGAAAGAACGCATGATGTACACACCTCCCACAACTTGATAGAACCAACCAAAGGGGTTTCTAAGAAAAGGCTATCTAATCTACGATTAACAGACAAAGAACAACTACCTATCACTTATGTAGTGATAAAAGAGTGTGTCACACTCGGGTGAACCAAAATAAATCTAAAGTAAGTTGAAGAAAAATCAGAATGAAATAACTCCATATAACCTGCCATGACCTGAGGGTTGACTACTCCTTATGACTAACTCATAGCATAGAATCGAGTCATTTCCTATTGTCATCCCCATCCTCTGCTAGACTGTCTAGACGAACTGACCTGTGATGCCTGACTGCATCCTATACCACAACCACTATTGAACTATTGATGTTGTGGCCCTTGCTGACTTTGTCTCAGCTGTTGCATCACCTCTTCATCCTTCACAGTGAAGAACCACTTTGTATGTCCAACCTACCCACGCTTATAGCAGTTTGTGCTCTCGTACTATGGCATAGATGACCCTATCATTGACACTGATGCAACACTGTAAGCTCTTGTCAGCAGAAAGGTACGACCTCTACCCTTGCTTGGAAACCACTGTGACTGAATAGTTGACCTCTAATGTGACTGAGGCGATGAGAACATAGGCTTCTTGAAGCCTCTAGACAACTATTCTTGATACTGTGCCAATATCTTCTTAGCGTTCGCCTCACGCTTCTCTAAAGCTGATCTCTCTATCCTCCTTACTGATTCCAAAAATGTGGCAAACTACTCACGCTACTCTAAAGCTGGCACTATAGTCGTAAACTCTGAGCTCAAACCCTTATCAAAATGTTGGATTCTTTCCTTATCTATTGTAGCCACGTGCGGGAAAAACCTTAGAAGTTCCATGAACTTTGCCTCGTACTTGTTGACTGTCATACATCCATGTCAGATCTTCTCAAACTGTGTGATCTTCTCATTCAGATAGGTCTCCGGGAAGTATTAGCTCACAAACTCCCCCGAAAATCTTCCCAACTAATCAACACTCCATGCCTCTTCTCCTCCTCGATGTCCCACCAATGGTCAGCATTGCCCTTCAATAGGTACATTGTGTGCTTCACCTTATCTTCTTCAGGGATATTGAGGATCTTGAAGGCCTTTTCCAACTAAGTCAACAACATGTAAGCATCCACTGGAGCTGTCATACCAACATACTCCAATGCTTCCATAGGACTTAACCTCTCAAAGGTATTCCCAGAACCCTAGGATTTTGCATTGGGGATTGTTGCCCTTGCTTGGGGTACAGACATCCTATCCGCCATATGCGTCATTGTGGTCATAAATTGTCCAAACATTGATTAGAAAGTAGGATTTTCCATGACCGCATGGTCAAACTGAGGCACTTCAAGCACTCCATCAACCCTTGACTACCTCTTGGCACCACTACCTAGTGTAACAACACTTCTCTTCGCATGTTCTTCGTGTTCTCCAGGAATATCTTTTCTTCTCTTCTTCTTCTTTTTCTTCTGCATCAGCAAAAGTTACCATCATATATGTTGGATGACACTAGAACAGACACAACCCTAGTCCTATGTCCCTATAAAATCAGTGAATCTAAAGCTCTGATACTAACAAATGTGAAACACTTGCCAAACAAAAGCGAGATTACTCAAAACAAAGTGCAGAACTAATACCAAACATCCAGATTACCATAAAGCATGGTAAATAAAAAATGATTCCATATAACCACAAAGATGGAAATATATTACATCTAAGTCTACAAACTGATCCACCTATATTATACGACATGTCAAAAGGTTTTACATATCATGATTCAATGGATAACATGCCACAACCCGTTACATATGATAACCTATTCATGTATACAAGCCATATCTGTACAACCATGGCATACTGCAAAAACCTTGTGTCGAAATAAAACATATATAAAACACCCCAAGGATATGAGAGTACATGGATGACACATAGGACTCTACTACAAAACACTAGCAACATATTCAACCTTCAACAACTACTAATCTCCCTGCTGCTCTTCCTCAACTGCAAGATCTCTACCTCATCGTGCATGACCACGTAAAAGATGTGGAAACCCATGGGGTGAGACCAAAATCCCAACGAGAGATATAACTCTCCTCCAACAACTATTATTAACACAGATAGATTAAAGCAGGAAGATAACATTACTATCAGGATGAGCATATTCAACTAAATGATATGAGTAAAGCAATTAACACAGATTAGGCAATTTAGGCATCTACAACTGAGCAATAGAACATCTTATACTTTTAAAAGGAATATTAAGAACATGTATAACTATTATCAACTAAACAGTATAAGAAACAAGGCAAAGGGGTCATCCAATGTGAATCATTGTTTGATCCTAAGCAATTATACTACATGACTATGTTACATCTTTTATTTGCCCCAAGGATTTGAGTCGTACCACCCAAATCCAACTGACCACTACTAAGTCAAAATTAGTGCCATACAAGATCTATGGAAGACGGGACTCCATGATCTTCCCACACTACTTGATCAACTCGAGTATGCACCATAGTGACATATTAGTCAAACTACAAAACAACAACTTACAGTCAAAGATATAGTCCTGTAAACACCTAGCCCGCCTTAGTACAAGTCATTATGCTAGAAACCAGGGTATATAACTCAATGACTAAGGTACAAACACAACTGTCCTCTATCACATCATATCATATTCTCACTATTACCGAGACCAACCCCATTCATTCTCAAAACACTTGAGATCAAGATGTCAAGGACAGACAATCACTTGCACCTTGCATATGCAACAATATGCACTCTGGGTTTCCCTTGGGAATACCCGATTCCATCAAGCAAAATTCTGACTTTGGAATGAATCTATGGCACATGGCACTACATGATTAGGGTTTTACTTGATTAGTTAAGACAATTGTGTGTCCTTTATTGCATCAATCAAGTTACAACGTACAAACCCTAAAAAATGCTACAAAGATTAGGGTATGTTTCAATGTCAGAAGATATAAAATGAATAAGGTGTAAACTTATCACATCATCACATAATACCACTACCATACAAGGCCATCACCATTATCACATCAACATGGGATAACCATCCCTCATTACATCACTAGAGGATATCACCTCAAATTAGGTTTGAGCCTCTACCAGACCATAAGACCCAAATCACATTGTCACTTTTCTCAGTATGCCCCATCAAGGCTCATGATCATCACCCTATATCATGTAAGAGATACCATATCATTCATAAGCTATGATGTGCATTCAACTTGCAACATTAGGGTTACACAAGTAGGAGAGAGAAAACATCATCACATGCTAATCACTTCAAGCAAGATACACAATTACATCACACACCCAAACTACGGTTAGGGTTTCTCATTGATAACCAATTAGGGTTTCCATAACATCCTTCACATCAAACCCTAGATGTATTGCTTCCCACATTCTTAGAGCACATTAGGGTTAATCATCATTATTATTATTAATCAATCATTCCAAACAATACTTATGTATCGACCATACAAGACTAAAGCCATATGTAGCGATCAACCAACTAGCCCATGTGTAACGACCACCCATAACACAAGGTGTAGTGACCAACGAAGCACATAAGTAGTAACCACAAGGTGGTTAACATCTTGTTGTGACCGCAACACCACCCAAGGTGTAGTGTCCACTACACACACCAAGTGTAGTAACCTCAACTTAACATGAAGCATGTAGCGACCAACTCAAGGACCATAACACTTTGACCGCAACAAGAGACAACATGGGCAGCGACCAAAGCATAGCTACCTCTAGTAACCACTCACCTAGTCATGGGTAGAGACCATTACCACCTCTAGGTGTAGCAACCATTAGGGTTAGCTCACCCTTACGACAAAGGTATGTGTAGCGACCTCAAGATCAAGCTACTCCAAACAACACATAACTAACCTCAAAATAGAGTTGAACCATGATCAAAACATATGATAAACATCAAGAAAACTAAGCATCATCAAAGAGGAAAGCTCCATGCAAATATGGACATCAAAACTCTAGATAAAGCACCACAAGAATCAATCATGAAAACCCATGATATTAACGATGAAACCAGACTTCAAATGCATGCAAATAGAAACCTAAATCCTCCATCCAATATAGAATAACTGAACCATAAGCATGGTGATAAAACCAACATTCAAAATACATAAAAGTACCATAATATCCATCATAACCATATATTCGGGTACAATAAATTAGGGTTTAGGAAAAAGAGTAATCCTATGCAAGAATACTTCAAAAATATTAAACCCTAGATCAAACTAGCACTGTCCATTAACTTATGATCATGTTTTAGATATAGAGCACTAGAATGCAAGCATGAATATAGTGTAATTATAGTATAGGGGAAAGTTATTTAACCCACCTTAAGATGAAGATCGAGCTCCAAAGCCACGAAATCCAAAAGAGAGAAAGAACTCCAAACTTGGATCAACTCCATGACCAACAAGGTCACCTCAAGAAAAGAAGAACACACGAAGGTCAAAAGAAAGCTCAAGAAGAAGGAAACACAAATCCTAGGTCAAACAAGGAAGAAGAAAGAAGAAAGGAGAAAGCTTCATATCACTTAGGTACTACCATGGTCAAACCATGATATCAAACTCTATGGAGAGAAGTTCCTCAAGATATCCACCATGGAAGAACCATGGTCCACATCCAAGAGAAAAGAGAAGGGATATAGTTTAAAGTAAAAATAAAATCAAAGAGACAGAACCACTTACGAAGAAGGAAGATCACAAGGATCGCCACAAAGGAGATGATCAAGCTCAAGATCACCACATGAAAAGGTGATTGGACACCAAGTTCCAAGATCACCACCTCTTTAAGAACCACCAAGCACAAGGCCGAACACAAGGAATAAGAGAGGAAGGAGAGAGCTAAAGGGGATACTTACATGTGAAAGAGGGGGTTTATATACTCAAGGGTAGGAGGGAGGTGAAAGATATGAGAGCACCAAAAGGACACATGTCCCTCAAATCCACGACCATGCAAGAACTCTATACATGCATGCAAAAAAGGGTGATAAGAACAAGGTAGTGTAGCAACCACTTAGGTCCACTACACCCTCAAGGTCGAAGCAAAACCAAGGGTATAGACCGCAGCACCAAACCAACCAAGGTAGGCCACAACACAATAAAACAAGACAACCCTAGCAACCTCAACTAAGGACAAAACACCTAGATTGCTACAAACACCACAAAGCAAGGTGTATTAGTCAAAGCACACTTGAGGCATCAAAACACATGGTCGGTACACTTAACGAACACAACAAGGTCGACACCACCTCCATGCAACCTAAAGGATCATTCTCTCTCATAATGCTAAGGCCCAAAAGGCACAACTTACATGTGATGAATTGCAAGATTAACCCTCAACATGGGTAAATTGCAACTTGGTCCAAAACAAGCATAACTAGCTCAAACATCATCCAAATAGGACCAAACTAAAAACACAAGCTTGCCATATGTTATTAAGGTGCATCATATGATTAGATTAGGGTTTAAGCATCTTATTAAGAAAAGAAGACACAATAAAGAACTAAGCTAGGTCAGGGGTCTTACAGACACGTGGTTTGGCAGTGTAAATATGTTTTGTATTTAGCATGTATATGTGGAACATCTATCTTTTGTATATATGTTGTGGATGATGCCACTGAATCTATATGTAAATATTTGATACAATATGTGCTGATACATGTTTTTGGACTTTTAGCTAAAAGTTTCTAGACATGTTTACAATGAATAAAATAGTTTTAATTTACCTTATTTTTTGGAATATGGTTAATTAGTAGTTGATCGCGTGTTTTGTTTTGAGTAATCACGTTTGATGTGGTAGGGTGTCACAATCCTCCTAAATGGGTGAGATCTAATGGTTCTCCTTGTGAGTGGGGAATCGATGGTGGTCCTAGAGGTGTGAGAGTCAATGGGTTCCCCTCTTGAGGCTCCTTGGGTCAGTGGTTTACCTAGAAAGGTTCTACAACTGATGGTTTTGACCCTTGTAACCCATGGTGCATCAATTGATGTCACCATGCTTTGAAACTCAATGGCCACCCATGGAATTCATGATATGATGGCCCTACAAACTTCCATAAATGATGGACCTACTTCTTTGCATGGACATGATACTTTAGACCATAGACACATGGAAAGCATGATAAGACACCTTAACCCTCTCTTCTCTCTCACCCATAGCTTTATAAACCTCCCCCTTCCATGCAACCTTTCTTATTCCTTGTTTTTTAGAGCTTTGCCCCCTTGCTTGGTGGAGAATAAGGAGCCCGAGGCAGAATAAGGTGGCCTATCTACCTTGCATGTGCACTTAGGGTTCAGATCTACCCTCTCTTGGAGCTTGTGAAGCATCCTTTAAGCTCTCCCTCTTTCCCTTCATTTTTCTTGCTACTCTACCTCCTTCTCTCTTCTTCTTGATTTTTACATGGTGTTCCATGATGGAGCTTGTGCTAGAGCTTGAAGAACACATGTTTCTTTCTTCCTTGACCTAGGGTTTTGCTTCCTCTTTGGAGAAGGAGCGAGCTTGGCTGAGTGGAGTGCTAAATCTAGGGCTTTATTCTCTCTTCCTTAAGATACCTTGTTGTTTGGAACTTCATCTTCTTCCTAGAGGTGAGTTATATAGCTCTCTCCACATTTATTGCTTACTCCTTGCTTGTATTCATTAGATATTGATCTAAAATGATGTTCTAAGCAGAAACATATTATGTTTGCCTAGGGTTTAAGCTTAAAAGATTATTCTTGAGTAGTTTATCTTCTTAGATGGACCCTAAACCTTGTGTATGAACCTTCCTTGGTAGAGGAATCTCTAGACCTTGCATGCATGTCATAAGTGATAGTTTTTACTCTCGAATGATGGTCATAACTTAGGTTTTCTGAGTTGATTTCCCTTCTTGTTTTATAGACCAATGGTTTTTTTCTTAGTGATATTTTGCTTGTATTTCTTATGCCAATTGATGATATTAACCTAAATTTTGTTTTGGGCTCTCTTCTGATCAAGAAATGAGTGGTATTAGTTCCCCTTTAAATGGTGAGCTCGATGGTTTTTCTTCCCCCTCAAATTTGATGGTTTTACGTAGAGTTTGAAGCTTGTTTCACCACATGTTGACAACATTCGATGGTTCAAGTGGGTTCAACACTTGATGGTCCCACTGGTTCATCAACCACTGGTTTCTTTGACTCAATGGTTCATCACCAAATGGTTGGATTGGGCATTGGTTCATTAATTAATGGTTTCTCTGCCTCGATGGTTCATCAACCAATGGTTGTACTGGTTCGATGGTTCATCTATCAATGGTTTCTCTGACTCAATGGTTCATCAACCCATTTTAGGATTGGGTCGATGGTTCATCAACCAACGGTTGGATTGGGTCGATGATTCAACAATCAATGGTTACCCTTCTTTCAAAGTTGAAGGTCTTCATTGTGTCATAACTTGATAGTTTTACTAGGCATGTGGTTCAAGGTTTTTCTTGTTTTGCAACCGATGATTTAACCTATCCAACATTCGATGGATCTGATGGTGTCCACAATCAATGGTGGACATAAAGTCCACAATTGATGGAGCTTCTAAAGTCAGCAAGTGATGACATTTCTAGGTGTATAATCCTATGGATTCTCATGATCTAATGGTGGTGGGTAGTGCACATGATTCAATGGTCGTGTTTACCTTAAACCCGATGGTTTTATGTGTGGTTTATGATTCAATGGTTTGTGCATGTTGCACCTGATATAATGGCTTGGATTTGATGATTTAGAATTGATGGTTTTAAGTCCATGAGTTTATAATCTTACCTTTGCCCTCAAATTAATACATTCACTAGTTTTTGCCTATCTAACATCTGATGGATTTGCATCTATGAGAATCGATGGTTGATGAACCCTAAGTTTTGATGGTTTTGGTTTAATGCTTCAATCCGATGGTTACACCTTGAGTTATGTATGATCCATACTTGAGGAAAGTATGGGATACAATGGTAATGGTTTATCTTGTGGATATCCATGATCCAATGTGGTTGTTATGTATGAAGGACGTTCTTTGACCTAAGTAAGTGTATAAACCTATGGTTTAGTTTGAGGTGCAAATTTGTAGCATCACTTCCACATATCTTGTTGAACTTAACTTAATAAAACTAAAGAATGACAGTTAAGCATACTTAGCTTCCTTGTATGATATGACAAAGGAATATTATCTATAGTTTGTTGTAGCCCTAATATGTTAATTAGTGGTCATCATAGCCCTTATAATGGATGCCTTCTCATGCTATACCTATGTATCACAAGCATGATGGTGTAATTTGAACCTCCTTCAAGGTGTTAAAAGATAATGATGTTCATGCAAAAAATGATGTGATGGTCTTAATGACCTTTGGGCATGGTTGAGCCCATATGGAGGTATAATCCTCTTTATGGTGGCAAGGGTTGGTACCTTGGAATAATGTGATAAGGTATTATCCTATGATGGTGTGATGACAAGTATAGTCTCATGAATGGCAATGAAATATTACCATGTGATGTTGAAATGTGGAATTATGTCTCATATGTTTTATATCTTCTAGAGTTGTTATACATATATGATTGTTATAAATGAATTAGGGTTTGTTTGTCCACTTGTTTGATTCAACCTTAATGCACCCAATTGACATTAACTAATCAAGTGGAACCTTAATCATGTATTTCCCTATGTCGTAGATCCATTCTAGTATCATGACTGGTGGATGGTGAAACGAGCATTCTTTTAATGGAAGCTTGGGTCGTATACTGTTGCGTATATGTAGGTTTTGATAATGGCTGCACTCATGCCCTTGGTAGAGGAGCGAATGTGGTCGTATCTCAGATATTTGTATATGTGATGAGATTGAGGACAACTTCCATTGTGTCTCAGATGATAGGGTTTGTATACCTTGTTCACCACTACTGTGACCTTTTAAAGGGTGGACTAGAGTTGTTCACTAGTGTCGTGACCTATATATACCAAGGATGGACTAGACTATCTTGCAGCTTGACCTTACGTTTCACTGTGGTGGACCCATACTGAATGGGGGAAGATGAGATCTTATAATTCTCACTCTCCTAGATCATGTACGAAGCTAATTTCAACTTAACAATGGTCAGTTGGAATTTTAGTGGTACACCTCAAATTCCCCATGGTTTAATAAAGGACATAACCCATCCATGTAGTATATTTGATTAGGGTTATACATAATTCTTCACATTGGATAATAACCTTTGTTTGCTCTTTTCATATATAGGTGATGTATGTTGCAATAAGAGTAGTAGCCATGCTTCTATTATTAGATATATTGATATTGTTGGTTATGTTTATAATGTTAGTTATCTCTTGGTGTTAGCTGTGCTTATACTACTAGCCATGCCTATGCAGTTAGATATGCTTAAACTTCTAGTCATGTTTATGTTGATAGTTGTGCTTATGTTGTTAGCTCTACTTATGATGAAGATATGCCTACCCCGTTAGACATGCTAATAAATGTTAGCTATATTCATGATACTAGTTAGACTCATGATGATAGTTTCTCATCCTCCTGAGAATAAGGCTAACCTTTCAATGTTACAAATAAGAATATGATTAAAACTATTCTCAAGAAGTTTTCTGTATGGTATTTTTATTTTTTTATATAATTTGCTCTATCTGCTTCAACTACTTAATCTACTTAACATGTTTAATTACATTACCTTCCATAATCAATAAATTTTGTTGATATGTATATCTCTCACTGGGACATGGGTCTCACCTCGTGGGTCACTATATCTTTTTAGGTGATCGATAGCAGTGGAAGAAGATCGTGGAGGCAAGGAGGAGTTGTGGTGATGGACCTTAGGGAAGGTTGTTTAGATGTCTAGTGTGTCCTAGAGTCATCCATGTACTCTCAGGTCCAGGCGAGAAAGTTTGTATATGATGTTTCAATCGACTCGAGTTATTTGGTAGTATCCTGATACTCAAATGTTGTTATGTATGTATATGTGGTGGATGAGGCCACAAAGAAGTTGTAAAAGATACTTGTCATAAGATGAATATATAGAATATGTTGGGCTTTTATGTAAATGATCCTGGATACATTTGAAATGTTTAATCACTTTTAATTATCCTATTTTTCTGCTATGTGGTTTATTAGTGACTGATCATGTTTTAGGCTTTGAGTAATCTCATTTAGCATGACGGGTTCTCACAAGTTGGTATTAGAGCTTTAGGTTCATTGAGTCTATAGGGACATTGAGACTTAGGACTAGGATGATGACCAAGTAAGGAACATGAAATGTAAACATGATGCATATTGCCTAATCTCAATATTTGGATACCCTAGCCAGGTATTCAATTATTGAAGAAAAGTTAAGTGTGGAATTCT
The DNA here is from genome assembly GCA_963693085.1 of Alisma plantago-aquatica. Classification (NCBI taxonomy): domain Eukaryota; kingdom Viridiplantae; phylum Streptophyta; class Magnoliopsida; order Alismatales; family Alismataceae; genus Alisma; species Alisma plantago-aquatica. Next base: position 731,448,362 of record OY856409.1, on the reverse strand, counting down.
TAGATTGTTATCTTTTTTATTACTGTGATCAAGTAGTCAGTTTGAAACAATCTAAAGAGCACAATGAATAAGAAACCATGGATAAAATATCTTAATATTACCCTAAAGAAAGGAGAAAATCACATTTTAAATCATCAAAAATCTTAGTGTTTGGTAACTAAAGAGAAAGATACGACACCATGAAACCTAAGTCCAAATACAAGTAAGCTAAAGAGGACTTTTGGAAGCTATAATTCTATAGGGTAATGAAGTAAAAGGGAGGTGAATCTGTGTTAACAGAACGATTCCAGATATAAAATCCATGTAAGAAGAAAATAGCTCCTGAGATAAGTGTCATATGAGAAGATGAATAAGGAAAATGACTGATGGATAAAGTGGAACCTAAGTAAAAATCAGACCAACCTATGTGTGTAAGAAATTGCTAAAGTAAAATTATTATGACATGTAAAAGAAATTTATGAAGAGAAATGTGAAATATGATGAACTACCCTGGATAAGTGAGGGAGAAATAAGATAAGATGAACATACATACACACATAATAACAAAAAAATTATCAACAAGAAAGAGTAATAAAGTATGACAATCATGATAATTCCTATGCTGATGGCAAGGAACCCAGATGAAAAGTTAAAATGTTACTATAAAAAGTTATAACTTGCATGATGAAGATAGAATCGGTAAACCCTTGCTAATAATCCCTAAATAATACTTCTACCTTGTGGGATATGTGTTTCCCTTTGTTTTCTTTCTTTTTGGGGCTCAAATTTCAAGTGGATCTTATGCCACTTGGTGTAACATACTAGATCTCGGACCGTACCCTGGAAGTTGACATTTTGGACTTAGCCAAACAAGGTTGAAGGTTATACCTAAATAGATGTTTAGTATAACCCCAATGAGCTAATGCATGTATATATCACCTTAATGTAATCTAATGTTCTAACATTAATCTTAGGTTTATAATAGATACATAAAATGTGCCACATAAATCATTTTGGTGGTAATATGAAGATAAGAAACTTAATTGGATGAATAATTTAGATAATGGGCCATTAATGGGCCATATGACATATCTCATAAAAATAAGTCTCAAATTGGAAACAAACTTCAAATTCGAAATCTACATATCAAAATTAGCCTACATGTCAAATTTCATCTAATTTGGACATCATTTAAATATTAGGATAAGTTTAAGAGAGAAAATGAGTAAAAGGCATAAGTAATGAATAATGTGAGTATATAACCTCAAAAGATGGAAATAATGGTAAATTCATATTCAACACATCACAGATAACTTGTGGATGAAGTTTGGTCCAATTTGGATGTTGTTTGTGAAAGTTATGCGATTTTAGGTACATTCTGGACTTTTCTGTAATTTACCCAATTTGGAGGTTTTCTTTGCAAATTGTCACATGAACTATAATCCTTATATATTCCCTTACCATTCTCTAGTTTTTGAACCATAGGGAACCTAGTTGCACCTTGATTTGAAGGTGTTTCTTTCCAAGGGCATTTTAGGGATTACTCTCTTTATAAATGAGCTTATCTTTAGAAGCTATCAATCAATGGGGTTATTTCTTTGATTGGAGGTCGGTTGGGATGGCCTATAAGTGTCCATAAACTGACATTTGATATTCAATAAGCCTCTATGACCTGTCCTCTTGCATGGCCATTAAATCCCGAGGCTAATGACACATGGAAAGCTCCATGGACACCTCATGCTTGACTTCTTCCTTATCCATAAAGGTTGGCATCTCCATGGGCACCCTTAGCATTGGACACATGGAAAGTAACTTCACACCTCGTTCTTGACTTCTTCCTTATCCATAAAGGCTTGTATGTCCATGGACACCCTTATACATGACACAACCTCACACTTGACCTCTTTCTTAATATAGCCATATCTACCCCTTCCCAACTCCCAATTTGAAAACTCTTGCTATCCTTTATTTACTCTAACTTAGAGCATCATTCCTACTCTATTTTGGCACAAAGTTGCTGTCCCAAGGTAAAAGGAGGTGCCTACCTTTGTGAAGAAGGCTCCTAGGGTTCCAAATTTCTCTATTTAGGATTCTTAAGCTCCTCCTTGGTGATTTTGACCAAAACTAGTAAGTATCCTCCTTTCCTTCCCTATTTTCATGTTGTTAGTATTCATTCCACCTTTCTCCAGGTCGAAAACATGGCCTTCCATGGTGAAACCCCACCTAGAACCCACAAACACCTCATCTCCATGTTCATTTGTTAGGGGTTTTCACCTCTAAAGTGGAGAAGGTGCTTCTTGCTCGAGATAGGAGCTTTGTTGGAGAAACCAACCTCTCTAAGCTTGGTAACCTTACTTATTGGACCTTTACACCTTCCCTAGAGGTTCTTTGGAGGCCTAGTCTTGGATCTAGGACTGACTTGGACTATTTAGACTCTGAATTTGAGGTATGATGTATCTCCTATTCTTCTATGTTGAGCAATTCACCTATGCTTATTCATTCTCTTTGTCCCGTGGGCATTAGCCTATACACAATGTCTTTTCTTTTGAAAGTCATGGTTCATGTGAACTACCTTATTTTATATTGATCATGTGATCATGGATATTCTTTTGAACTCTTATCATATGCTTTGTTCATGATGGAACTGTAAAAGATGACATGTGATGTCGTTTGCCCACTTATGAGGTGGATGTATATGTTGGTCACTTATGTGGTAACTAGTTTATATATTTTGACTATACTTTCTACTTGACTCTAAATTTAACATGCTATATGATTCAGTAGCACTAGAGTAGTGTAATTGCATTGGTTTTTATGGTAGATGTGTTATTTCCTACCGAGAAGATGTGATATTTCCTACTCTTTTGGGATGGAAAGGAACCTCATACCCAGGGCAAGATGTGTGATTCTTGGCCCATGTTTTATATATCTGGGAGATTGCAATATTCCTTTATCTATCAGGTTTCAAGTTTATGAGACTTTTCCGCCTTTGTGTTTATATTGTTCTAGGGCTATGCTTATCTCACATGCATGCATGTTGATGATATGGGGTGTGTACCCTAATTCTTTACATGTGCATGTGTGGCACAATCTTTATATTTTATTAATGGCAAGTATTCTTTTGTTATCATATGATTTCAATTCCTTTTCTCTTGATACCCATTTTGGTGGTCCTTATCTTTTTCATGGGAAGCCTTTAAACTTTGATGTCCTTTATTCCATATATTGCTCAATTTCCGATTTAGTATGCACATACCAACCTTTACTGATGTCATCTATTTTCTCTTCTTGCTAGGGGTATGCTTCCAACCCTAGGTGAAGGACTTGTATGATAAGGCATGAAGTTTTGGACTAGCTTAAGGAGTTAAATCTTGGAGACAAAGTTATTATGGTTTAAATTTACCTCTACTAGATCCTTATGTTGAGTGATACATGTAAACCCTTTGTGTGAGATTATGATGTTCTTTTGTAACCTTGTCATAAATTGAATATAGTCAACATTTTTATTCTACTGCTATACTTTGGTTGTTTTGAATACCATTTATCGAATTTTGAAAATTTGCACATATTCTATCATACCTTTGAGTGAGTTTGGAATATATGTTTTATTCTTCAATTTTTCTTTAGTAAGGGGGTGATCCCACCTCCTTACAACATGGTATCAAAGCCCATGATAGTCGGAATCTGACTATTTCAATTTTGCCTCCCTAGTTAGAATACTTGCCTTACCTTTAAGTTGCATGTTTTCCCTAGAGTTGATCAATAGATGATGAAGGGTTGATTTAGGACCATATAGTTTCACATTAGAATAATGATGAATAGATCCTTAAAAGACTTACAAGTAAAAGATGCATAAGTAAACATAGTAATTTGAGGTTGTTTAGCTTGGCCTTTAGGCATCTACTAGGACATGAATTTGAAAGCAATGGTGTCTAGAAAGGATCAGGGTTCGGGGGCTGGAAAGATTTTCCTCTACACCACTAGCTTGGTTTATAAGGACTCCCGAATCCATATGATACCGGCCTAGCCTGAGCTGAAATGAATTGCTCAAAATAACATGCTTTTAGGCAATAGTAGCCTTAGACATCTATATGATTTATCTTTAGAGACCCTAATATGTTGAACTAGTCTCCCAGGTGTATAGACTTGTTTGAGGATGGACAAGAGCAAGTTAACCCATAGTTCATAGTTAGTCTTTACAAGTTATGCTTCTTTTTTTGCATGATGCTTATGTAGTTGGATGAAAGGAAGTGTAGTTGAACCTTTTGTACCGAAAGAATATTTTTGACTTAATAAGATGAATCCTTTAAGGGGTGGTGAATAAGTTGTTTTCTTATATGTGGATGTTTTGATTTCGAGGATGAAACCCCTTTAAGGGGTGGTGTGTTGTAACATACTAGATCTCAGACCCTACCCTGGAAGTTGACAATTTGGACTTAGCCAAACAAGGTTGAAGGTTAGACCTAAATAGATGTTTAGTATAACCCCAATGAGCTAATGCATGTATATATCACCTTAATGTAATCTAATGTTCTAACATTAATCTTAGGTTTATAATGGATACATAAAATATGCCACATAACTCATTTTGGTTGTAATATGAAGATAAGAAACTTAACTGGATGAATAATTTAGATAATGAGCCGTTAATGGACCATATGACATATCTCATAAAAAGAACTCTCAAAAGTGGTAAAAAACTTCAAATTTAAAATCTACATATCAAAATCAGCCTACATGTCAAATTTCATCTAATTTGGACAACCTTGAAATATTAGGATAAGTTTAGGAGAGAGAAATGAGCAAAAGGCATAAGTAATGAATAATGTGATTATATAACTTCAAAAGATGGAAATATTGGTAAATTCATATTCAACACATCAAAGATACCTTGTGGATGAAGTTTAGTTCAATTTAGATGTTGTTTGTGAAAGTTATGCAATTTTAGGTACATTTTGGACTTTTCTGCAATTTACCGAATTGGGAGGTTTTCTTTACAAATTGTCACATGCATTATAATACTTATATATTCCCTTACCATTCTGGAGTTTTTGAACCATAGGTCACCTAGTTGCACCTTGGTTTGAAGGTGTTTCTTTCCAAGGGCATTTTAGGGATTACTCTCTCTTACTTATTGGACATGTCCACCTTCCCTAGAGGTTCTTTGGAGGCCTAGGATTGGATCTAGCACTGACTTGGACTATTTAGACTCTGAAGTTGAGGTTTGATGTATCCCCTATTCTTCTATGTTGAGCAATTCATCTTTGCTTATTCATTCTCTTTATCCTATGGACATTAGCCTATACATAATGTCTTTTCTTTTAAAAATCATGGTTCATGTGAACTACCTTATTTGATATTGATCATGTGATCATGGATATTCTTTTAAACTCTTATCTTATGCTTTGTTCATGATGGAACTGTAAAAGATGACATGTGATGTCTTTTTCCCACTTATGAGGTAGATGTATATGTTGGTCACTTATGTGGTGACTAGTTTATATATTTTGACTATACTTTCTACTTGCCTCTACATTTAACATGCTATGTGATTCAGTAGCACTAGAGTAGTGTAATTGCATTGGTTTGTATGGCAAATGTGTTATTTCCTTCCGAGCAGATGTGATATTTCCTGCTCTTTTGGGATGGAAAGGAACCTCATACCCAGGGTAAGATGTGTGATTCTTGGCCCATGTTTTATATATTTGGGAGATTGGTAGTATTCATTTCTTTATCAGGTTTCAAGTTTATGAGACTTGGTCGCCTTTGTGTTTATATTGTTCTAGGGCTATGTTTATCTCACATGCATGCAGATTGATGATATGGGGTGTGTGCCCTAATTCTTTACATGTGCTTGTGTGGCACAATCTTTATGTTTTATTAATGGAAAGTATTCTTTTTTTATCATATGATTTCAATTCCTTTTCTCTTGATACCCATTTTGGTGGTCCTTATCTTTTTCATGGGAAGCCTTTAAACTTTGATGTCCTTTATTCCATATATTGGTCAATTTCCTATTTAGTATGCACATACCAACCTTTGTTGATGTCATCTATTTTATCTTCTTGCTGGGGTATGCTTCCAACCCTAGGTGAAGGACTTGGATGATAAGGCATAAGGTTTTGGACTAGCTTAAGGAGTTAAAGCTTGGAGACAAAGTTGTTATGGTTTACATTTCCCTATACTAGATCCTTATGTTGAGCGATACATGTAAACCCTTTGTGGTAGATTATGATGTTCTTTTATAACCTTGTGATAAATTGAATATAGTCCACATTTTTATTCTGCTGCTATACTTTGGTTGTTTTGAATACCATTTGTTGAAGTTTGAAAATTTCACACCTATTCTAGCATACCTTTGAGTGTGTTTGGAATGGATGTTTAATTCTTCAATTTTTCTTTAGTAAGGGGGTGATCCCGCCTCCTTACACTTGGTGTACGTGGATTCGCTATAATCCTAAAAGGTGGATATCTTGATGTATTACGTGGTTGTTTTGGGATCATGGTTCCAATTTCATTATGTCTTATGATGAGCATGATTTTTTAGCCTTCCAAGAGTTGGGAAGACTCCTCCTATATGTTTTGAGTTGGTTATGATGGTGAAGAAGCTGATGAGGCCAGGGTGTGAGTTCTTGTTGGTGCATGTAGTGGATACCAAAGTAACGAGTCCTACTATCTAGGATGTACCAGTAGTATGTGAGTTTAAGATGTTTATCAGATAAGTTTCCTAGTGTGCCTTCTCCTCAAAGGGATAGAGTTTGATTATGAGATCATCTAAGTGATTTTTGGAAGAAGAGGAGTGCTTCTATGATGCTTTACATGGGTTGTTGATAGTCATAAAAGATCACAACAAGGAATGAGCAATCATTTCCATGGATAGATGGTTTGTTAATCAGCACATGTGCTATAGTGTTCCTTCAAGATAGACCCAAGATTGGGACATAATTAGATGAGAATCAGAGTGGATGACATCCATTGTATGGAATCACAAGCGTCAGTGTTGGTGTCAACATTTGTTCTAGATGTTCAAGGACAAGTTGACCAATATTCCAGTGTTAGTGTTTCCAGAACAAAGGGAAGGATACATCATCTTTTGTAACTTTTCAAAAAATGGTTTAGGATACGTGCCAATACAAGATACAAGAATGATTCCTTTTATTCATTACAATGTACGGAAAATAAGGAGGATATGGAAGTTGAATCACTAAATAAGAAATTATCTTCGTCAACAATTGTAGGCAAGGCATAATTATGCGTCAAAGATGAAATGGGACGTGCTATCATCGCTTCAGTAGGAGAATGTATAGTTGGAAGCATCTTAATTGGAGGGATCATGAACATAGATTCAGGTCAAACCAATGCTATGATAACAAGACAGAGAAGTATAGTTGGATGATACTGTAATGCAGGACATCAGATCAGAGTTGTGCAGCAGAAGCGTGATAACTTCCATGAGACATGTAACAAGATAATATGCATCCACCACCATACAATGATTCTATACACTAATAATTTGAGTGAGATAGTATATGGGGAGACTCATTTACAACACATATGATGTATCTGACAAATACATAGATGTATCATAAGTTGAAGAACATACAATGGCTTTCAAATGTGAGACAAGGTATGACACATGTATGGTCAAGTGTACAATTGTCAGCAAGTGAATGAGAAATGATAGAAGCCTGCAAGAATAAAGATACAAAGAAAGTTTAGCACAACCTTAGATAGATGGATAGTTAGAAAAACCATGTAGATGACTGGAGAATCTTATAAGAACATATGTCCTATTGTTTTTTTGTAGATAATGAATGTCCATCTGATTGATGGAGTTGTTGAATACAACAACAACCAAAGGGGCATAGAAATGACTCTTTGTGAAGCTTCTTATGGGAGGATATACAAGACACTCCTTTTTTGGTAAGAAAAAAGTAAAGTAATAACTTTTGAAGATGTGTTGATGTGACAAACCACATTGAAGGACATAATTATTCAACAACAGATGGAAACTGTTTAGGACAAAATCTAGAGTTACAAGTTAGAGTTACTACCAGATTTATATGAGTTGCACAATTGTTGCTATGTTCCATGATAAGGAAGTGTCACTAGGGTACAGAACAAATGACAGAGGCAATGGAAGTGGAATTGGGTGAGGATGTTTCTATGTTGGCCCAAGATGACACATACAAGAGTTGAGGGAGAAGAATTTGATTTTTATGGGAGTGTTGTGACATTACCATTAGATGGGAGTAACCATGTTGAGGTTAGTGGATGAGGTGCATAGGAGGAACCCATCTTTGTTACCTTGGATTTCAGGGGTGAAATCCCTATTAGGGGTTTATGGTTGTAAGATCCCTGACCTTGATTTTTGGTTGAACATGATTTTTGGTTGAACATGATTTCCTACCTTAATTGGATGCTTAAACCATTAATTAAACATAAATATGTGTTTTTATACCATGTTACAAACCTAAGTTTCAAGTTTGGTCCAATTTGGACACTGTTTGAGCAAGTTATGCATTTATATGCTTGTTTTAGGCTTTTATGCAATTTAGCCATATCTATTGTAATTTTTCACATTATTTTTGTTCCTAACATGTTTCCATACCATGTTGGAGTTAGTTGTACCTTGGGGCTCCTAGATGCACCTTGGTTTGATGGTGACATCTATTTAGGGTTGAGTTAGGATTTGCTCTCATGGATGAGCTACCTTGGAGGCCAGAACTCGATGGTCCTCTTAGATGGGTGAGATACGATGGTTGTCCTTGTGAAATGGGAACCTATGGTGGTCCCTAGAGGCATGATAGTAGATGGGTTTCCCTCTTAAGGCTCCTTGGGTTGGTGGTTCACCTGGGAAGGTGCTACAATGGATGGTCTTGACCCTTGTGACCCATGGTGCATCAACTGATGGTCAACATGCTTTGGAACTTGATGGACACCCTGGGAAGTCATGATCCTATGGCCCTACATACTCCCATAAACAATGGACCTACTTTTGTGCATGGACGTGATGTTGTAGACCATGGCATGGCAAAAATGATAGGACACCTTAACCCTCTCTTCTCTCTCATCCATAGCTTTACAAACCTTCCCCCTTTCATGCAAACGGACCCTTTGGAATCCCTTTCCTCTTCCTTTATGTTTATATTTACGTCCCCCTTTCTTGGTAGAGAATAAGTAGCCCAAGGTAGAAGAAGGTGACTAATTTACCTTGCATGTGCACTTAGGGTTCATATCTACCCTCTCTTAGAGCTTGTGAAGCTTCCTTAGCTTGTTCTTGACCCAAGCAAGTAATCTCTCCCTCTTTCCTTTTAGTTTTCTTGCTGTTATAACTCCTTGTCTCTTCTTCTTGATCAGACTCATGGTGTTACATGGTGGATCTTGTGCTAGAGCTTGAAGAAATTCTGGCTTCCTTGACCTAGGGTTTTGCTTTCTCTTTGGAGAAGGGGCTAGCTTGGCTGAGTGGAATGCTCAAGCTAGGATTTTCTTCTCTTTTCCTCGAGCTACCTTGCTATTTGGAGATTCATCTTCTTCCTATATGCAAATTATATAACTTTCTTCATGTTTATTTCTTACTCCTTGCTTGGATGTACTAGATCTTTCTCTAAAATGATGTTCTAAGCAAAAAGGTAGTATCTTTGCCTAGGGTTTAAGCTTAAGAGATGATTCTTGAGTATTTTATCTTCTTGGATGGACCCGATACCTTGTGCATGAACCTTCCTTGGTAGAGGAGCTCTAGACCTTGCTTGCATGTCACAAATGATAGTTTTTACTCTCAAATGGTGGTCATAACTTAGGTTTTCTGAGCTGATTTTCCTTCTTGTTTTACAAAATGATGGTTTTGTTCTTGGTGCTTTTTTGCTTGTCTTTCTTGTTCCAACCATGGGTATTAACCTAGATTATATTTTGAACTCTCTTGTGCTCAAGAAATTATGGTTTCATTCCCCTTTAAGTGGTGATTTTGGTGGGTTTTCTTCCCCCTCCAATCTAATGGTTTTACTTAGAGTTTGAAGCTTGTTTCACCACATGTTGACAAAATTTGATGGTTACACTGGGTTCAACAATCGATGGTCCCACTGGTTCATCAACCAATGGTTTCTTTGACTTGATGGTTCATCAAACAATAGTTGGACTGGGTCAACAGTTCATCAACCAATGATTTCTCTGACTTGATGGTTCATCAACCAATGGTTGGACTGGGTCGATGGTTCATCAACCAATGGTTTCTATGACTTGATGGTTTATCAACCAATGGTTTGACTGGGTCGATGGTTCATCAACCAATGGTTGGAATGGGTCTATGGTTCAACAAACAATGGTTATGCTTCTTTCAAAATTGATGGTCTTCATTGTGTCATAACTCGATGGTTTTACTAGGCATGTGGTTCAAGGTTTTTCTTGTTTTGCAATCGATGATTTTACCTATCCAACATCCGATGGATCTGATGGTGCCCACAACCCATGGTGGACCTAAAGTCCACAACTGATGAAGCTTTTAAAGTCAACAAAAAATGGCCTTTCTAGGTGTATAATCCTATGGATTCTCATGATCCAATAGTGGTGATTAATGCACATGATTCAATGGTCTTGTTTGCCTTGAACTTGATAATTTTATGTATAGTTTATGATTTGATGGTTTGTGCTTGTTGCACTGATCCAATGACTTGGATTTGATGATTTAGAATTGATGGTTTTAAGTCCATGGTTTTTAGTCTTACCTTTTCCCTCAAATTAATACATATGTTGTTTTTTTCCTATCTAACATCTGATGGATTTGAATCTATGTGTATAGATGGTTGACGAACCCTAAATTTTGATGGTTTGATTTAATGATACAATCCAAAGGTTACACCTTGAGCTATGTATGATCCATACTTGAGGATAGTATGGGCTCCAATGATAATGCTTTATCTTGTGTATATTCATGATCCAATGGGGATGTTATGTGTGAAGGATGTGCTTTGACCTAAGTAAGTGTATAAACCTATGGTTTAGTTTGACGTGTTGATTATAACATAACTTTCACCTATCATGTTGAACATAATTTAATGCAATTACGGAATGATGGTTGATTATACTTAGCTTCCTTATATTATATGATGAAGTGATAATTTTTTTTGGTCGGCTAAAAATCTGTTTCTATATATTACCAAAAACTTTGGGCCCATGTACAAAGGAGGAAAAAACCCCAAAATAGAAAGTAAGAAAATGAGGGCAAACCACTCATGGTCGCACCATCCTAATCTAAACCAGGAATAAGAGTAACAAGAAAATAGGAGTCCTAACAACCACAGATGTTGTGCAACCATCATCAAGACTCTACACCCGACAACAAAGAAAATACTGACAATAAACCCAACGCTGAAAGAAGTATCATCTTGGCTGGAACATAAAGCCTCTATGATCATCACATAGGTAGCCTATGACTAGAGAAGAGAACCCACTTTCTCATTACCCACAGTTCATCGCAGGAGGTAGGCAAAATCTGAAAACCCCAGAACCAAGTGGGGAGTCAGTAGAGCAGAAACATCAAGTCTTCATTGTGTGACCTTGTAAACACTCTAGGAGAACAGAGAGAAACTTCCAACATTCTGCAATCAAGGACCATCCACTTCTAATCCAACCAGCTAGCAATAAAACCACATCTGAAAATGCGGCAGAAGAGAAGCAATGGCAATCAAGTACGTCTTGGAGAAAGGAGATTTGTCCTCATGTAGAACCATCTACATGTCTGCGATAAAGACACCTTATGGAGACCAACGAAAGCTAGGGAAATGAGCTGATCCAGCAAGAACTTAGGCAGAATCATCTATCCAGGGGACTTCATCCGATCTAACTCTTCTAGCCTTCTTCTTCTTCTTCTTCTTCCTTAGCCTGGGGCTTGCACTGAGTTGAACCTCAATCGAGTGATCAGGTTCTGGGTCTAATAATCTTATGGATTCATCTTCAGATGTGGGTCCACATGCTCGATGATATTCTAGGGAGATACCTACACCATGGAGAATTCTGTTACTGAGCAGAGAATCTTCAGATTGGAGAAGGCCAATGCCCCCTCCAGGTCTAACGCATCCCCCAACACACAGTACGGTTCACATTGCATCTCTGGCTCCATTGTTGGTGTTCTTTGGTGGAGGTTAGCGTCGGAACCGACCTGCCCTCTATGGCTCTTTCCTGTCATTGGATATTCTCTCTAATATTTTTTATAACCCTAATATGTGAACTAGCAGTTATTGTATCCATTATGATGGATGCTTTCTCATGATACACCTATGTATCAAAATCATGGTGGTGTAAGTTGAACCTCCTTCAAGGTGTTGAAAGATAACGATGTTCATTTAGAAAATGATGTGATGGTCTTAATGACATTTGGGCATGGTTGAACGCTTATGGAGGTATAATCCTCTTTATGGTGACAAGGGATGGTACCTTGGAATAATGAGATAAAGATTTATATCTTATGATAGTGTGATGACATGTATACTCTCATGAATGGCAATGTAATAGTATCATGTGATGTTGAAATGTGGAACTATGTCCCATATGTTTTATATCTTCTAGAGTAGTTATACATATATGCATGTGAGAAATGAGTTAGGGTTTGTTTATCCACTTGTTTGATTCAGCCTCAATGCATCCAATTGACGTGAACAAATCAAGTGAAACCATGATCATGTAGTGTCGTGTGCCATAGATCCATTTCAGTGTCAAGACTTGCTAGATGGTGAAACGAGCATTCCTCTAATGGAAGCTTGGAGTCATAAATTATTGAGTATATGCATGTTTTAAGGATGGCTATGATCATTCCTTAGTAGGGGAACAATTACAGACGTATCTCAAATATTTGTATATGTGATGAGGTTGAGGAAAACTGTGGTTGTACCTCAAATGATAGTGTTTGTATACCTTGTTCACTAGTAACATGACATTTTAAAGGGCGGACTAGAGTGTTCGCTAGTGATGTGACCTATATAACAAGGGAGGACTAGGCTATTTTGTAGCTTGATCTTATGTGTCACTGCGGAGGACCCAAACTATCTAGGAGTAGATGAGATCTTAGGAATCTGACTCTCTTAGATATTGTATGGAACTGATTTCGACTTAGAAATGGTCAGTTGGAATGTGAGTGGCATACCTCAAATTCCGTAGGGATTACTAAAAGACATAACCCAACCATGTATATTTGATTAAGGTTATAGATAACTCTCATATATAGATGATGTATACTGCAATACGAGAAGTAGCCATGCTTATGTTGTTATCTATATTGATATTGTTGGTTATGTTTATAATGTCAGTTGTCTCATGCTATTATCTATTCTTATATTGATAACCATGCCTATGTAGTTAGATATGCTTAAACTGCTAGTCATGTTTATGTATAGTTACACTTATGTTGTTAGCTCTACTTATGATGCAGATATGCTTACCCTGCTAGACATGCCAATAACTATTAACTACATTCATGATACTAGTTAGACTCATGATGATAGTTTCGTGTCCTCTTGAGAATAAGGCTAACCTTTCAATGTTACAAATAAGACTCTGATTAGAACTATTCTCAAGAAGTTTTATATCTGGTATTTCTATTCTATCATATAATCTGCTCTATCTATTTCATCAGCTTAATCTGCTTAACTACCGTAATTAATAAGCATTGTTGAGAGTTATACCTCTCACTGGGACATGGGTCTCACCTCATAGGTCACCACATCTTTTTAGGTGATCGGTAGCAATGGAAGCAGACTGTGGTGGCAAGAAGGAGCTATGGTGATGGACCTTATAGAAGGTTGTTTAGATGTCTAGTGTTTCCTAGAGTCGTCCTTGTACTCTTAGGTCTAGGTGGGAAAGTTTGTAAATGATGTTTCAATCGACTCGCATTTTTGGTAGTATCATGATACTTGTACATGTGGTATATGCGGATAATGTTTTTTTGTAAGTATATGTGGTGGCTGAGGCCGCACACCAATTGTAAAAGATACTTTCCATAACATGAATATATACAATATGTTGGGATTTTATGTAAATGATCTTGGATATATTTGGAATGTTTAATCAGTTTTAATTATCCCTTTTTTTGCTATGTGGTTAATTATAGATAGATGATGTTTTAGGCATTGAGTAACCTCGTTTAGCATGACAGGTTCTCACAACATGTAAATTAGTTAGACTACTTTTATTTATGTAGGACTGAGACCCATAAATCTCAAGTCTAAGTCGAGTGGAAAGGCACACCTTAGGTGGAAAGGAACACCTAAAAATATAATACGAGTGGAAAGGCGCACTTGGGGTGCAAGGGCAAACCCAAATATAATGGTAGTACAAATGTACATGCTACTATGAATAAACTTAGTCTATTTGAAAATGCACAAAATATAAAGGCAATAATTGTTGGGAAACACAGGCACAAAGTATAGCAGCTAAAACAAAATTGTATCTATATGTACTCCCAAAATAGCAAGATCGCATTAACTACTATGAAATAGGAAGCATGGTTTGTTATACCTAGTCCTGGAGCAAGTCCAACGACTACAACCCATTGTAGTTGCAACTATCTTCTAATTGATCTTGAACAATGGCTGTGCAACTCCTTCTCTTCACCATGGATGACAGACTTGAGAACTTTTGCGATGACTTCTGTGGGCTCGCCATGGACGGTGGACTGGATCAGATTCTACAACGTCTCCTATGGTCTCGCCATGGACTGCAGGATGATGTTGTCCTCCTAGTAGCAACCAAAGGACTCCTGTCTCTAGAGTAGTCCACACGGACCAACTAGAACTCCTCTCGTTCAACTAGAATAGACAAGAAGGAGTTGTCTCTGCCGTTGGCATACTAGTCACCAACTTGCTCTCCCACAACAATGATCCTCAGTTTTTCTCTCCCTTGCTATCCCTCCCTAGTCGGGTAGGACTTTCTCGAGATCTCTTGGATACCACAACCAGAGAGGACAACAATTGTCAGAGAAACGGAGTCTCATTGTTTGTGTAGTTTTTGCACTCTGGGAAGCCCCCAGTACCCCTTTATTTATAGGTGGGGTTAGGGCCAGGGTTCCCAGTATGTTTAGGATTTTTGTGGGAGTGGAAGGGACCGAAAGATCTTGAATTTTGGCAACCTGCAAACCATGTGTTACGACCCTACCTCCTGATAACCCCCAATTAAGGGAGACCGAGAGGTCGAAGCCGCACCCATAACTTCCGGATCAAAGGTTCGACACTTAACCAAGAACAATTATTAAATTTCAACAATCTATACTGAAAAACTGTAATAAATTTTTTCATACCTTTTGAAAACTTTGGATTTCAAAACTTCTATCCATGTATGCATTCTACTCTAACTAATCCTCCTTGCATTTTACTTCATGTATTTGCAATATGACGATTTACTGTTTGTCCTTTTGGCTTGAACCTAAAATGCCGACAAACAAAATGTCGGTCAGCCGAAGCTGGTATGTGGGGGAAACAATAAACGTGCAACTATGATAACAATGTAATCAATCAATTAATCATTTAACAACCAAGATTACGTTTTAAATATAACTTCGCGATCCATGAGTACCCTATCCTCTATGCTATCCCTGCAGTGGACCTGGATACTACCTTCCTTATGGTAGATCCTCATTAAACCCTTCACGGTCCCATTTATAGGTGAACCCATTTCTAAGTTTGAGTCACATGAAACTACTCGTAAGTAGCCCACTCCTTAACTCAGGGCAGGCTAATGAGTCTCATGGCACTACACGTAGGTATCCCAATTTCTAACTCTCGATAACCTAGACCTTGCTCTAGGATTACCCTTTTTTTAGCCTTTTCAAAGCAATAGAGGTGGACCCCGATCTAGTCAGTTATATACGCACATTTATAGTGATAATCATAGTCTCTTTATAGTTGCATGAAATAAATAAACATCCAATAGTTAATTTCAAGCAACCGATTAAAACTTCGGGAATCGCCGCAAAACTAGAGCGATTATTCATAAGCGTAACCACATACCTGATTTGATGATTTCACAAGCATTAAGTAAACCCAACCAAGAATGAAATCCAACCAAGCAATTCAATCATCACATAATTCTTGAAAAGAATATGCACTCTATTTATTACACACTTTATCAAGAATCTACTTTATTGACTTGAATTCACTTTCTAGGGTTTCTAATCGACATTAAGGTTTCATTAATATTCATTAGGGTTTATGAGATTAATTTCTCAAACTTTATCCCTTTTAGGTCAACAAACCCTAAAATACGCTTTTCTACTTATATGAACCTTAATTGCTCAACTATCCTTTTTAATAGTCTTTTATACCCAAATTGACTTAGGATCATCATATCCCTATTTATTTATGGATTTGAACAATTAAAACAATTAAAAGACATATTCACCTAAATTAGGGTTTTCAAGCTCATTAATGCATATTCATGCACGAAACCCTAAATTAAGCCAATTATATAAAAAGATCATCTTTAACAACATATTTCCATATTTTTGATTTAAACATGATTTTCTCTTTATTTACCCTAAATTAGGGTTTCTACATATATTATCCTTCATACATAGACTAAAACCCTAAATTAGTCTACTTTTCATGTAAAACATATTGAAACTCTATTTTAATGTTCAATAGGTTAATACTTCTCAAATTAACCTACTAAACCTCAAAGATTCATCCTTTATACGCCATTTAGGGTTTCTAATTAACTTTTGATACTTTTTTTATCAAATTAATATACTTTTGCAAATAGGAACGAAATCAGGTTCTAAAACTATTTTTATCAGGTTCCTCATATTTTTCTGGTCAATTTTCATATATTAAGTTTATCCATCGGAGCTTTCTAGAAATTTCAAGGATTTTTGCAAGTTAATCACTTAATTGACCAATTGAGAACTGACACATCAGCATTAAATCCTTAACATTTACTTACCAAACTCGGCGCAAAAAATAGAGGAAAAGACTTGGGCGCCCTTGGGTCATGTACATGCGAACAGGGGCAGAAAGGTCATTTGACTCTTTCCCCTTTCTTCTTCCTCACGACCCATTTCTGCCGCAGCAACGCCCGTCGCGCGCGCGGTCCTCCTTCCTCCCACGCTGGCGATGTGAGGCAAGCTTGGGGAGGGTATCTGCACCTCCGCAGACCCTTTCCGGAGCTAGCATGACCCTCAGCGGAGGGGTTCCTCGACCGACGATGGGTGTGACAATTTCCGCTGTCTCAACGGCTGTAGTAAGGCCAAAAACCTAGGGCAAGGCTCCGGCGGCATAACTGGAGCATGGGTAGTCGAACAGGTTCATACTATGATTGCACACCTCCTCGCTACATCCTCCGACGACCTCAGCCATCCACCAGACCTCAATGTCACTGGGGAAACTGCTGAAGAAGGAGGAGGAGGGCGTCGAGGTCTAAGCTAGGGTGCAAGTTTGCACTGGTTTGGGATTATACTATATGCTGTGCAATGAACCCATCTAATCTTTCTTTTATAGCATAGGTTTCAGCTTTCTCCCAAAATCCTTCCCCTACGAGCAGGTTACAGAAGACAATAGGTCTTCAATCGTTATTAGGAAACGTGAAGGAGACTTTCCTTCATCTATTATTTGATAAAACCCCATAATAAGGAAATCATTATATATTTTCCTCAAAAGCCACTCTTCACACCAAAAATTAGGGAAAGTCGAATTATGGTGTTTCCTCTTATTGGAACCAATAATTACTCAAATTACTCCTATATCTTTATGATTCTTGATTTCCAAAATAAAACTTAAATATTGATCAAATAAATTACTTAAGCCACAAGGTATCTTGGAAACACCTGGATTTTCTCCCACCATATTAAATTGGAATTATCTTTGATCTAAAATTATCTTGAACATAAATCTTGTGTACGAAATTCCCTTTTTCCTATTTTGGTTCTTAAGGATTTATATGTAAACTTTTTAATTAAAAGTAACATATTCTTTTCTTCTTCTATCATTTTAATTCCAAACTTTAGGAGAAAGCCCATAATGGCTTAAATTTATTATGTGTCAACTTTGGAACTCAAACTCAAAAGTTATCCATCAATAAAGCATATTTTATGCATTATTTCTCATTATCATGTGTATTTCTTATTAAAATATTTCTTTTTGAGGATTTCTCTTTATGTCTCTTTTATTTTCCTCATTGGTATTGTTTTTATGATTAGGAATCCTTAGGATACGAAATTACACCAAGGATAACCCAATTATACCTTTTTCCACTCATTTCCAATATTATATCATTATTTTCAATTTCTTTCTTAATAAAGAAATATTTAATTGATCTTTTCTTTTATTATTGCACTCTTTATGCCACTTTGTACTCCTTGGAACCCAAGGAACCCAAGAGGCACGAAATCCCTCTTTGGATTTGCCTTCTAGAGGTTTCCACATTTTTCTTTTCTCAAATATTCAATTATTCATTCACTAATTGAATTTTCTTATTATTTGGGCCCAATAGCCAATAAAGCCCACAACACAAACCAAGGCTATTGTAAACAAAATCCATGTATTCAAAATGAATTATATCATTATTTGTTCAAATATCTTTAATATGAGAAATTACATTTCTCACCAAATGAACCCAAAATCAGGGTTGTAACATCCTTCCCCTCTTATAGGAATTTTGTCCTCAAAATTCTATCAATCAAACAAACAAACAAATAATTCAGGATAAGATTTTTCCATGTCCATCATTGGCCCCTATGTGTCTTTACCGTACTCATGGAGCTTCCATAGAACCTTTATCATCACATATTCTTTTCTCTGAGTTCTTTCATCCCGGCGTCTATAAACTGCACAGGTGACTCAGGCCATGTCAGCCTCCCTTGGGGCTTACTAGGTTCATTGCTCAGCACATGGTCGGGGTACCTCACATAGTGCTCTAAATTGGACACCTGAAACTCATCACACATTACTTTATCCTGAGGGGTAAGGTCAAACTTAACCTTCTCCACCAAACCATGTCAAAAGAACCCATGCATCGAGGACTCAGCTCTCTTAGTTATAACTTAGAGGGGTCGGATTTTCATGTCACATATTCTCCCACAGGGAACTGAATGTCAGTCTACTTTGCATCTACTCATGACTCTCGTCATCTCTAGGCTCCTTTCATCCATTACACGATCAAAGCGACTTCATGTACACACACTGTGGTCCTATCACCAATATCACCTTACTGAAATGGTGACTGACACAACCTCCCTTATAGAGCTTCTTATAAAACCTGATACTAGCTATGGTGGTCGTTGTCACATCTTTCATAGGACAAGAAATGTCTCTAGATATCGCTCTGAACGAGCACACATGCTCTCATCAGACCCTTTAGTCTGGATTATACTAACCATTAGTTAGGGATGATAAACTGTACTATCATCGAGTTCTTCATGTACCTACTTTCACCTTATGGAAGTGAAACTTTAAGTCATACTCATGAACTTTTGAACTCGCATCATGGTGTAATTGAACCATCTCTCTCATATGTAGCTCAACCCGATCTATCCCTTGACAGTACTCTTTCTTTCTTATGTCATCTAGGTAAGGCGATCTACCGTAACCCATATTGCCTCATGACCTTTCTTGGTCAAGGGGAGACTTTCCACATCATCCATAGAGATGAACTCCCATTCCCTCTTGGGGACTCTTCATCCCTTATCTCAAATTATTGGGTCACTGGTGTTTGTCCTTCACCTTTTGGATTGCATGGCAGCATACCCCATGCAACTTCATCTTAGGCATCCAAAGTACTACTGTCACTTATTATCTTCGTAGTACGGTGTATGGTGATCTTAAAATCATGATCTCCTGTATGTCATGATTCCTTAAGGTCGATTCCTCAGAAACCCTAAACCACTCTAGTTGGGGTTTCATCACCTTCTTTTCCAAAGAAGTGCATATGAGGTTCTACCACCATCCTTTCATTGCATCAAAGACTAGACTGGATAACCAAACAACCATTAACTTTTCAACATATCTCGTTATATCTGAGTGTTAGCCAAACACATCTCCTTTCCAAACTTAGGGTTAGCCTAACAACCTCTTCTAGCTTCTAGTCAAACTAGTCAGATATATCTCAACCACAACATCCATTACTACTTCACATCCTTAGGTATTAGGTAACATTGAGGACATACACTTCCATGTATTTCACTTATCATCTTGATCTCTAAGTCTATCTTCACTGAAAACACCTTGAGCTCATCCTTTTGGTGATCAAACTCAACCTTGTATGACTCAAATCTCTAGGTGAAAACATCCTCATAAGGTGACTACCTCATTTATCTTAGTGTTTGTAATCCATTCATGTATCATTCACTTTACCAGGGCATGTTATCCTCTCTATCCACATGCCTCGTAGCAATGTTCCAACTCACATCATCTTTTATCCTTGGTGTATGGCATGCGTACTGTCCTATCTCTCACTCCCATAACAAGAGGAAATAAGCATTTGGCTGCAATCCAAATACAGAGTTCTTCCTGTTCCAAAAGTAGAGATGGTACATCCCACCTTGTCAGTACACCTTTAAATCTCAGTTTAAACGTGCCTCATATGTCACTTCATCACAATCATTTCGATATCAAAGTTACTTCCATGGAAAACTGGTCTCGAACCTATTGAGGTTTATATCCTTGGTCACTTCCTCTAGGTCTATAGGGTGCCGACTCTTTTGGGGTCATCCCTCTTCCCTCATGCATCAAGAGAGTGCCCTACTCATCTGCCCTTTGGATCCCATGAGTTCATGAAGGTGATCAATCTCCTAACCCATGGCCCTCAGACAATGATAACTGTTACCTCCTGACCCTATGGTCATGTGCAACTAGGGAATTAGGCAACTTCTACTTCCATCGGTCTTATCCCTACCTGACCCTAGGATAGACTTAGGATTCTCCATTTATATTACATGTCCAACTTAGAACCTTACCCAAGCCTTCATCACCTCTCTTTGTATACATGGGCTGAAATCCATCCTTTCATAGGGGTCATGGTGACCTGCCTACCTTGGTCAGGCCCCCTTAGCAGTTACCTCCATGGTAATACATCCACATCCACTTAGAGATGGATATCTATGGGTATGTAGGTTCATTCTCATACCATGTACCTTTCACTTAGCTTCTCAAGATCCTATGAGGCCTCTCTAGGTTTTCTCAAAACCCACAAAACTGGTATACCTCCTACCAAAGGATCCCTCTCCCAGGATGGGAGGAAACTATGACCATAAGGTCACAAACATTCTTAGGGTTTTCATCCATATGAGCATGCTTAACCCAACAGCTTATAAGGCACAAGAAGACCACCTACTAAACCATGCTAGGTCATTCTTGTTCTCTTTTCTCAATACTGGATCAAGATCATACCTTCTCATGTCATCAACTTAGCGGTGAGGGGTTCATCAAACATACCTTAAACATAAGGGACTTCCCTTTTCCTATATACATGAGGAGTACCATGCTCGAAACTATAGCAACTTAATTCTCGTCATGAGCATTAGGTATACCACTTCCCCTCTTAGGCCTAGGAACCCTAGGTTCACTTCTTGATGACCAACTACATGCTCAACCTATTAACCACGAACCAAACATATACATGGTATGACATGCACTTCCTGTCATCCTTCTACTCGAGCGAACACACCAGGGTTGAGTCCTCCCCAAGGACAACCAACAAGGTACAAGGCCTCGCAACCTGTTACTAAACCTCTTTCGGTCCATAGGCACATAGGTACCAGAAGCACTATCCTCTCTCTAGGGTTTGGTTTGTATAAAGGCAACCAAGATATCAACAGCCTTAACGGATCATGCATGAGGCAACCTCTATCATCCACTTAGGTCGCATCATCCTCAACTCCCCACTGCTCCTCATATCTCAGGGTCTAGGTTGACGACCTTCTTGCTTGGTATCCTACTCTCTCTCTAGAGCTAACCCTACAACCAACCTCACCATTAAAGGTCCTCTCTTCATGAAGGATCAACCTCAAAAGCATGCCCCTACCTGGATGAAGCATAGGTTTAACTTATGTTCGCTCAAGGTTATCCATAGCTCTTTATGCTTATTTCATAGGCCATCCTTCCTACTCTCCTGATCAGGGTTTCAACCCTTTCTCACACTACTCATGTACCCTGGGTGCATGCCATGCCCTACTCGCATAAGCCCATAGGGTTTCTAAGGTCCTTCACTAACATCATCATCTAAGGAGCTATCCTTTACCCTAACATGCACGAACCTTCCCAGGGTTGGGTTGCCAAAGGTGCTAGGTCACCCATGGATCATATGGCATCCCAAAGGCATGTCCTTTCAAACACCCGGTCTAACTCATCTCTCTCTAACCTTCACTTAGGGTTAGGGTTAGCATCATGATTAGAGGATGTGCCATGTCTCTACTTGCAATGGAGATCTCTATCTCCAAGACTAACTTATTCTCCTGACAAGAAGGTCTAGCCTCAGGTCTCTTCTGAGGACATGACAACTTATGTCATACGACCTAAGCATGTATCTATTCTTTAATTTGCGCTTAATCTATTAAGCTTATGTCCATGACATTTTATTTACATGCTTTTTATTAATTTGGTGGAGGATTCCTTAAACCTTATTAACCTTACCCATACCTTAAGAGGATGAGGAGAAGAAAGAAAACCCTAATCCTTCAGGTCCTTAACAAAATTTTGTGATGAGAAGGGATGAATAAGATGAGAAAGTCCTAAAGGTATCTTATTTCGATTCATACCCTAAGACTTTGGCCAGGCAGTCACACAGATCCGAGAGTCCTCATATTCCGACTAGCGGTGCGGAGGAAAATATTGCCATCCCCCGGTCATGATCCTTTTCTAGACACCTCCGTCTTTCGGATAGTCCTCTAATAACTCCCTTGGGTTCTATGGAGTTTGTAAAATTTAATAACTATTAATGGTTAACTGAGGAACCTAAGCTCTGATACCAAATGTTACGACCCTACCTCCCGATAACCCCCAATTAAGGGAGACCGAGAGGTCGAAGCCGCACCCATAACTTCCGGATCAAAGGTTCGACACTTAACCAAGAACAATTATTAAATTTCAACAATCTATACTGAAAAACTGTAATAAATTTTTTCATACCTTTTGAAAACTTTGGATTTCAAAACTTCTATCCATGTATGCATTCTACTCTAACTAATCCTCCTTGCATTTTACTTCATGTATTTGCAATATGATGATTTACTGTTTGTCCTTTTGGCTTGAACCTAAAACGCCGACAAACAAAACGTCGGTCAACCGAAGCTGGTATGTGGGGGAAACAGTAAACGTGCAACTATGATAACAATGTAATCAATCAATTAATCATTTAACAACCAAGATTACGTTTTAAATATAACTCCGCGATCCATGAGTACCCTATCCTCTGTGCTATCCCTACAGTGGACCTGGATACTACCTTCCTTATGGTAGATCCTCATTAAACCCTTCATGGTCCCATTTATATGTGAACCAATTTCTAGGGTTGAGTCACATGGCACTACTCGTAAGTAACCCACTCCTTAACTCAGGGCAGGCTAATGAGTCTCATGGCACTACACATAGGTAGCCCAATTTCTAACTCTCGGTAACCTAGACCTTGCTCTAGGATTACCCCTTTTTTTAGCCTTTTCAAAGCAATAGAGGTGGACCCAGATCTAGTCAGTTATATACGCACATTTATAGTGATAATCATAGTCTCTTTATAGTTGCATGAAATAAATAAACATCCAACAGTTATTTTCAAGCAACTGATTAAAACTTCGGGAATCACCGCGAAACTAGAGAGATTATTCATAAGAGTAACCACGTACCTGATTTGATGATTTCACAAGCATTAAGTAAACCCAACCAAGAATGAAATCCAACCAAGCAATTCAATCATCACATAATTCCTGAAAAGAATATGCACTCTATTTATTACCCACTTTATCGAGAATCTACTTTATTGACTTGGATTCACTTTCTAGGGTTTCTAATCCACATTAAGGTTTCATTAATATTCATTAGGGTTTCTGAGATTAATTTCTCAAACTTTATCCCTTTTAGGTCAACAAACCCTAAAATACTCTTTTCTACTTATATGAACCTTAATTTCTCAACTATCCTTTTTAATAGTCTTTTATACCCAAATTGACTTAGGATCATCATATCCCTATTTATTTATGGATTTGAACAATTAAAACAATTAAAAGACATATTCACCTAAATTAGGGTTTTCAAGCTCATTAATGCATATTCATGCACGAAACCCTAAATTAAGCTAATTATATAAAAAGATCATCTTTTAACAACATATTTACATATTTTCGATTTAAACATGATTTTCTCTTTATTTACCCTAAATTAGGGTTTCTACATATATTATCCTTCATACATAGACTAAAACCCTAAATTAGTCTAATTTTCATGTAAAACAGATTGAAACTCTTTTTAATGTTCAATAGGCTAATACTTCTCAAATTAACCTACTAAACCTCAAAGATTCATCCTTTATATGCCATTTAGGGTTTCTAATTAACTTTTGATACTTTTTTTATCAAATTAATATACTTTTGCAAATAGGAAAAAAATTAGGTTCTAAATCTATTTTTATCAGGTTCCTCATATTTTTCTGGTCAATTTTCATATATTAAGTTTATCCATCAGAGCTTTCTAGCAATTTCAAGGATTTTTGCAAGTTAATCACTTAATTGACCAATTGAGAACTGACACGTCAACATTAAATCCTTAACATTTACTTACCAAACTCGGCGCAGAAAACAGAGGAAAAGACTTGGATGCCCTTGGGTCACGTACGTGTGAATAGGGGCAGAAAGGTCATTTGACTCTTTCCCCTTTCTTCTTCCTCGCGACCCGTTTCTGCCGCAGCAACGCCCGTCACGCACGCTGTCCTCCTTCCTCCCGCGCTGGCGACGCGAGGCAAGCTTGGGGAGGGTATTTGCACCTCCACAGACCCTTTCCGGAGCTAGCATGACCCTCAGCGGAGGGGTTCCTCGACCGGCGACGGGTGTGACAATTTCCGCTGTCTCAACGGCTGTAGCAAGGCCAAAAACCTAGGGCAAGGCTCCAGCGGCATAACTGGAGCGTGGGTAGTCGAACAGGTCTGTACTATGATTGCACACCTCCTCGCTACATCCTCCAATGACCTCAGCCATCCACCAGACCTCAATGTCACCGGGGAAACTGCTGAAGAAGGAGGAGGAGGGTGTCGAGGTCTAAGCTAGGGTGCATGTTTGCACTGGTTTGGGATTATACTATATGCTGCGCAATGAACCCATCTAATCTTTCTTTTATAGCCTAGGTTTCAGCTTTCTCCCGAAATCCTTCCCCTACGAGCAGGTTACAGAAGACAGTAAGTCTTCAATCGTTATTAGGAAACGTGAAGGAGACTTTCCTTCATCTAATATTTGATAAAACCCCCTAATAAGGAAATCATTATATATTTTCCTCAAAACCCACTCTTCACACCAAAAATTAGGGAAAGTCGAATTATGGTGTTTCCTCTTATTTGAACCAATAATTACTCAAATTACTCCCATATCTTTATGATTCTTGATTTCCAAAATAAAACTTAAATATTGATCAAATAAATTACTTAAGACACAAGGTATCTTGGAAACACCTGGATTTTCTCCCACCATATTAAATTGGAATTATCTTTGATCTAAAATTATCTTGAACATAAATCTTGTGTACGAAATTCCCTTTTTCCTATTTTGGTTCTTAAGGATTTATATGTAAACTTTTTAATTAAAAGTAACATATTCTTTTCTTCTTCTATCATTTTAATTCCAAACTTTAGGAGAAATCCCATAATGGCTTAAATTTATTATGTGTCAACTTTGGAACTCAAACTCAAAAGTTATCTATCAATAAAGCATATTTTATGCATTATTTCTCATTATCATGTGTATTTCTTATTAAAATATTTCTTTTTGAGGATTTATCTTTATTTCTCTTTTATTTTCCTCATTGGTATTCCTTTTATGATTAGGAATCCTTGGGATACGAAATTCCACCAAGGATAACCTAATTATACCTTTTTCCACTCATTTCCAATATTATATCATTATTTTCAATTTCTTTCTTAATAAAGAAATATTTAATCGATATTTTCTTTTATTATTGCACTCTTTATGCCACTTTGGACTCCTTGGAACCCAAGGAACCCAAGAGGCACGAAATCCTTCTTTGGATTTGCCTTCTAGAGGTTTCCACATTTTTCTTTTCTCAAATATTCAATTATTCATTCACTAATTGAATTTTCTTATTATTTGGGCCCAATAGCCAATAAAGCCCACAACACAAACCAAGGCTATTGTAAACAAAATCCATGTATTCAAAATGAATTATATCATTATTTGTTCAAATATATTTAATATGAGAAATTACATTTCTCACCAAATGAACCCAAAATGAGGGTTGTAACACCATGAGACGGTCATCTGGTCACCCAGACGGTCGTCTGGAACTACGAGATGGTCATTTTGCAGTTTCCTATTGCATATGAATCGAAACTTTGTTTCCCATTAATGCTAAACAATAATTCCTGGCACCATAAGAATTGTTGAATTGAGATGATCGAATCCTCTCACAAATTTGGGAAAGTATCTAGAACCTTCGTCTGGCCTAACTGAGTGATATTTTACATGCAATACGATCATCCGGTGAGCCTAACCTAACCAGTCAATTCAACAAAATGAACCGGTCAGTTCACACCTTAGTTTGGGCAGAACTTAGCCAATTCAGTTTGGTGCACCAACAGGTCGGTTCAACATTTGAGCCGATCGTTTGGTGCACCAACACTAGTACATATATCACCTTTGACGTCAGTTAAATAAGCCTTTTGACATTAGTTTCCAAGCGACACCCATGTGGGAAACACTAAAAGTAGATGTATTAAGCATCAGATTACAAAACCAACGACCTAGAGCCATCCCTGATTACAACCAAAAAAACAACCGCCAACAATGGCACCATAGGCATCAGTTCTTCATCCAAAATTGACACCATTATCCATCCCGAACAAAAAATTTGGCCCGCCGTTAGACCATAGTTGTCAGTTGCTTATAAATAACCAACTCCATTAACCTCCTATATTGACGTTTTTTTGTAACTAAAAAATATCGACACCATTAGTAAAAAAGACAGTGATTTTCTATAGTTAACCGACGATCTGGACATTCATTGTCGATTTTTTACTTTTAACCGATAATGATGTTTTGCTTTTTTTTTCTTATCAACTTGCAGGCTTCATGTCCAGCTGGTCAGCAGGATGTATGCGATGACCCGACACCAAATCAGACTGTCACGTGTAATTAATTGCGGAAGAAAACATTAATAGTGGATTACTAGAAATCACTAAAAATTAAAACCATTTACAAGGAGATCCATTTCCAAGAAACTCTGATAATAAGAACCAAAGTATTAAATATACATTCTGGTTCACAAAGTACATACCATGTACCTTCTCTTCTCTAGGATTACATACAACAGTTGCTCTGTTAAATCTACATAAGCAACATAAAACCTCAAGGCATTCAATACCAAAATCTCAGATCAAACATTAAAGCATTAACTACTGATTACTAGGACCTGAGAGTACAGAGATGACACATAGGACTCTTATATACAAGACTTGACAGTCAGTATCTCCACCTGAGATATCATTACTATCCCTGATGCTGCTGTCCTTCCCCTAGTGTAGAGTTTCTACCTCCTCGTCCACCTAAAAAGGTTGGATTCCACGAGGGTGAGACAATTGAAAATTTTCCCAACGAGAGATATAACTCCCCGCCAGAAACATTATTATTGCAGGTAATAGTAATAAACTGAGAAGAGTAATATCTATTGAATAACATGATTAAATTATTATTAAGCAGATTAGAGAAATATCATCTATTCATTTTTATAAGGAATATGAATAACATGTATAATATTTATCCACTTCAGGATATAATAAACAACGTGACATCAACCAATAATTTCTGTAATTCGTCCTTAAGCAAATATGCTACACGGCTGAATTACATTTTACAAATCATTCTTATGCCCTGAGGAAGTGAGCCGTACCGCTCAAATCTAACCTTCAGTTGCGAAACCCAAAGCCGGTGCCATACAAGATCAAAGGAAGAGCCGGAATCCTCGATCTAATCTGTCTCGGTCAGTGCGAAACCACAAGAAGGACCACAATCTTTTGCTTAAGTGACATCAGTCACAGGGTTAGCTCACATGGCTACCCATTCTCTAGCCCGCCTTGGTACAGGTCCCGACGCCAGTAAATATGAGCCACATGCCAGTTCACCGTGCTCTCTGAGCCATGAACACATTCATGCTCCATCACACTGAGCCATGTCTCACATGGTTTATCAATTAAGGTTTCACATAGCATCACCCTATATTAGGGTTTCACATAGCATCACCTTGTATTAGGGTTTCACATAGCATCACCCTATATTAGGGTTTCACATAACATCACCCTATATTAGGGTTTGGGTTCCTCATTCCATTTCAATTAGGATTTCTTAACCCATTACCCAAAATTAGGGTTAGGGTTTCTCATCCTTCTCGATTAGGGTTTCATGATCACATTATCAAAGATCAAACCCTAATTCAAAACTCCATGCATCTTGGAGAATACATTGATATTACAATTAATATCCAAAACCTAATTCATTGCCCCACATGTCTAGAATTTCATAATACCTTCATAAGTATTCAATTAAACTTATGTATTGTAATTTTCCTTATTGATTAGGGTTTCCACTCTCCATTTATTAGGGTTTTATGATTACCTCATTAAACCAAACCCTAAGTCAGTGCTTCCACATATCTGGGAGCACATAGCATTATTTAGGTATTTAATCATACTTGTCATTGTTCCATATACTAGGAACACACATCATCATCATACCTTATTAGGTTGACTTAACCTTTCACTTAGTTCATGCACCTATGCTTATTATAGTGCATTGAATTTATTGCTTTCATGGGCACCAGGTGATAATTACTTTAATTATACTACTCACCTAAGTACTTTAGAGATGCTTCCATTTGAAACAACATTGAGATACTCTTCAACCACTTATGGGGTTATTAGTACTTACATGGTTTGAACCAATTAGTCCTTCAAACGGTTTAGACCAATTGAACCTTTAAATGGTCTTGAGGTCCCTTGACCTTCAAACGGTCTTGAGGTCACTTGACCTTCAAACGGTCTAAAGACCGTTAGACCTTAAACGATCTTGGTTCAATTGAATCTCCAAACGGTCTTGAACCTTTTGTACCCCCAAACGGTCTTGAGGTCATTGAACCCCAAACGGTCTTGAGGTGCTTTACCTCCAAACGATCTTGAGGTGCTTGACCTCCAAACGGTCTTGGGCCTTCTTTGATCTTCAATCAGTTTTGAAACCGTTTGATCAAATCAATTTTTTTGAAAACATTTAATCCTAAACGGTTTGAGACCGTTTGATTTAAATATTAATTAACCCTGAATAGTTTGAGATCGTTCGGTCCTCAAATGGTTTGAGACCATTTGGTCATAACAACTTGAAACTGTTTAACCCTAAATTAGGGTTACAATCTAATTTAATTTAGGGCTTTGCAACCAATTGAGCTAGGGTTCTAAAATTAATTGAATTTGATTTGTTTGAAGTTATTAGGTCATGAGACCAATAAATCCTTGAACCTATTGAAACCATTTAGTCTCTAACAGTTTGAAACTGTTTGCCCTTCAATCAGTTTTGAAACCGTTTGGTCACCAAACAGTTTGAAACCGTTTGGTCTAAAACGGTTTGAAACCGTTTGACCAACACAAAGTGAAACCGTTTGCTCATGATGTTTCTTGAGGTGTGTGCTAAGATGATGTCATCATCATCAAGATTCAGACCTCTAATTTCTACTTCCATTTATATGATTAATTCAACAATTATTCAAGAAGAAATAAAGGATCAACATATGATGAGAAATTGAAATCAATAATAACATTGATGGGTTCAAGTTATATAACCCGCCTTCAAAGTAGCTTCAAAGATTCAAGATTCATGTATCTAATGGTGAAAGAAGCTCCTTGAACTATCCAAGGCTTGTTTCCAACTTCTTTGGATGCAAAGGATAGCCTAGGTTGAGCATTGGATGGAAAAGAGAAGAAAATTAATGTTGAAATCCGATTTCAACCATCAATTCAAGGTTGAAGATGATCATGGAGTTTACCTTTATCTTAGGGAACGTTTTCCTCCTGCACCTAAGCTCCTTGGTCATCGGAAAAAGCAAAGAAAGAAAGTGGTTTGCAAAATGGCCTTTCAAGTAAGGAGAAAATCAAGTATATGTAATTGATTTTTGAGGAGAGAGAAAGTAGGGGAAAATCCATCCACTTTCTTGCCACATGCCCCCTCCCTTCCTTGACTTAGAAGCCATCTTCCTTTACCTTAAATTTCCTATCGTTTATCCTTGAACTCAAAGCAACCACTTAAGCACCTTAATTAATATAATACTATTATCTTTATTTAGTGGACATTACTTTTTAATTAACAAATGTGGGTGGGTTACTTCACTTACTTAGGATATTTCGGTGCAACTTAAGGAATTTGGACGTACTTGCAATATAGGATTTCAACCAAAGCCTTTTTAGTCGATGGGCACTTCAATTAATATATTTATTTTTGCTACAAATTAAATTAGGGTTTCAATTATGCTTAAATCTTGATTATTTTATTATCAAGATTATCTTTCCTCAAAAGTAATTCAAACAAGACGCCCGTTTCTCTTTATTTTCTATAAATGATACCAAGAAACAGTAGGGATACAATAGAAGTGGTATTTTACATATTCAACCCTAGTTTTTGGGTAAATTGCAAATTACACCAAAACTAGCATTCAATGCTCAAACATTATTCAAACAAGCTCCTTCTTGGAACTTAGGCTTGTAGAAGCCATACCTCAACATCATTCTCATTCTTATGATGTTATCACACTTGTGGAACATTTATCATGTAACATTTGCAAGGTAACCCCCTTAATTTGGGTAAATTGCACTATAGTCCAAAACAGGTAAAACATTGTTTCAACATTATTCAAATAGGACCAAAATTGAAAAATGAGCTCTCCTTTAGTCTTAATTACTTTTCAAAAGAAAAAGACATGAATATAAATGACTTACTTAAGCAAAACTTCTAGGGTGAAGCCTTAACCCAGGTCAGGGATGTTACAAATTATCCACCCCTAACAGGGATTTCGTCCCCGAAATCATCAAGAGAAAAGAGAAGGGTACTTCCTACTCATCTCTTCCTCCAACTCCCACATAGCTTCTTCAATGCCACAATGATGCCAGAGAACTTTCACAAGTATTATGTCTTTCTTTTTCAACTTTTTGATTCTCCTGTCAAGAATCAACACTGGTCCCTCTACATAGGATATATCTTCATTTAATTCTACCTCCACAGGTTGTAAAACTAACTCCGTGTCAGGGTGACATTTTCTCAGCATAGATATATGGAATACTGGATGTAATTTGTATAGTTCATGGGGCAACTCCAACTTATAGGCTACCTTTCTGATCCGTTCAATGATTGGATAAGGCCCCATAAATCTAGGAACTAACTTACCCTTCTTTCTAAATATGAGAACACCTTTCCAAGGTGAGACTTTGAGATATACTCTGTCTCCAACTTGGAATTCTAAAGGTCTTCGCCGTTTATCAGCGTATGACTTCTGTCTATCCTGTGCAGCCTTTAACTGTTGTTGTAGTACTTTATTCTTCTCAGTTGACTGTTGTACTACTTCAGGACCTAAAAGTTGGTATTCTCCCATTTCATATGAGCACAATGGAGACCTACAACGTCTACCATATAATGCTGAATATGGTGCCATATCAATACTGTATTGATAACTATTGTTGTAAGCAAATTCTATTAAGCTTAAGTGTATATCCCAACTTCCTACAAATTGAAGGACACATGCCCTAAGCAAATCCTCTAAAGTTTGTATAGTCCTCTCAGATTGTCCATCTGTCTGTGTGTGAAAAGTGG
The DNA here is from genome assembly GCA_963693085.1 of Alisma plantago-aquatica. Lineage (NCBI taxonomy): Eukaryota > Viridiplantae > Streptophyta > Magnoliopsida > Alismatales > Alismataceae > Alisma > Alisma plantago-aquatica. The sequence continues at coordinate 731,416,360 of OY856409.1, read as the reverse complement.
TACTAAACCTTAACTGCATACCCAAAGCTTTATGTAGTCGTTCCCAAAAATGACTCATGAATTGGGGACCTCTATCAGAAACAATTGTAGCTGGAACCCCGTGTAAACACACTATCTCATCTATATAGATCTGTGCAAGTTTCTCAGCAGTATAGGTTGTTTTGACAGGAAGAAAATGTGTTGACTTAGTCAACCTATCAACTATCACCCAAATGGAATCATGACTTTTGGTTATTCTGGGCAAACCGACCACAAAGTCCAGGGTTACGTGATCCCATTTCCACTGTGGTATAGGTAAAGGTTGCATTGTTCCTGCAGGCTTCTGATGTTCAACTTTAACCTGCTGACATACTGGACACTGCATAATAAACTCAACTACATCTTTCTTCAAACCGGGCCACCAATACATATCTTTCAAGTTATGATACATTTTGGTGCTCCCTGGATGCATTGCATACATAGATGAATGAGTTTCCTCCAAGACTAACTTTCTTAAATCATTGGCATCAGGTACTACCATCCTACCCTAGTAACATACTACCTCATCATCAGACTAATGAAAACCATCCCATTTCTCATTACCATATTCTGACCTGATCTGTTGAATCACAGTATCAACTTGTTGTGCCTCTTTGATCTGTTGTTTTAGAGTAGGTTTTATGTACATCTCAGCTAACAATCCAGCTAACAAGGATTCTTTAAGCTGTACATTGTCTTGCCTCAAAGAGACAAGAATGTCTTGTTTAAAGCACACTAAAAAGTTCAACTGTGCCTTGTCCATATTTGGAAATGATGATTTTCTACTTAGTGCATCAACCACTACATTAGCCTTTCCTGGATGATAATCAATTGTATAATTTTAGTCCTTGATTAACTCCATCCAGCGACATTGTCTCATATTCAACTCATGCTATGAAAAGATGTATTTTAGGTTCTTATGGTCTGTGAAAATCTGGAACGTCTCTCCATAGAGATAATGTCTCCAGATCTTCAACACATGAACCACTGCAGCCAATTCTAGATCATGTGTTGGATAATTTTTCTCGTGTTTCTTAAGCTATCGAGAAGCAAAAGAAAACACTTGTTTATCCTGCATCAACACACATCCTAGACCGTTCTTAGAAGCATCATAGAAAATAATGTACCCCTTTCCTTGCTCAGGTAACACTAACACAGGTGTACTGGTTAACCTTTCTTTCAACAACTGGAATGATTGTTGACACTTGTCATTCTAGACAAAAGGAACCTCCTTCTTAGTCAACTTAGTTAGGGGTAATGCTACAGAACTGAAGTTCTTAATGAACATCCTATAGTAGCCTGCCAGTCCTAGAAAACTGCGTATCTCTGTTGGTGTCTTTGGCTGTTCCCACTCCATGATAGATTCTACCTTTTTAGGATCAACACGGATACCTGAAGAAGATATTACATGCCCTAGGAAAGACACTTCTGATAACTAGAATTCACACTTACTGAATTTGGCATATAGCTTGTGCTCTCTCAGTAAAGTCAGAGCCTGATGAAGGTGTTGCTCATGTTGTTGAGCATCTTTACTGTAAACTAGGATGTCATCTATAAAGAATACTATCAATTGATCAAGGAATGGTCGAAAAATTCTATTCATGAGTTCCATGAATGCAATTGGTGCATTAGTTAGTCCAAACGACATAACTATGAACTCATAGTGACCATACCTTATCCTAAAGGATGATTTAGGTATGTCACTTTCCTTGATGCGTAACTGATGGTATCCTGACCTCAGATCTACTTTAGAAAAGATAGTTGCACCACACAACTGGTCAAACAAGTCATCTATCCTTGGTAGAGGATATTTGTTCTTTATGGTTACTTTGTTTAGCTGCCTATAGTCAATGCATAATCGTATAGACCCGTCTTTCTTTTTAATGAAAAGAATTGGAGCACCCCATGGTGAAGTACTCGGTCAAATAAAACCCTTTTTAAGCAACTCCTGCAACTGTTTCTTGAGTTTTTCCATCTCAGCAGGTGCCATTCTATATGGTGTTTGAGCTATTGGTTGTGTACCCACGATTAAATTAATCTCGAAATCAATCTCTCGGGGTGGAGGAACACCTGGAAGTTCCTCAGGAAACACATCCTCAAACTCCCTAATAATTGGAACTGCAGAAAGACTAGGACTCTATGCTCTGGTATCTACCACATGTGCCAAGAATGTGAAGCATCCTTGTCTCATCAACTTCTCAGCTACCATAGATGACACTAGACAGGTTGGAAGAATCTTTCTGTCCCCCTAAAAGATCCACATATCACCCTTGTCTGTGAACATAGCCTGCTTGGAACCACAATCCAAGACAACCTTATACTTTTCTAGGTTGTCCATTCCAAGGATTATGTCGAACCCATGCATCTCAAGTGGTATAAGATCCACCTGAATGCTATGTTCTGAAAAATAAAGAACACAGGGAGAACACACCTCCCGCATCACTACAGATCCAACTAATGGAGTTTCTAATAACAAGTAATCTACTCTATGACTAACAGTTATATTGCAGTCATGAATCACTTATCGAGTGATAAAGGAATGTTTAGCACCCAGATCAATCAAAACAGATACAAAGAAGGATGAAGACATATCATAATGAAATAATTCCATTTGACCTGTCACGACTCGTGGGTTAACCACTGCTTCCGGCTGATTCATAGCATAGAATCTTTCCGTTGTTGGTTGTCGACTACTTGCCCTGTTGTTGGATGTAGATGAACCAGCTTGGGATGCCTGCCCACGTCCTCGAGTGCCACTACTAAATTTTCGCTTATGAGAGCCTTGTTGACTCTGCCTCGGTGGCTGGGTTACACTCATGTCTCTAACTAGACAGTCTTTCATCAGATGTCCCATCTTCCCACATTTATAACAGACTCTGTTCTCCCACTGTGGTCTAGATGGTCATGTTACTGACTTTGATGCTGAGCTGTGAGCTCCCTCTGGTGGTAAACTATGACCTCTACCCTTGCTGGATGTCCACTGCGTCTGAGTGTTAAACCTCGGTGGTGCTGTTGGCGTAGAAAACCTTGGTTTCTTAAAACTCTCAAACCTCTGTCCCTGGAACTGTGTATACACCTTCTTACTGTTGGCCTAATCCTTCTTAGTCACAGACCTTTCTATCCTCCTAACGGACTCCACAAAGGTGGAAAACCTCTCTCTATTCTCTAGAGCAGACACATGTGTGGTTAAATCAACGTTCAAACCCTTCTCAAAATGTTGAATCCTATCCTCATCTGTAGCAGCCATGTGCGGATAGAACCGTAGAAGCTCCATGAACTTAGCATCATACTCACTAATGTTCATCGGTCCTTGCCTTATCTGCTCAAACTGAGAAATCTTCTCATCCAGGTAAGTCTTGGGAAAATATCTACTAACATATTCACGTCGGAATTCTTCCCATCTGACTTCAACACCTGGCCTTTTGCCTTCTTCTATGGCCCACCAATGGCCAACACTTCCCTTCAATAGGTACACCGCATGTCTAACCTTCTCAGCCTTTGGGATATTAAGAATTCTGAAGGCCTTTTCCAGCTCAGTCAGCCATAAGTCTACATCTGCTGGGTCAGTTGTACTAGCATAATCAGTGGCTCCTACTCGGCGAAGCCATTCAAAAGTCTTACCAGCTCCATGTCCCTCATTGTGAGCTAGTGCCCTAAGTGCAGGTGGTGACATCCTATCCGCCATATGTGTCATAGTCGCCATGAACTACCCAAACAGAGCATGGAAAGCTGGATTTTCTAGTGTAGCTTGGTTAAGCTGGGGATGTTTAAGTACTAGTTCTTCTCTAGCCTGATCCCTTGCACCTCCTCTTAGTGTAGCAACACTGCTTTCAGCAGCATGTTCTTCATGTGATCCAACCATCTTCAAGCTTTACTTCTTCTCCTGAGAGAAGAAGTCACTATCAGATAAACTGAAAGATACTAGAATAGACTCAACAACCTTAATCCTATGTCTCTGTAGACTCAGCGAACCTAGAGCTCTGATACCACTTATGTTGAGACGACCCAACACCAAATCAGTCTGTCACAGTGTAATTAATTACGGAAGAAAACATTAACAACAGATTATTGAAAATCACTAAAAATTAAAACCATTTACAAGGAGATCCATTTCTAGGAAACTCTGATAACAAGAACCAAAATATTACATATACATTCTGGTTCACAAAGTACATATCATGTACCTTCTCTTCTCGAGGATTACATACAACAGTTGCTTTGTTAAATCTACATAAGCAACATAAAACCTCGAGGAATTCAATACCAAAATCTCAGATCGAACATTAAAACATTAACTACTGATTCCTAGGACCTAAGAGTACAGAGACGACACATTGGAATCTTATATACAAGACTTGACAGACAATATCTCCACCTGAGATATCACTACTGTCCCTGATGCTGTTGTCCTTCCCCTAGTGTAGAGTTTCTACCTCCTCGTCCTCGTCCACCTAAAAAGGTTGGATCCCACAGGGGTGAGACAACTGAAGATTGTCCCAGCGAGAGATATAACTCTCTGCCAGAAACATTATTATTGCAGGTAATAGTAATAAACTGAGCAGAGTAATCTCTATTGAATAATAGGATTAAATCAAGCAGAATAGAGAAATATCAGCTATTCATTTTAATAAGGAATATGAAGAACATGTATAATATTTATCCACTTTAGGATACAATAAACAATGTGACATCAACCAATAATTTTTGTAATTTGTCCTTAAGGAAATATGCTACACGGCTGAATTACATTTTACAAATCATTCTTATGCCATGAGGAAGTGAGCCTTACCTCTCAAATCCAACCTTCGATTGTGAAACCCAAAGCCGGTGCCATACAAGATCAAAGGAAGAGACAGACTCCTCAATATCATCTGTCTCGATCAGTACGAGACCACAAGTAGGACCCCAGTCTCTTTCTTAAGTGACATCAGTCACATGGTTAGCTCACATGGCTACCCATTCTCTAGCCCGCCTTGGTATAGGTCCCGGCGTGAGTAAATTTGAGCCACGGGCCAGTTCACCATGCTCTCTGAGCCATGAATGCATTCATGATCCATCACACTGAGCCATGGGCCTGTTCACCATGATCTTATACACATCTTGAGTCTACAACCGAAGTTGCACTCTAATCCTTCTCATTTTCGGCTAGGAGAAACTTCACATATTCAACAATATATGTCCCAGATTAACCAGCAGGAGAATCCGTTTCACCATCACCAGCTACTGACGATGATGGATATATGGCTAGGGTTCTACATGATAATATTCCACTTGATTATTTAAGTACATTATCATATTCTTTTAGCATCAATCAAGTTTTCAAACAATAGTTATTATGACAAATGCTATACAGAAAACAATATTCCTATCAAGTACTTTTCAAAACTTTATAAAGCATTGGGATCTCAATCCCTTGTCTCATTATTGGGAATTCACATCCCTCAGCAACACCATCATCATATTTGCTGGATCTGGATATTCAAACCCTTAGCTCATCACTAAACATGATTACCACTTATCAGGTAACTATTACCTCCAGGTCATCTGACCAAGATATTTAGGATACTTGTTACACAAGCATCTCACATGGTTTACTAGGCATATTCAACTTCTTGTTGTCACCTCTCACTAGGAAACAAATAAAATAATGGCTCACAAGGCCCATTAACATCATAGCTCATACCTGATTATGCTCATCATCTCATGATGCCTGCATGGTTAGTACACTTGATATCAACCATATCAATTTCATATCATCAATATGCAATACAAAGATAACATTACTATTCCCTCATTAGGGTTAGAGTTTTTTCATCTTTATCAATTAGGGTTTCACATAGCATCACCCTATATTAGGGTTTCACATAGCATCACCCTGTATTAGGGTTTCACATAGCATCACCCCGTATTAGGGTTTCACATAACATCACCCTGTATTAGGGTTTGGGTTCCTCATTCCATTTCAATTAGGATTTCTTAACCCATTACCCAAAATTAGGGTTAGGTTTTCTCATCCTTCTTCATTAGGGTTTCATGATCACATTATCAAAGATCAAACCCTAATTTAAAACTCCATGCATCTTGGAGAATGCATTGATATTACAATTAATATCCAAAACCTAATTCATTGCCCCACATGTCTAGAATTTCATAATGCATTCATAAGTATTCAATTAAACTTATGTATTGTAATTTTCCTTATTGATTAGGGTTTCCACTCTCCATTGATTAGGGTTTTATGATTACCTCATTAATCCAAACCCTAAGTCAGTACTTCCACATATCTTGGAGCACATAGCATTATTTAGGTATTTAATCATACTTGTCATTGTTCCATATACTAGGAACACACATCATCATCATACCTTATTAGGTTGACTTAACCTTTCACTAAGTTCATGCACCTATGCTTATCATAGTGCATTGAATTTATTGCTTTCATGGGAACCATGTGATAATTACTTTAATTATGCTACTCACCTAAGTACTTTAAAGGTGCTTCCATTTGAAACAACATTGAGATACTCTTCAACCACTTATGGGGTTATTAGTACTTACATGGTTTGAACCAATTAGTCCTTCAAACAGTTTAGACCAATTGAACCTTTAAACGGTCTTGAGGTCCCTTGACCTTCAAATGGTCTTGAGGTCACTTGACCTTCAAATGGTCTGAAGACCGTTATACCTTAAATGGTCTTGGTTCAATTGAATCTCCAAACGATCTTGAACCTTTTGTACCTCCAAACGGTCTTGAGGTGCTTGACCTCCAAACGGTCTTGGACCTTCTTTGATCTTCAATCGGTTTTGAAACAATTTGATCAAATCAATTTTTTTGAAAATGTTTAATCCTAAATGGTTTGAGACCATTTGATTTAAATATTAATTAACCCTAAAAGGTTTGAGACCATTTGGTCCTCAAACAGTTTGAGATCGTTTGGCCATAACAACTTGAAACTGTTTAACCCTAAATTAGGGTTATGATCTCAATTAATTCAAGGCTTTGCAACCAATTGAGCTAGGCTTCTAAAATTAATTGAATTTGATTTGTTTGATGTTATTAGGTCATGAGACCAATCAATCCTTGAACCTGTTGAAACCATTTAGTCTCTAATGGTTTGAAACCATTCACCCTTCAATTGGTTTTGAAATCGTTTGGTCACCAAACGATTTGAAACCGTTTGGTCTAAAACGGTTTGAAACTGTTTGACCAACACAAAGTGAAACTATTTGCTCATGATGTTTCTTGAGGTGTGTGCTAATATGATGTCATCATCATCAAGCTTCAGACCTTCAATTTCTACTACCATTTATATGATTAATTCAACAATTATTCAAGAAGAAATAAAGGATCAACATATGATGAGAAATTGAAATCAATAATAACATTGATGGGTTCAAGTTATATAACCCGCCTTCAAAGTAGCTTCAAAGCTTCAAGCTTCACATCTCTAATGGTGAAAGAATCTCCTTCAACTAGCCAAGGCTCATTTCCAACTTCTTTGGATGCAAAGGATAGCCAAGGTTGAGCATTGGATGGAAAAGAGAAGAAAATCAATGTTGAAATCTGATTTCAACCATCAATTCAAGGTTGAAGATGATCATGGAGCTTACCTTTATATTGGGGAACGTTTTCCTCCTGCTCCTAATCTCCCTGGTCTTTGTCCAAAGCAAAGAAAGAAAGTGGTTTGCAAAATGGCCTTTCAAGTAAGGAGAAAATCAAGTATATGTAATTGATTTTCTAGGAGAGAGAAAGTAGGGGAAAATCCATCCACTTTCTTGCCACATGCCCCCTCCCTTCCTTGCCTTCGAAGTCATCTTCCTTTACCTTCAATTTCCTCTCATTTATCCTTGAACTCAAAGCAACCACTTAAGCACCTTAATTAATATAATACTATTATCCATTTTTAGTGGACATTACTTTTTAATTAGCAAATGTGAGTGGGTTTGTTCACCTACTTAGGATATTTCGGTGCAACTCAAGGCATTTGGACGTACTTTAACTATATGATTTCAACCAAAGCCTTTTTAGTTGATGGGCACTTTAATTAATATATTTATTTTTGCTACAAATTAAATTAGGGTTTCAATTATGCTTAAATCTTAATTATTTTATTATTAAGATTATCTTTCCTCAAAAGTAATTCAAACAAGACACCCCCTTCTCTTTATTTTCTCTAAATGATACCAAGAAACAGTAGGGACACAATAGAAGTGGTATTTTACATATTCAACTCTAGGTTTTTGGTAAATTGCAAATTACACCAAAACTAGCATTCAATGCTCAAACATTATTCAAACAATCTCCTTCTTGGAACTTAGGCTTGTAGAAGCCATACCTCAGAATCATTCTCATTCTTATGATGCTATCACACTTGTAGAACATTTATCATGAAACATTTGCAAGGTAACCCCCTTAATTTGGGTAAATTGCACTTAGTCCAAAATAGGTAAAACATTATTTCAACATTATTCAAATAGGACCAAAATTGAAACATGAGCTCTCCTTTAGTCTTAATTACTTTTCAAAAGATAAAAACAAGAATCTGAATGACTTATTTAAGCAAAACTTCTAGGGTTAATCCTTAACCCAAGTCAGGGATGTTACAATGTAGAACCTGCAGTTCTGAACTGTAGGTTACAACATCCTCTGGTTTCAGCCAACAACAGACCACAAACCAACAATATTAACAAGATGGATAATATTATATATATATAGATCATGTGATTCACACATGTATAATAACATTTAATTCATTCATCTGATTCAAACACATGTAGAAACTTGTAGTTCCATTCATTCCACATGTAGTGTAGAAGCACATTCATTCATTCATCTCTTTTCACATTCACACACATGTAGAAGCACATTCACACACATGCATATAGATAAGACAATTTAAAATTCATTCAGACATGTATATAGAAGTGTGTCTTTCAAAGTTTAACATGTCATAAAATACAAAAAAATATTATGACATCAAAGTTTAGAAATGTCATTCTTTATCATTATCATCGTTGTCATCAGTACTCCAGTGATAATAAAAAATTCCCAGTGCTTCTAAGGCTTTTGCCCATTGTTCTCTTATATCATCTAATTGTTCCATCGTATAGGGACTATGTACATCTAATAACTTTTCACCTGTACATATATATATAATTAATAGGATTGATATATTTCATATAATCTAATGAGACTATATAATATATATAACTAATAAGATTGATATATTTCATATTATCTAATGAGACTATAAAATACATGTTGTATGTTATCAATATCCAGTGCATCATATCTGATAATTAGGTCCATATATCACATCATGTAGTATGCACATGCCCAACCGTTGTCTTGTTTAGCACACTATAAATTTCAACATACAAAATTTTAATCAATAAAAACAAGCATAGTTCACATAAATAATATATACATTGGAGTCAGGAAACTAATTTCACATTCTCCCAAACTAACGATTTATCCTTTATCTTGCACACGTTTCCTCCAACTCTTTTGAAATCTTTTAAAGCCCCACATGTTAATGTAACCCATTAAATTGCATTACCAAATAGTAATGTAATAATAGATGTTAACAGATATAAATATAAAAAAATTTCTCACGTGAATAATGGCCTTTTCATTACATGTCCATGTATGCCTAATTGCTTCACCATAGGATCTAGATAATAAAAAGTGAACGTCTTGGGGACAATAACCAGTAACTCCCAATGGTTACCACTAGAGATAAGAAAGTTTAAAATATATAACTAAAAATCAACAATAAAATGTAATTTTCTTAACATTGAATGGAGCTATTATATAAGCAAAGTAAATTTACTTAACATTGAATGGAGCTATTATCACGCTCTTTTTTTTAACCAAAATATTTAAAAGTGACAGAGAAGTATAAGGTAACTGTTGTAGGGTCTTTATCTATAAGACTGATCAAAGATGGAATTAGAAATCCCCCATGGGCAAACAAAAAATGTTCATAGATCTTGTGTAGGTGGCTGTAAAACATATATTACATATGCATTAATATATAAGAAACCATATCACCATATATAAAACAAGGTATATAGATACATAAATAAGATCTCACCATATCCATAGCTCTATCATAGATGTATTCAACCAATCATACCTAAATAACTCCAAAATATATTGTATAAATATAGTATTATCATATGATTCGCCTGCAACATCATCCATAATATAAACATTTATAGGACACAATTTGTTATGTTCGCGTATCCATATTTCCATACCTCTACAATTAGGACCTATCGAGTCATATAGGTCCTTTGGAAGCCAACTAGGTACTACAGGAGGAGGTAGGTGGAGGCGGAGCTGTAACGAGCTTCTTCCTTTTCTCATATATATAATTTCATATCAATTGACTTGTATATACATGCTAAAAAATTAACGTAATGTTAAATTCACCATACATGATCAATATAGATGACATCCATTTTGGGCCACAATATCACTCTGCCTTCTGCTTCACTAAGTGTGTCAACATCTGGGTGGGCATATAGCAATGGATGATGCCTCTAATGAGGGAATACAATCCTCAAGCTCATACTAACATAACCATCAGGTATTGGAGTTCCATGAATCATGTGACCTGGAAGGCGTGGGTAATCCTCGGCATCTGCAATAATGAATTCTTTGACTCTTAGACGACATGACCTCAACCCCTACACATTTACATAGAGTATGTTATATACATATATACATAAACATATCATATTGAAAATATGAGCTACTATGTCATAAAAATACTTACATCATACATGATAGGTGGTGGGTCTACAAGATTACTCCCAACCACCTCTATCGTAGGGGAAGAGCAGCACGACACATGTACTGTCTGAGTGGTAGCCTGAGATGCCTACCACTTTCTCATTGCTTCATGGAGTCTCTTATCAAGTGCTTCCTCGACTCTCCTATCAATTAACTCATCTACCTATACATGGACAAAAGAAACACTAGATTTTTATTATTGAATTCCCTTTGCAATAACATTCTAAAAAAAGAATAAGTTACCTCAGCTTTTGAAAATCCCACTTTTGGGACATGTTTGCATTGTGATGGCCCAAAGAGAGCTTTTATGCCCACACCAAACCTAAAACCCTAACACATTTAGGATGCTCTGGGTTACAAAGAGCAACTATCAATTCATCCCTTGTTCCCTCAGGGATGAACTTTCCTTGCTTCCTCTGCTCGTGAGCTCCCATTAATTGCCATCAATAGAAACAAGTAAGTAAACATAACAATCATCAATATTGAATGCTTTGAGAGTTGAATGTTACCATTTTTGCAGCCGCCTCAACAATTGCGGGCTTGGTTATATCTCCTTTCTTATTTTGCCTCGCAACTATCCACACAGCATGGCAAGGCAAATGTGCAGGAGTAATAGTAGAGGACTCACTAGTCTCCTAAGTAGCACCAAACTCAGAAGCAACAATATCCAGTAGTTTTTAGTGAACACCTACATAGCCACTTGGACACATCATGTGGTCATGCACATTTAGTGCACGCCTTGCTCTTTGACCATCGTTGATAGCCTTGTTATTAAGAACATTGAATTGGTTAGTAACACTAAAGGTCAATCGTGAATAGGAGAATTCATAAGAATTGGTTAATACCTTGAATTCATCGATATTTCTCCTGGAAACAAATGCCTCCCAGTCCTTTGGTTCAAGGTAGTTCCATTGCTCAGTGCCTGACTTCTTAATATTCTCAGCATCTCGAATGTATAGTCAGGTGAGATTTGTCTTATAGTTCCTGAGGACCCTCCCATAGCTTTACATCACCTTTTTATGATGTAAGCTTTCATCTAGTTCAAATATACTTTGCAAAATATCATATATTTAATAGACTAGTATATCCTAAAAATTAGTATTATGAAAAATAGAATTGTAAATGATAATAACTCACATATAGTTCTTTCCATATTAAGTCTTTCATCATACTTATCATAGTACTCTTCTTCATCTATATGATCTTCAATGAACTGTCTTTTACCATGAAGAACAACCGACCAATTTTCATTTGCAGGATCATCGATATAAAATACTTGTTTCCCCTATGACACCAATATGAATGGTTCACCCTTCTCGCCAATCTTTTCAAATTTCACTAATGTGAAACCCAATTCATCCACTATAACTCCTTTGGTGTTATCAACCCAATTAGATTTAAAGAGTAGAATTTTGAAATCTACGTAGTCAAACTCCCATATGTCTTCAATGACACCGTAATATGACATTTTAGCTTCACGTGGACTCTTATCCTTTACATTGGAAAAAAACAATGACAATGCTTGAAGGGCGACCCCACTATTTTGGATGACGCTCTTATCATCTTGACGCTTTGTGTAATATGAGTACCCATTTATGTCAAACCCTTCATAAGACATAACATTCATTTTTGGTTTAAAGGCGAGGCATTTGATATTTTTAGCAATATTATTTTGTGTTTGAGATAGTTGATGTAAGACTTTATCTTCAAACCACTTAATAAATGTCTTGCTATGCTCTCTAGAAAGCCGCATTGAATTGGCTTGATGATATTGTTTCTTAATGAAATTGGTATGTTCCTCGATATAAACACTCACTTCGTCGATGTTGTGTAAAATATACAGGTGAGATTGTTCAAACATCTCACAGCTGATTACTTTCATCCGTGATCCTAAAATCCCTTTGCCTACAGAATACTCCTCAATATTCTTGTCATTTATAGGAGCATCATTACCACTCAGAAAGTCATTGCACAAATATATAACCTCTCTCGCCACATAACCCTCAATAATACTCCCTTTAGGCTGATAACGGTTTTGAACATCACCTTTAAAAATGCCCATGTATCGTTCAAAAGGATACATCCAATGCAAGAAAATTGGTCCCAACATTTTCACTTCCCTAGTCAAGTGGGCAACAAGATGAATCATGATATCAAAGAACGAAGAAGGAAAATACATCTCAAGCTGACATAGGGTAACAACCACTTCTCTTTGCAACTTATCGAGAGTCTCATGATCAATAACTTTGCTGCACAGACGGTTAAAAAAGAAACAAAGTCTGGTGATTGCAAACCTTACATGCTTCGGTAGTATAGATCGAATTTCCATGGGCATTATTTCTTGCATTAGAGTGTGACAATCATGATATTTAAGACCTATCAGCTTTAGATATTTCATTGATACCAATCTACATATGTTGGATGAGTAACCCTGTGGCACCTTAACATTAACCAAACACTCACAAAAAGCTTTCTTCTCCTTTCTAGATAATGTGTAACAAGCAGGAGGTATGTATGTTCTCTGATCATTACTAACTACTTCTGTTAATTCTATCCTTATTCCCATTTCATGTAGGTCTGATCTGGATTTGATCCCATCTTTAGTCTTACCTGGTATATTCAACAGAGTACCAATGACACTATCACAAACATTTTTCTCAACATGCATGACATCGATATAATGCTTGACTGCCAAAGAAATCCAATAAGGAAGATCCCAAAATATTGACCTCTTCTTGAATAAAAATTTGTCACTCTGTGTGGCCATGGTACATTGTGATCTCTTACCAAATTCATTGACAAAGTCTTTTACTCTTTCATAAACAACCTCCCATGGTATAGGTTTAGGCACACTTCGTTCCTCATTCCATCCATTGAACGCTTTGCGCAACCTTCAATATAGATGGAATTTTTTAAGAAACCTTCAATGACCAAAATATACAGTCTTGCCTTCATGTTTTAGTCATATTGAATAAGTGTTCTCTTTACATATATGACACACTTTATATCCCTTGACACTGTATCCAAATAAATTCCCATATGTTGAAAAGTCATTAACAATGCAAAATAGCATAGCATGCAAACAAAATGTCTCTCTACGTGAAGCATCATAGGTCATCACACCTTCACCCCAAAGTTTCTTTAAGTCATCAATCAGAGGTTCAAGATAAATGTCGATATCATTTCCAGGTTATTTAGGGCCCTATATCAACAACGACAACATAACATACTTATTTTTCATACACAACCAGGGAGGATGATTGTATATAATAATCATAATAGGCCAAGTGCTATGTTGGCTGCTCAATGTCCCGTACAGATTCATCCCATTAGTACAAAGCCCAAGTCTTAGATTCCTGACTTCTTCACCAAATTTACGGTACAATAAATCAATCTTCTTCCGCCGTGGGGAATCAAATGCATGTCATAGGATCCTATCATTATTTTTCTTAACCTCTTCATGCCTCCTCAAATTCTTCACATCTATCGGATTGGAAAACAAACGTTGAAACTGTGGTATTATAGGTAGATACCACATCACCTTGGTAGGAGAACCAGTTTTGGACTTCCCTGAAGTCATCATTTTATACCTTAACGCACTGCATTTTAGACAATCTTTCAAATCCACATAGTCCTTGTGAAATAATACACAATCATTTGGGCATGCATGTATCTTCTTGGCCTCCATTCCCATTGGACACAATAATTTCTTTAACTCGTATGTTGATATTGGTAGCTCGTTTCCTTCAGGAAGAATTTCTTTCAATAAAGACAACACTGACGTGAAGCTTTTGTCGCTCCATCTCTTGATAGCCTTCAACTTATACAATCTCAACATAGTGCTAAGCTTTGTAAACTTAGTACAACCTATATATAACGGTCTCTCAACATCATACACAATGTTCCTAAACATGGGAGGTGGATCGGTATCAACATCTCATCAACGATGTCTACTGGAACTGGTTTGTTCACATCTACGTCATCAGAGGTAATTTCTTCTTCCACACTAGCACTGCTATAGACATCGACTGATTTCAAGTTTGAAATCTCTCCATGCCAATACCATTATGTATAGCCTTATACAATCCCGTTGCACATGACATGACTTTTGAATTTGTCACTAGCGTCGACTTTTAAGTTGTTACCGCAATGCCTACATGGACAGTAGAACCTATCTCCAGGTTGTTTCCTATGTTCCTCCGCAACTCTAATAAACTGATCAAGACCAGAAATAAACTCTAGGGTGCAACGATTTCGAATGGACATCCATGATCTATCCATCCTATGATCAAAGAGAAAACAACTATATAAAAGGGTTTAGGGTTAAAATATTAGGGTTTAGGGTTAAAAGATTAGGGTTTAGGGTTAAAAGATTAGGGTTTAGGGTCTTATATAAAATAAACATGTACCACCTATCCCATTCTTGATCACCTAATCTCACTAGTAAGTGTATAATGTGTATTCAATTTTCAAGAAATTTCGACATCATTTCCCCACAGTTCTCCAAGTACACCGATGTACATGAGAAAATTCCCACCGACATATGTACTTAGAGGACAAACATGGAAGTGCTGACAAAACATCATGAAAACCAAATATACATTATACACTTACATCCTATGTGTCATTAAGTGTCCAAGAACAGCCCCAAACTGGATAATATCCAAGTTTTACTCCTAATGAGTAAATCTTGGACGGGTTTCTAAGCCAACAAAATACATGTATGTCATCATCATCATCATCATCATCATCATCATCATCATCATCATCATCATCATCATCATCATCATCATCATCATCATCATCATCATCATCATCATCATCATCATCATCATCATCATCATCATCATCATCATCATCAACAACAACAACAACAACATCATCACCATCACCATCATTCCTATACCTACAATCCTAGTTTCATCGTTCATATCCTAGGTTTTGTGTAACATCATTTAATTCAATTCATTCTTACATTTTGTGTTCATTCATTCATCATTAACCCTAATTAATCATTATTAATCAACCACATAAGCTTGAAGAACAATTATTGAACTAAGTTAAATCAATCACTAACAAGAGAAAAAGAAAGCAATATCAATTAATTAAATTCATTCATGCATCATTAACCCTTATTAATCAATTTTAATCAACTACACAATCTTAGAGAAAATAAGTGAAAATCTAATTAATTAAGTTCATTAATGCATCATTAATCCTAATTAATCAATAATGGTGGCATCATTAACCCTAATTAATCAATATTAATCAAATATTCTTCTATTTTGTGTTCACTCACCGCACTGCTGGATCGAGTAGGTTGTGGTGGCGGCAGTCGGAGGTGGAGGTGGCCGGGCTAGAGGTGAAGAAGAGGAGGTGCAGGCGGTGGCCGGCGGCAGTGACGGGAGCAGCTGAAGGTGGCTAGAGGAAGGCTCCTTGCTCCGCCTAGAGCAGGTGGTGGCGGCGATGGGAGCAGGTGGTAGCGGCGAATGGTGGAAATTGGACAACAATAGCAGCTCCGGTGTGAGTAGCTTTAAGCTCCTCATGGTGGCGACTGGCAGCGTGCGGAGGTGATGAGCAACTTCAAGCTCCTCGTAGTGGTAGGCAGTGAACAGAGGTGGCACACAAAGGCAGAGGAAGAAATCACGAGACCGGGAGCTTGAAGAATCAGGAATGAAATACAGAAGGGGAAGAGTATGGCTCGCGCGGGTGATATTAAGTTAACTATCGGCATTAGTTAAAATAAAAATATGACGCTTTAAATCAATAGACATTGGTGGTAAATAAAAATTGACACCTATCACCAACTTTAATAAATAAAAATTGCACCCGATCGAGGTGTTATTCGTCGGTTTCTAGATACAAAAACTGACTTCTATACACATAACATGACAAAAAAATTATTCGTGAGTTAAAATCATAATTGTCAGTTGCCAAGCAAAAACTGACGCTGAATAGGCAAATTGGGGGGAGAATATTTTTGCTGGGACAACGCGCGAAGACACATCCTCGTTGGTTCTTTAAAGAAAACTGATGCCACATGAGGGGGTGAATTTTGACTCACGCAGGATGTTTAGTTGTCGGTTCCTTGTCAAAATCTGATGAATACATAGGGATAAACAATTTTGTGGGGCTTGGTGTGAAACATATGTCATCAATTTTTGTACCGTCGACCCCATATTGAAAATTTTTGGAGGCAATTTTTTTCCCAGGAAAATTGTGTTTCACGGGTGATTTTGGACGTCGGTTGTGATTTTAACAAACAGACATTAAAGAAAAAGTGATGCTCGTATCTTTTGTAAATCGGCTGACCTTCACATATAGGTGACAATGGTCCTTCTTAGCCGACGTCATAGTGTATTGGCGTCAGTTTTTGGACTACAACTGACGTCGTCAAATGTGACGTGATATGTCATTTCTATAGTAGTGCAAATGGCCATATCACCCTATGAGACAATCGACTGGGGTGTAGTTAGCTGATCTGTTGCATGAATACAATACCTAAACACTTTAGTAACCAATCCAATCACCATTTAAGATTAAAATCCTCTTCTAGATGAGTTCCTTTGTGTGTGACCCTATAGGTCCCATATCATGTTCATAGTGAATGTTCATAACTAAATTATGCATCACAAGCAGAGAACAGTGCCTAGTTTCACATCAATGCTACCCAAGTGATTGGAAATTTAGAGAATAACTTTAAAGTATAATATGTGTAAGGTGTTGCAATGATTGTATAATTCCTTTTTCTATGATATCTGGGATGAACTCGAGGCATGGAATTGTCATCATCTCAACGTTAAATCCATGAAACCTTGAACCAATAGAAGGTTGTCTGAGATAATGTGACCTCAATATCATATATTGATTCACATGTGCATGTGCATGCATTTCTTAATCTCACTTATCAAGTGGACATGATATCATACTCCAGTAGGAGGAAAAGATCCCATCTCTATCACTCACAGTCTATCCCCATGTGTCAACGTCACCCAATCATCACCTTTATGACAACCCATATTTTAGGACTGTGTTTGATGATGTCAAAGCATACCCAACAACATGTGATGAATACAGTGATTTTAGGTCTAAGAATCACAATCACCACCTTCACCATGAGAGATGACTATGACTACTAATGATGGCTTCCATGTGTTACTCTCAAGGTGGGTTTGTCCGATAAATTGCTCTATAAAATGTATCTGTATGCTTGGCTTGATATTTCTAGATCATGACTAATGAGATTCATTCATCAACCAACCCACACTCCAGTCTTATGTGTTAGTGATATCTATCTACCTTCCATAGTAACAACTGACTAGGTACATAACAAGAATGTACATACTCTTGACATTCATATGATCTCATTCCCCAAGTCACGTACTTGAAGACATACATCATTGTGTGTTGTCATTCTTTAGACATTCATACTGTTTCCTCATTATCTCATAGATGAATGAAATAAAATGAATTGGAAGCTTGCCTTTATGAGTATTAATCAAATCCTTTATGGTTTATGCCACGTCAATCATCATATGATTGGATCTCTAGGCATACCTTACCAACAGACTCCCCATTGCACTTAGAGCCAATCACTAGTGAATCTTATTCTTAGTGATCTAAACATGTCCATCATGTTTTTATTGCACAAGTGCTAATCCAGCGGGTTAGCAACATTTTTCTATTAGTTAGTATATTGCATGTTCCTTATCTCCTCATTGTGAGATGAATCCTTCGTAATATGGTATCTCATATTCCTTGCCTGACAAGTATATCCATTGTTGTCACAGTATTACTACTGAGTCATCAATGGTTGGAACATCTACAAGTCCATCATATGAACTTTTAGATCTATATAGTATCACTCTATGTTCATAACACAAGTATACTCAACTTTTATTATAGAATAGAATTTATGGCTATTAGTTTGGAACTCTTCCAACTAACAACATTTCTCCTTTTAAATCAAACATATTTTAATTTGCAATCACTTTTATCATTATGGAAGATTGCATTGATGTAACCCTTTACATCTAACTCATCCTTTATTGCTATCTTTAGTTACTAGAAATCAATCCTTAAATACTTCTCAAGTACTAATGGATATCTTTAATGACATTCAAATAACCCTTATTGGAATTTAATATCATCTTGTCATGTCCATTACATACAAGATTGTATGGGATAAGTACACTTAATAGCATTCATGATAGATTCATTTCCTTTCTTCACAAGAATTGGAACATTTGGTTCATGAGAGACTAATATGGATTCTCTCTCATTGAATCTTTTCAGTGTTGAACTCTTTCATATATAATAATGGTAATAATGTAATGTAACAATACTCTAACGGTAATGAGTCAAAAATCCTAATTGTATTATAATTCACAAAGGGAAATTTAAAACCCAAATATAGTGGTAAAAATGTGTTCCCTAGGTCCCAATTCCCTCGGGTGTCAAGTTTTACCTTATTTGAACAATCACAACTATCCTAGTTTTATTAAGAAAAGAAAATGTAAGGTAGTGCCAAAAAATTAAATTAACATCTAAATATTAAATAAATAGTACAAACCAACTTGTATGGATTATGTTTATATAATTTAGTTGAAGTTGTAATAACTAAAATTATGGTATAACATAAAGGAAAACAATGTTGTACATGCATGTTAAATCTATAGAAAAATTATCATGTGGAAAATCTTACAATGTATTTACTTTCCAAATACAATGTCACTAGGGTAATTGCAACAATCTACAATACATGATATTTTAATAAATCATAACAAAATTTAAAGAACTAATTCTCCCACCTTAATGTTGGAAAGTAATAAATAAATGAAAACAATCACTTTAGCATATCATAAAGGAAATAAATATCTTAACTCGGTTATATATTTATTTGGAAATAAATATACATTCAAAAATTTATATAATAAATTACTTAACCCAAACAAGAAATAAAAATTATCTTGACTAAATGATTTAATTAGTCAATCTCCCTATTACCTCCTAAAATTGTTAACAACAAGGAAAAAAAGAAAATGGTTCAGTAGATAATGTTTTCACCCTTTTGATATAAAATTCATGTGTCTATAATAATTAGTTTGGATATATAAATTTGTTAGAACTTATATCCTCTATAAGTACTTAATGTAGAATATATTAACAATATATATGGTTGTCTCAAATTTGGAATTTGTACCTAACCTAATATTAATTAAATAGATATCTTTTATTGTAATAAAATTGTTATACATGTTTTCAATGACTATAAAGTTAAAAGAGAAACATTTTGAGGAAGTTAATTCATATTGGGGTGAATAAGTATATATAAGAGGTTCATAAATGGAAGGATAGAAAAGGAATTCAATATGTATATCCTACAAAATTGTAAAGTAAAATACATGTTTACATTGAGTAAATAATTACACAATGAGATATATACAAGTCTCTTTAATTTAAATGTTGTAGTCAATATTTCTATGATCAAGTTATTGAAAAAGGGGAAATATATTATAAAACATTGGCATGAAGAAATGGAAGGGAATGTATTTTTTTATTTATCCTTTCCTATTATGTGTTAGTGAATGCTTAACTTTTCTACTTTTACAATATACATTACATATTTTCCCTAGTAAAAAATAGATAACTTTCTTGCTACCTAAGTCAATTTATTATATATATATATATATCCCAATGACCTTCACACACATAGAAATCACTTGACCAAAATGACATGACTCCTAACTTTCTCCCTTATCCTTTTGTTCAAGTCCCTTGGATGAGACATCAAAAACTTATAATCTCATGGAACAATTCATATGGTGGTCTTTTCTCAAACATTGGTGTTTTAAAATTTGGAACCCCGACGTGGATCTAGGATTGAATTCAAATAAGTTGACAAACATTTAGAGGTATGTTGTATCCCTATTTTTTGTATTGAGCAATCACCTATATTTACTCTCTCTTTTGGTCCTTCAGGACACAATACCATATACACTTTTATCTCTCTCCTACGAGAAGTTTGACTCATGTGAGTTAGATGATATGAATCATTTATTAGATATTTTTATTGAACTCCAGTTTGAGTATTTGATAACATAGCCCTCTTGTGGTGGACTTTATGATCTTATGTTGCGCCATATCATGGATAAGATCAGATAATTTTTATGGGCCCTCTAACCCCGCCTTATAAATGTTGGATGTTCTTATCCTATTATTTCATATTGATAAAACTTATTCTTGTTGGTAAGGTATGTCAAAGATCCAATCATATGATGATTGACATGGCATAAACCATAAAGGATTTGATTAATACTCATAAAGGAAAGCTTCCAATTCATTATGTTTCATTCAGTTATGAGATAATGTGGAAACATTATGAACGTCTAAAGAATGACAATACTCAATGATGTATGTCTTCAAGTATGTGACTTGGAGAATGAGATCATACGAATGTCAAGAGTATGTAGATTCTTATTATGTTCCTAGTTGGTTGTTACTGTGAAAGGTAGATAGACACCAGTAATGGATAAGACTAGAGTGTGGGTTGGTTGATGATTGAATCTCATGAGTCATGATATGGCAATATCAAACCAAGCACACATATACATGTTAGGGAACAATGCATCGAACAAACCCACCTTGAGAGTGACACATGGAAACCATCATAGGTAGTCATGGTCATCTCTCATAGTGAAGGTGGTGATTGTGGTTCTTAGACCTAAAATTGTTGCACTCATCATATGTCGTTGGGTACACTTTGACATAAAAAAACGTAGCCTTGAAACATGGGTTGTCATAAAGGTGATGATTGGGTGACTTTGAAACATGGGGATAGAGTGTAAGTGATAGATATGGGATTTGTTCCTCATACTGGAGTGCGTTATCCTGACCACTTGATAAGCGAGACTGAGAAATGCATGTGCATGCACATGTGAATCAATATATGATATTTAGGTCACATTATCTCAGATATTCTGCTCTTGGTTCAAGGAACATGGATTGAACATTGAGAGGATGACGATTCCATGCCCCGAGTTCATCCAGATATCAATGATAAAGGAATTATACAATCACTACAAAACCTTACACAGATTGTAGGTTGAAGTTGTTCTCCAACATTCCAATCACTTGGGTAGCACTGATGTGTGACTAGGCACCACTTTCTTCTTGTGATGTCATAAGTTAGTTATGAACATTCACTACAAATGTGATATGGGACCTAGGGTCACACACAAAGGAACTCATCTAGAAGAGGATTTTAATCTTGAATGATGGCTGGATTGATTACAAAAGTGTTTAGGTACTCAATTCATGCAACAGATCAGCTGACTGCACCCCACTTGATCATTTCATAGGGTGAGATGGACATTTGGTGCACCAGACAATTGACTCAAATGTTGAGACGACCGTTTGGGTCATCAGGTCGATCAGAAATTGAATTGACCAAGTTCTGCCCAAACTGAGGTGTGAACCGACTGATTCATACAGTTGAACTGACCGGTTTGGCTTAGATAACAGACGATCTTCTGGGTGAGTGAGACGAATGTATCGCATGTGCAATATTGCTTAGTTAGGCCAGAGGAAGGTTCTAGATACTTTCCTAAATTGTGAGAGAATTTGATCATTTTGATTGCACAATTCTTCTGGTGCAAGAAATTAATGTTTAGCATAAATGGGAAACGAATTGCCAATTCATATGTGATTAGGAAACTGTGGAATGACCATCTTGTAGTGTGAGATGACCATCGCTCAGTTCCATACAATCGTATGGGCCACCAGACGACCATCTCATGGTTCTAGGTTGTGAAAATTCAAGATCGGAGGTGAATGGTGAAGGAGGTAGCCTTGGAAGAACCCCTGATGCTCTTAGGGATCCATCGACGATCCCTTCCACTCCCACATAGATCCCAAACAGACTGGAAACCCTATCCCTAAGCCTGCCTATAAATAGAGGGGTACTTGGAGATTCCCAGAGCACAACAACAACATAGACAATTGAGAATCAGTTGCTCTGACAATTGATGTCCTCTCTGATTGTTGTAGGCAAGAGAGCCTAGGAAATGCTTACCTGAGTAGGGAGGGATAGTAAGGGAGAGAACAAATGAGGATCACTGTTGTGGGAGAGCAAGTTGATGAATAGTACACCAACAAGAGAGACAACTTCTTCTTGTCTGTTCTAGTTGAATGACAGGAGTTCTAGTTTGTGTGGACTAGTCTAGAGGCAGGTGTCCTTTGGATGTTGTTAGGAGGACAACATCAGCCTGTAGTTTGTGGTGAGACCAGAGGAGACACTATAGAAATTGATCCAGTCCACCATCTATGACAAGACCGTAGAAGTCGTCATAGAAGCTATCAAGTCTGTTGTCTGTGGTGAAGATCAAGAGTTGCACTGCCACCGCCTAAGAGCAACTAGAAGATAGTTGTAACTGTAACAAGTTGTAGACGCTGGACTTGCTCCAGGACTAGGTATAAAATCATTAAACCATCCTTCCTATTTCATAGTAGTTGACACGATCTTACTGTTATGGGAATACAAATAGATAAAATTTCATTTCTGTTGCTATACTATATTCTTGTATTTCCCAATAATGGTATCAAAGCCACATCAATTTACTATGTTTTAGGATAATCGATATGATCAGATTTTTGGTTTTATCATTTATTTATTGCACACGATGTGAATATTTAAATGGTTTCATATGTGTATCTGATCAAAGACCACATGATCCTAAACTAATATATATATGATATATATGCAATTTACATGTCATCCTAAAAGTGATTTTGATGGTGGATGTGTAGCATGGTAATGGCCAATACCCAATATTTGTGTGTGGTTGGATGGTATGGTTTTATTCCTATTTATCTCTATCTGCATACCAAACCTCTACCTCCTTATTCCCAATGTAAAGTTAATTCTTTCCTACCTTTGCTCCCCTTGAATGTAACTCAAGGTTTCTCTTTACAATGTAATAAAGTAGTAATAGGATAGTTTCCTTCTTGCAATGCTGAAGAAGATGATCATCGCCAAACTAGACGACCAGTTCGTGAGACGAGTCGACTATTTGGAGGACCATGGAGGATAGAATGATGGAACTAGCCAAGTTCCAAGTAGACCCAACTGACCATTTAGAAGGAGTCAAAACATCAGTTGGATTGGAGGCCGGATGACCGTCCCTGAGGACCAACCGACCAGTAAAGAGGTGAGATGATCGGTTCAACGATTGAACCAATGTACCCAGATTGGCAAACACATATCTACACCAACAATAGGTTCATACATGTGATGTGATGATTGACCTAGGTGGTAGTAATTCATTATGACTCCAAGGAATTACAGTAGACATGGCCATAACCATCACTTTTTGTTTTATATTGCATGTTTATGTTGTGGGATGTAGCATGTATATGATACACACTATATATGTGGTGATTGGATATAATATATGTATATATATGATATATACAAATCCCTCAATCAAACATATTTAGTCTAAGATTCTTTCTAATAGAAATACACATGAAAAGCTTGTTTGACTAAGTGTAGGTTATGCCTTTGTGTGGTATGCCATCTACCTCGTGGAAGTGTGATGGTAGATATGTAGGTTCTACCTTTGCATGGTGCATATGTATCGTATTGGTTATTAGGTTATACTTAACTGGTGATTTTTAGAGTTGCTAAGCCCAGAAGCATGTAGATGATTATGGCAAGGAGTTGTGCATATCGTCTATCAAGAATTGCATATGATGCAATTGGAAAAAGTTTCCTATTTTGGTAACTAACTATGTTTTACAGCGCTGGTCAGGCCATAATTGAATTATTCTGGATATTGCTCATTAGAAAATTGATTTTCTGCAATTTTCCAAATCGATAACTTCCAAATTGATACTTGAGGGTTATCAATTTGATCAAAATAATGAGAATGATAATTAATTAAAGACCTAAATATTATTTCCCAAATTTTAATCATAATCAAGCCAAATCAAATAGAGTTTTTGACAAAATTGCAAATCCTTTTGTAGAATCAAATGGCAACAAACAACAATCACTTTTCTTAGTGATTGGTCCTTGAGAAGGACAAACTAAATGGGAACAACTTCTATGACTGGTTTAGGATGATGAGAATTGTTCTCATGCAAGAGCACAAGATCTATGTCTTGGAAATGCCAGAACTAGATGAACCCCTTCCAACTGCACCTAGGGCTAGCATGGATGCTTACAAGAAGCATAGTGGAGATGTTGTGGATGTCAACTGCATGATGCTATGCTCCATGAACTACGAGTTGTAGAGGCATCGTGAGAACATGGATGTGATTGAGATGGTCACACATCTCACGAACATGCTCCAAGATCATGCAAGATAAGAAAAATATGATGTCTCCAAGGCACTATTCAAATGTAACATGGTAGAAGGAGATCCAGTAGGTCCTCATGTACTCAAGCTTATTGGGTATGTGGAGAACCTACCTAGATTGGGATTCCCCTTGGGTCAAGAGTTGGCCACTGATGTGATTATGTAGTCTCTGCCTGAACTATACAATCAGTTTGTCATGAACGACAACATGAATGACTTTGACAAATCATTGACAGAGTTGTTGGGCATGTTGAGAATAGATGAGGGACAAATGAAGAAAGACAAGCCCAAGTCCATGATGGTGATGAGAAAGACAAAGTGGAAGTCTAAAGGCAAAGATACGAAGAGTTCTAAATCTGGCCAGAAGCCCAAGTCTTCAGATCTCAAAGCAAATGGAGGAGTGAAGAAAAGAGGCAAATGTCACCATTATCACTAGCCTGGACATTGGAAAAGAAATTGCCCACTCTGGTTAGAGGAATCAAAGAAGAAGAAGGAAGGAATTGAAGCCTCCACTTCAAGTATAAACTTTATAAGATAATTTTGATTACTTATTTTTGGTATGTGATAGAAACAAAGATCTTACATACTTGATGTGCAAGGTCTGACAAGAAGTAAAAACCTTCATGAAACGACAAAGATGGACAAGGTAGAGAAAAAGTTGTGGAAGCTTTAATCTACATTTAAATTTATCTTAGCCCAATGGGCATGTAATAAAGTTTTTTGAACCGCTATTTCATTATGCCAAGAAAATAGAAATATTTACTTCAAACATCTTGTATGACAAGATTGATCAATAAAGTGAGATATTAATGTTTCTATTTTAAAAGATATGATCTTGCATGACAATGCCCAAATATCTAATCTTGGATAAATGTTTACAACATTAATACCAAAATATTATGATTGATATCTCAAGACTATCATTAGCAATAGTCACCTTGGACATATATAAGAAACGCATGTCTAGAATACATATTGATGTTAATCTAGATTTCCTTAGTTATCGAACATAAGGAAACATGCAATTCTTACTTGCGTACAATGTGACATAGCATACTTCACTAGATGTAGTGGGAGGATAAGTTTTCCACTAGAACTCATACATATAACACATGAAGATCTTATGCAATGAATGCTACATATAATTATATATACTTCATTTCATTTTACTAGTAATATGAAGATATGTACTTAATAAAATAGAAACATAAATCTCTTGAAGTGTTCAAGGAGATTATAAATGAAGTATGACTTTGACGAAAGTATTAAGAAACTTTGATGGGATCAAATGTTGAAATACTTTGCATCAATACCTTGAGAACCTTCAGCAAAGAATTGTGATAATGTATCACAAGTCAAATCCATCTAAACATAATTATGTCTTAGAACGAAGGAATTATACCATGATGAGTCATGATATAATTATCGATTAATCTAATCTTCTTGTATCCTCATAAATATATACCTATAACTAAATCATGTACCATATGTATGGTTTATTAGACATCATATATGATATGATATGGGAATGTCCCAATATGTCTAAAGGATTAGAACCTACATTGAGAAAGTGGTTTCTTGAAAAGGTATATACACAAACCATAATTGTTGAATGTTACTATTAATCCCAATCCAATAACAAAAATTGTTTTGTTGATAGGATAAATGAATTCCTAAAGAATCATTGGGAGTAAAAGTAGAAATCGAAATGTTTGAGGTCAACAAAAGGGTACAATAAGAACTATTACCTTCACACTATTACCAAAAGAGTTTTCTTATATTATTATGCATGAATTTCCATATTTTTCCTATCTATCATATTAAGTCCATTAATTCAATATTTATTTAGATAATGGTACATTATCCATATTCTTGGACACAAAAATTTATGTAGTTTGTCCTATTCACAAATTAAGCACATTATGCTACTTATTAAATGTATCTTAGCTATTATGTGATTATTAGTAACAAAAGGGATCACATGTGACACATTACATGCCTTCACTTACATGTTAGCACACATTATGTTAACATGAGTGCATTATATTATGTATGCTTATTGTAGCACCTAATGCCACATAACTTCATTATATGCATTAACATTATTCATTAAGGTATAACTTTATTCTTGTTTGGTCAAAACTAAGGAACCACACATAATATCTTTCTAACCAGGGAATTAAGGTTCCTAGAGTCCATATGCTAGGATATGGTATACTACAACCCCTCTCAAGAAAAGCTTCAAGATGAGTGTGAACCATAGGCTTGAGCCAAGTTTGACCACCACTTTTGTCGTACATGTCAAAAGGGTGAGACTCTCCAAGGATGTTGCGGTGAAGCTTGTGAAGGGTGAATAGTGTAGGTGATATCTTTTCCTTTCTTGGAGATGGATAAGTGCAATAGTTTTTAGAGTGTGTAAGATTGGAACAAACGATCATTTGATGATGTGGTTATCCTATAAACAAGGTGTGTGCCTATATTAGACTAATAATCTATCCCTCAAAGTATTGATGAGGCAAAGAAACCTTATGAAACAAGGCCAAAAGAAGAAGTGTTTGAGGAGCTTTGAATGGACCCAATAAATGGTGGTGGTAACTCTAACTATCCTAAAATAGGATTCATATGGTAGAAAAGATGTTCCAAGTCTAGTTAGGACTTCAATAGTGTCTCTTACTATTGTTTGAGTTCTTTATTCCTCCCATGCATGATTTTCTCACTAATTTATGTCTTTGTGAGAAGAAGGGTGGGCTGGTTATGATTGAGATTCGTCAAAAGGTATATATATTCTATCAAATCTAGAGTTTGCAACTATTTATAATGCCAAAAAGGCTTCTGATCTTCCAATGATTATGGGGGGAAACTTTGATGAAACATTTGCCAATGTAGAAAAGCCAGGTGGGAAACTATGTCAAGAATGGCAAATGAGGAACTTCAGAGAGGCGATTGATAGTTGTTGACTCAGATATTTGGGGTATACATGAAATTTTTTTACTTGGAGAAGAGGGAGACATGTGGACATAGTTATTCAAGAGAGACTTGACAAGTTCCTAGTGGGCGAAGCTTGGTGTGAAAAATTCAACACTAGGAGAGCCAAACACATACCCATTTAAATATCCAACAATGATCCTATCATGATTTGTAGAGAAAAAAATGAACGTCATTTTGAGAAAGGCAAACTGTTCATATTTGAAACATCGTGGTTATCATCCTTTGTAGGTCATCAGTGGAAGAAGCTTGGAAAGGCACCTCTTACTTAGATCTTCATGACCGTACTGAGTTAGTGGCTGAAAAACTTGAGAAATGGGCTACTGAGACATTTGGAAGCATAAAGAAAAGAATAAAGGCAACGTTGGACAACCTGAGAAAGGCACGTGAAAGGGCTCCGTGTTCTAAAATGATAGAGGATTGCAAAAGGCTTTCCAGGGAACCACAAGAGCTTCAGAAATAGGAGGAGAGCTATTAGCATGCTAGAGAAAGGACGAATGAGATGACAGACGGGGACAAAAAGACAATCTATTTTCACCACAAAGCCAGCCAGCCAGAGGAAAAAGAGAAATACAATCAAGGGCCTAAAGGATGAAAACAAGGATAGGAAGACAAACCAAAGTGACATTCAGAAGATCATCTCTGATTTTTACAGTGATCTCTTTACTTCTGGGACACAAGAAGGGGAAAACAAACTATTCACAGAGATGGAGCAAGTTTTAAGTCTAGAGGAAGCAAAATCCCTTAATTATGAGCCAACAATGGATGAGGTTTGGGGTGCATTGAACCAGATGCACCCAAACAAAGCACTGGGGCCAGATGGAATGGAGGCAATTTTTTACCAAAGGCACTGGGACATTGTGAGGCATGGGGTTCTCTCCTTTATTTCTAAATGGTGGCAAGGGGAAGTATCACTTGAAGGAAAAAATGAGACATATATAGAACTGATACCAAAATTCAAAGAACCAAAGACTAAGTTTGATTTTAGACCTATAAGTCTTCGTAATGTCTCCTATAAATTAATCACAAAAGTGTTGATGAATAGAATCAAACCACTCCTAGACATGATGATATATAAAAAACAAAGTGCTTTCATCAAGGGTATGCACATAACATATAGTTCTCTAGTTTCCTATGAGTTGATAGAATGAAGACAAAGAAGAAAGGTAAAGAAGGATTAATGGCCTTGAAACTTGACATGATCAAAGTCTATGACAGAGTTGAATGTGTTTTCCTAGACAAAGTGATGGACAAATTGGGACTCCCAAGTAGGTTGAGAGAAAAAGTGAGTGAATGCATGTCCATATTCTCACACTTGTTCATCATTACTGGAACATGGAGGGATTCCACTAATCCAACCAGAGGACTTCACCAAGGTGTCCCATCTCCCGTTAACTCTTTCTTTTCTATGCTAAGACATTATCTTTCTCTTTACCTAAGGTGATGTAGAAAAACCTCCTACATAGAACCAAGACCAACAGGCTTGGTCCCCATGTCTCTCACCTTTTCTTTGGAGATGACATCATTATATTCACAAGAGTGACTACCGAAGAATGCTCCACTTTAGCTAATATCATCAGCCAATACGAGAGAGCATCTGGACAAAAAAATAATTTTAGCAAATTGGTAGCTCTTTCAGTGGGAATATCATAAAGGAAAGGAGATCGTCTATCGCACAATTGTTGGGGGTAAGAGGGGTGGAAAATCACAAGAAGTACCTTAGCTTACCAACGACCATGGGAAGATCAAAGAAAGTAGTTTTTGCCACAATTAAAGATACATTTTGCAAGAAACTCCAAGGCTGGAAGGTAAAGTTTCTATCTGGACCAGGTGTGACAACCTGTCACACAAAGTGAGATTACTCAAAACCTAAACACGATCAACTGCTAATAAAACACATCACTAAAAAGAGGGTTCATTGAAACTAATTAATTTTTTAAAGTTTTTTCTTAAAAATATTAGCATAAAATCCCAACATCTCGTATTATTTAATAAATCATACCAAAAATCTCTTACAAAGGCTTTGTGTCCTCATCCACAACATATACACAAGAAATAGAATCCACATGTACAACATCTGAATACTAAGAAAGCTCAAGTCGATAAAACACTATATTCAAAACATTATCGCCCAAAACTGAGAGTACATGGATGACTCTAGGACATACTAGACATCTAAAAAACTATCCATCTAGATCCATCAGATCAACCCCTCCTCACTGCCACAGGTCTGCTACTACTAATGACGATCACCTAAAAAGATTGTGGTGACCCACAGGTGAGAGCCATGTCCCAATGAGATATATAACTCACAACAACAATGATTGATTACAACATGCTATGTTATTATACATGTTAAGTAGATTAAGTAGATGAAGTGTAATGACCCATTTTCAAATTAGTCATCTAATTAGGATTTACTTGGATGATTGTATACTTAACTAAGCTGATCATTGCTTAAAGTTTGATTAATGATGGTAGTTAATTATGATGATTAAAATATAATGAGAATCTCTAATCATGCTTCTATTTCACATAATTAGGGTTTAAGAATTGGAAACCCTAATCGGCCCAAATTAGGCATTTGATGACATATGAATATAGAATTCTATAAGTATAGTAGCTCACTAAATGATTTTTAGTATTTTATGTGTAACTCTGATTTATTTGAAATTGGTATATGATTCTTATATTTAAAATGTGAGCACTCTTGAAAAATACAAAAAAATGGATAATTCTCTGACCTATTTGTCGTTAGAGTTTCCCAAAGAGAAACTCAGCTGATCATGTATTTAGATTGATATATAACAGTCTGGTATTATAATTTTATCTTTTTGTTGGTACATCCAATTGATATAAAAGTTTAATTATAGTTGTAAAACTATATTATAGACATACTGTTAAATTAGAGTAACTTTTGGATTATGTTTGATCTCAACAGAGAGGGGGTGTCGATCGTGTTCTGCCGAGGACAAACTCGACCGACCATGTTGTAGACTGCAATATAGTAGTCTAGTATTTGATTTCTATTTATTTATTGATAACTCCAAATGATCTAAAATTTTAACTGTATCTTGTAAACTCCATTTTAGACATCGTGTTAAATTTCATAATTTTTGGACGATGTTTGAGTTTTAAAGAGTGTAGTGTCAGTCAAGTTTATAACTTAGCCGACCAACCAGTCTAAACAAAATAAAAATACAATGGAGGGCTTGTTTGAAATTGTTCTAAGAACCTCAATTCATGTATATGACTAACCTAACCCACAATGATATCTCATAACTTGTAACATCCCTGACCTGGGTTATGAGTTAACCCTAGGTGTTTTGCCTAAATATGTAATTAAATCTTTGTGATTAACTCTGAGCATGTAATTAAATTCCTAGAAACGTATATTTCAGTATTTGCTCCTTTTTATTTTAAAGTTGTAGCATTGTTTTGATATACAGGGACCTATGTGCAATTTACCCAGTTAAAAGGGTTAGCTTGCAATTTGCACATGATGAGATGTTCCTCTGATGTTGAGACATCATGAGAATCTCTTTGGCAAAGTTTGAAGGATTTCCCAAGCTAGAGCACCAAGGTGCAGCTGTGGAAGCAATCCCAGGGCTTGAAACCCTAATTTGGGGTAAAATGCAATTTACCCAAATAAAGGGATGCAATTTGTAAAGAATGTCATCTAAAGTATCTTTTTAGACTCTTGCCATCATTTAGAGAAGAAATGATGAGGAATTCACCTCAATTGAGTTATCAAGTTAAGAAATAGGCTTTGTGATTGAATAATCAGGGTATATGTGCAATATCCCTTTAAGTATGAACTTTATTATTAGATTGTTTTTCCTTGCCTTCTTTTCTATAACTTAAGTTAAGGTTTGTCCTTAGAATAAAGAGGAAGGGACGAGCAAGTAATAAAGGAAGGACTTAGTTGGAATTAAGGGAAACTTATGAACTAATGTTGAAAATCCTACCCCATGTATATAAGCTCTCCTTCCCTTAGTTGCAAGGGAACTCACCCTTCGTTCCCTTACTGTTTCATTTCACCGTTTGAAGGTCTAGGGTTGAGTAATTTGACCAATTGAGGACCCAATTGCAAATAAGTTATTAATTTAATCAAAATTCTGTTTTGTGGTTCAATCATGGTTCAACCCCTATCAAATCACCTTAGACTTTGATGAAATCTTGGGAAAACGGTCTTAAGACCATGTGGGGTCCACCCACATGACCTCAAGACCGTTTGGGCCAAGTTTGGGCCCAATTGGAGCTCAATTGAAGGGTTCAACCTTGTGTTGATGCACACTGTTGAGTGTTGATGGGTGAACATTGATAGACCCTAATTGAATCGATTTCAACCATAATTGGTTAACCATTATGGGTCAATTGAATGACCAAGTGATCAAGCATAATCTTAATTGACTCAATCCATAAGTGGTCAACATAGATTTGACCTTTTGAGGGCTTCAACATCGGTTGACATCATCGATTGCTTTGTTGATTTTGTTGATGGACCAAGCGGCTGAGACCATGTGAGCCTCGCGGTCTCAAGACCGTGAGAGGGCTCGCGGTCTCAAGACCGTGAGGGGGCTCACAGTCTCAAGACCGAGAGGAGGCTCACGGTCTCAAGACCGTGAAGGGCCTCGCGGTCCTGAGGTCAAAGAAGGGCAAACGGTCTTCATGACCCTCGCGGTCTCAACTCAAATTGGTCTTCGCGGTCTCAACATTAACTTGAACCAATGGAAGGCTTCGCGGTCTTGAACCCTTGAAGAAGCTCGCGGTCTTGAAGCCTAAGGGGGCTCGCGGTCTTGGAGTTAGAAAGAGGCTCGCGGTCTTGGAGGGTCAAAGTGGGCAAACGGTCAACACTTTCAACCAATCTCAACCCAATTGATGATTAATGATTGAAATCAATCAATGTGATTCAAGGTTGACCTCATTCAATCATTTGATGATGTAAATGGTTCAATGTTGCCCAAATCAAACCCTAATGATAATCTAGGATAGTAAGGGCTTATTTGACTAAGGTTTTTGACCATGATGACGATCAATGGGGTGAATTACCAAAATACCCCTGAAGGGTCAATTAAGTTATACCTTGCTCAATTCAAACCCTAATTACATGAGAATGATGTTTTTAGTCATAATGACTCTATCCAACTTGATCTAGTGTAATGTTACCATCAACCATTAGTATGATGAAAGAGAGAGTACTCTAGAGAGAGAAAGTAACCTAGAGAGAGAAAGTAACTCTAATCACATAATGATGATGTTTTTGGCTATGTTAGCCTATGATGCCTCAATCCAACCTGTTTTAGAGTGATGTTGACATCACCTAACATTATGATGAGAGAGAAAGTACTTCTAGAGAGAGAAAGTACTTCTAGAAAGAGAAAGTACCCTTTTTAAGTGGAAACTCGAGTAAAGTATCTCCAATGCACATAAATGAGCATAATTAGGGTATGATCCACCTGTGTGAGATCATAGAAACCCTAATTATGATAAATGATGAACCTTTAACTAATCCAAGAGTATCGATGAAGATGCTACTCATACATGATGATGTTATGAGTTTAATTCACCTTGATGTGAATAGTAAACCCTAATTCAAGGGTGATGACATGTAATGTGAATAGTAAACCCTAATTCAAGGGTGATGACATGTAATGTGAATAGTAAACCCTAATTCAAAGGTAATGGCATGCTTTTGAGCAATAAACTCTATTTGAATTGAATTAAAGATTTAACTCTTATGACAAGAGTAGGAAGTACATTCCTTATTGTTGTATTACCTTTATCAGATGTATTAACCATGCAGGTTCTGATATGAAGGTAATCATATCCAGGTATGGATGTTGATGTTATATTCATTGAAGGCATGTTGTTAGCCTTATGAATAAGTAAAGTAATCTGATGCCTTGCCAGTGGCATCCTATGCTGATAATGGGCTATGAGAGCCATGAATACCATCAAGGTCATGCCTTAGAGATGACTTGTGATGAGGATAAGGAGAAATAATGATTGATATGAGTTAGGCCTGTTACATTTAGTATTCTTCTTTTATAGCTGCTATGCTATTGTTATTGTTTGAAGAACAATGTATGTTGTTAAAGAATACTGAATGTACCAAACTAATCAAGTATAATGTAGAGCCCTGATCATAGATCCATCATTGTCAGAAATTAAGTGATGGTGAAACAGGTTTTCCTCAGGGAACTCCTGGAGCACATACTTTTGAGTATGTGGGGTACATGGATGTGTAGAACCTTACATCCTAGTGTAGGAAAGTGATGTAGATGTGGAATCCATCCATCCTTCACTATAGTTCCATACCGTATCAGTGGTAGGTAAACATGAAACCTCCTGATGACGAAGAAAGCACAGATATCCGTATCAGTGGTAGGTAAATATGAAACCTCCTGATGACGAAGAGAGTACAAAACGCCACTGTGACTCTAGAATAGCGAAGGACCAGTTTAACCTGGTAAGCTATAGTAGTAGAGACACGAGATGTCCTACAAGTGATCCTCTTACTGACTGAGGAAGGTGAAGGTCATGAGAATCCGGCTCTCTTAATGACCTATGTATGATACTGATGCGGCTTCTCAGCGATCAGTTGGAGTATGAGTGGTAAGCCTCATCTCCACAGGGCATAATGTTGTTTGTAAAACATAATCAACCATATAGTATAACTTGTTAGAGATAACTCCAAGTTAGTTGATTGATGTTACATTGCAATAGTGTTTATATTCTCCATATCTCCTAAATGGTTGAGATCTTGTTGTACCTGCAAATGTTACAGAATGCTTTGAAGGCTTTACTGTATAAAATATTCTTTGATGTTATAATAAAGCTTCTGGCGAAGAGTTATAACTCTCGCTGGGACAATTATGTATAATTGTCTCACCCCGTAGGCTTCAACTTTTTAGGTGGACGTCGGAGACGAAGGAACCAGCCTACAGGTGATCAGTCTCAGCAGCAGCATCAGGGACAGCAGTAATCTCAGGTGGAGATTGTCCTGCCCTATGGTGTAGTTAGAGTCAGTCCTATGTGTCCTCTGTACTCTCAGGTCTTGGAGTCTTTTTGTATAAGTGATCTTGAGATTTTGTATCCTGATGTATATAATTACTCAAGAAGTAATTATCCTGAGATGTAAACAGTTTACCTCACTTTATGAAAGAGGCTTCTATGGATTCAAGTTCTTGTCACAAAAAGTTTTAATTTCCCGTGATTTTTGTCTTCCGCTGATTACCGATTCGCTTCCGCTAAGTTTTAATCGTGTTTATGTCATGGTTTGGAGATCAGAGCCCACAACTAGTGGTATCAGAGCTCCAGGTTCAGTTGAGTCTACAGAGGCATAGGACTTAGGATGTCGAGTCTACCTTTAGTACTCCTTCCTTATCTAATAGAATCTTCTGCTCCTCAAGAGAAGAAGATACATAAGAATGTCAGAACATCGTGATGAGCACGTGGCAGAGAGTAGTGCTAGTGCACCTCAAGGCGGTGCAAGAGTTCCGAGAATAGAACAACCTGCACCTGAGTCGCCAAGAGAGCCACCCCAGTTCGACCCAGCTGACATGAGTGATCCAGCTGTACAGACGATGTTCGGGCAGTTTATGACTGCCATGACACATATAACCGATAGGATGCCCATTCCTACACCTAGGGCACCTGTCCAGCCTGAAGCACAAGGTATCGGTAAGACGTTCGAACGACTTTGTCGTGTCGGAGCTACAAAGTACTTCGGAACTGCCGACCCTGCAGATGCTGACTTATGGTTGACAGAGTTGGAGAAGGCTTTCAGGATTCTTATGATTCCGGAAGCTGAGAAGGTTAGACATGCTGTCTATCTTCTCAAAGGCAGTGCTGGTCACTGGTGGAACATGGAAGAGCAGAAGAGACCTGGAGTAGAGTTCTCATGGGAAGAGTTTCATCGGGAATTTATCAATAGATATTTTCCAAAGACCTTCCTAGATGAGAAGATCTCTCAGTTTGAGAAACTAAGGCAGGGTATGATGAACATTAGTGAGTATGAAGCTAAGTTTATGGAGTTGTTGCGGTTCTGTCCGCACATGGCTGCTATGGATGAGGAAAGAATCAGAAGATTCAAGAAGGGTTTGAATTCTGATATGTCAACCCCTATGTCTGCCTTAGAAAACAGAGAGAGATTCTCTACCTTCGTTGAGTCAGTCCGAAGGATAGAGAGATCTGTGGTTGAGAAAAGGAAAACCCATAAAAGATATCCACAGTTCCAGGGTTCTTCATCTAGGGATTCCAAGAAACCTAGATTCTCTGCACCTAACCCTCCACCACCCAGATCAAGTTTTCAAACTCAATGGACACCAAGCAGAGGTAGAGGGCGGAGTCAACCGCTTCAAGGGACGCACAGTTCTGCATCAGTGTCAGTTACTGGACCACCCAGACCACAGCAACAGGAGAAGAGTTGCTACAACTGTGGTAAGGTGGGACACTTGATGAAGGATTGCCGTTCTAGGCCTGTCGGTGTGACACAACAACCTCCGAGACAGAATCAACAGGGATCTCAGAATAGACAACATCAAGGAGCAGCTCGAGGACGTGGACAAGCATCTCAAGATGGATCATCAGCACCACCTCAACACCAGGCGACTGCGAGGTTCTATGCTATGAACCCACCTGAGGCAGTGGTCAATCCACAGGTAGTGGCAGGTCATATGAAACTTTTATATTCTGATATGTCTATATCCTGTGTTGTATCCGTCCTGATTGATCCGGGTGCTACGCACTCTTTCATCACTCGTGAAGTGATTCGTAACTGTAATGTGACTGTTAGTCATAGATTAGATAGTTTGTTGTTAGAGACTCCGTTGAGTGGGTCTGCCGTTTTGCAGAAGGTATGTTCTCCCTGCATCCTTTTCTTTTCTGACCATCACATTCAAGTGGATCT
Organism: Alisma plantago-aquatica; assembly: GCA_963693085.1. Taxonomy (NCBI): domain Eukaryota; kingdom Viridiplantae; phylum Streptophyta; class Magnoliopsida; order Alismatales; family Alismataceae; genus Alisma; species Alisma plantago-aquatica. The sequence continues at coordinate 731,379,282 of OY856409.1, read as the reverse complement.
TATACCACTTGATATGCAGGGATTTGATATAATCCTCGGGATGGATACCTTAGAAAGGTATAGAGTTGTCTTGGATTGTGAGTCCAAGTTGGCTGTGTTTGCTGATGAAAGCAACACATGGATCTTTCAAGGAGAAAGAAAGATTCTGCCCACCTGTCTTGTATCAGCTATGGTTGCTGATAAGCTGTTGAGGCAAGGATGTTATGCATTCTTAGCCCATGTGGTAGATGTTACCAAGGAAAGGACCAACCCTGCTGAAGTTCCCATAGTCAGGGAATTCGAGGATGTGTTTCCTGAAGAACTTCCTGGTATACCACCACCTCGGGAGATTGACTTTGAAATCAATCTGATTCCAGATACGAAACCCATAGCTCAAACTCCGTATAGAATGGCTCCTGCCGAGATGGCAGAACTCAAGAAACAGCTTCAAGAGCTACTTGAGAGAGGTTTTATCCGACTGAGTACTTCACCTTGGGGTGCTCCGGTCTTGTTTGTTAAAAAGAAAGATGGGTCAATGCGGTTGTGCATCGACTATAGACAACTCAATAAAGTAACAATAAAGAATAAGTATCCTCTGCTGAGGATTGATGATCTCTTTGACCAGTTGCGTGGTGCAATAGTCTTTTCAAAGATAGACTTGAGGTCTGGATATCACCAACTTCGTATTAAGGATAGTGACATATCCAAGTCTGCCTTTAGGACAAGATATGGTCACTATGAGTTCACGGTTATGTCGTTTGGACTAACCAATGCACCAGCTGCATTTATGGAACTCATGAATAGAGTTTTTCGACCTTTCCTTGATCAGTGTGTTGTCGTCTTCATAGATGACATACTGATTTATAGTAAAGATGCTCAGCAGCATGAGCAGCATCTTCGCCAAGCTTTGACCTTGCTAAGAGAACATAAGTTGTATGCTAAGTTTAGCAAGTGTGAGTTCTGGCTGCCGGAGGTATCTTTTCTTGGACATGTAATATCCGCCTCGGGAATTCGTGTTGACCCTGCAAAGGTAGAATCTGTTCTACAATGGGAACAACCGAAGACACCGACGGAGATTCGAAGTTTCTTGGGGTTAGCTGGCTATTATCGAAGGTTCATAAAGAACTTTAGTTCTATAGCTTTACCTTTGACCAAGTTAACCCGGAAAGATGTTCCTTTTTCTTGGAGTGATAAGTGTCAACAATCTTTCCAGTTGCTGAAGGAGAGGTTGACAAGTGCACCTGTATTAGTGCTACCTGAACAAGGAAAAGGATATGTAGTTTTCTGTGATGCTTCCAAAAATGGACTAGGATGTGTGTTGATGCAGGATAAACAAGTGATTTCTTTTGCTTCCCGACAGCTTAAGAAACACGAGGAGAATTATCCAACACACGATCTGGAGTTAGCCGTTGTGGTTCATGCTTTGAAGATCTGGAGACATTATCTCTACGGAGAGACATTCCAGATTTTCACAGACCACAAAAACCTTAAGTATATCTTCTCTCAGCATGAGCTCAACATGAGGCAACGTCGCTGGATGGAGTTAATCAAGGACTACGACTGTACAATTGATTACCATCCAGGTAAGGCCAATGTTGTTGCAGATGCCTTGAGTAGGAAATCAGCAACATCAACCATGAATAGAGCACAACTAAACTCTTTAATATGCTCTAGGAGAGATATGCTTATCTCTTTAAGGCAAGACAATGTACAGTTGAAGGTGTCATTGCTAGCCGGTTTGTTAGCTGAGATGCATATTAAACCTACCCTAAGAGAGCAGATTAAAGAAGCACAACTAGGTGATGTTGCAGTTCAACATATAAGATCTGAGTATGGAAATGAGAAGCAAGATGGGTTTCATGACTCAAAAGATCAAGTAGCTTGTTATAATGGAAGAATGATAGTGTCAGATGTGGACAACTTAAGGAAGTTAGTCCTGGAAGAAGCCCATTGTTCCATGTATGCTATGCATCCAGGGAGCACCAAGATGTATCAGAATTTGAAGGATCTGTATTGGTGGCCTGGGATGAAGAAGGACGTTGCAGAGTTTGTTCTGAGGTGCCCTGTGTGTCAGCAAGTTAAAGCTGAACACCAGAAGCCTGCAGGAACAATGCAACCTTTACCCATATCACAGTGGAAATGGGACCATGTGACCATGGACTTTGTTGTTGGCCTACCCAGGACAAGCAAAGGACATGATTCCATTTGGGTAATTGTTGATAGGTTGACTAAGACAACACATTTCTTACCTGTCAAAACAACCTATTCTGCTGAAAGGTTATCAGAGTTGTATGTTCAAGAGATAGTGTGTTTGCACAGAGTTCCTGTCACAATAGTTTCTGACAGAGGTCCTCAGTTTACAAGTCGTTTTTGGGAACAGTTGCACAGAGCCTTAGGCACCAAGCTAAGATTTAGTACGGCCTTTCATCCACAGACTGATGGACAGTCGGAAAGGACCATACAAACCTTAGAAGACCTGTTGCGAGCATGTGTTCTCCAGTTCACCGGAAGTTGGGATCTACACCTAAGCTTGATAGAGTTTGCCTATAACAATAGCTACCAGCATAGTATTGATATGTCACCTTATGAAGCCTTATATGGTAGACGTTGTAGATCACCCTTGTGTTGGTTTGAGACTGGTGAGCACCAGTTGCTAGGTCCTGACCTGGTGCAGCAAACCACAGAAAAGATTAAAGATATACAACATAAGATTAAGACTGCTCAGGATAGGCAGAAATCTTATGCTGACAAACGTCGTAGACCCTTAGAGTTCCAGGTTGGAGACAAAGTGTATCTTAAGGTCTCACCTTGGAAAGGGGTCCTTCATTTTGGAAGGAAAGGGAAGTTAGATCCTAGATATATGGGGCCTTATCCAATCATTGAACGGATTGGAAAGGTAGCATATAAACTAGAGCTTCCCCCAGAATTACAGAGGTTACATCCTGTGTTTCACATTTCTATGTTGAAGAAATGTCACCCAGACACCGAGTCAGTTCTACAACCTATGGAGGTAGAATTGAATGATGACATATCCTATGAGGAGGGACCAGTGTCAATCCTTGATAAACGAATTAAAAAGCTAAAGAAGAAAGATATAAGTCTTGTGAAAGTCCTCTGGAACCATCGTGGTATTGAAGAAGCCACTTGGGAGTTAGAGGATGAGATGAGAAGGAAGTATCCTGTCCTTTTCTCTTAGTATGTTTTATCGATTTCGGGGACGAAATCCTTGTAAGGGGTGGATAATTTGTAACATCCCTAACCTGGGTTATGAGTTAACCCTAGGTGTTTTGCCTAAATATGTAATTAAATCTTTGTGATTAACTCTGAGCATGTAATTAAATTCCCAGAAACGTATATTTCAGTATTTGCTCCTTTTTATTTTAAAGTTGTAGCATTGTTTTGATATACAGGGACCTATGTGCAATTTACCCAGTTAAAAGGGTTAGCTTGCAATTTGCACATGATGAGATGTTCCTCTGATGTTGAGACATCATGAGAATCTCTTTGGCAAAGTTTGAAGGATTTCCCAAGCTAGAGCACCAAGGTGCAGCTGTGGAAGCAATCCCAGGGCTTGAAACCCTAATTTGGGGTAAAATGCAATTTACCCAAATAAAGGGATGCAATTTGTAAAGAATGTCATCTAAAGTATCTTTTTAGACTCTTGCCATCATTTAGAGAAGAAATGATGAGGAATTCACCTCAATTGAGTTATCAAGTTAAGAAATAGGCTTTGTGATTGAATAATCAGGGTATATGTGCAATATCCCTTTAAGTATGAACTTTATTATTAGATTGTTCTTCCTTGCCTTCTTTTCTATAACTTAAGTTAAGGTTTGTCCTTAGAATAAAGAGGAAGGGACGAGCAAGTAATAAAGGAAGGACTTAGTTGGAATTAAGGGAAACTTATGAACTAATGTTGAAAATCCTACCCCATGTATATAAGCTCTCCTTCCCTTAGTTGCAAGGGAACTCACCCTTCGTTCCCTTACTGTTTCATTTCACCAAAGACGACCAAGGACTGCCTTGGAGCTAAGGAGGACCACCAAGGGGTGCAAGGTAGGTTTAAACCCCTCTTCTTGCCTAATTCCATGGTTAAAACTCGAATTCAAGGTCATCTTCATGGCTAACTCTTGAAACCCTACCTTTCTAGCCGTCTCTTTTCATCCTTCCTTGGAGTTTTCACCTTGGCCAACCTGTAAGAACTCAAGGACGCCATTAGAGCTTGGAGCTTGAAATCTTGGAGCTCAAGAAGCAAGCTTTAGGCGGGTTTTATAACTCTAAACCCATGCTTTACTATATGCATCTTTATATGCGTTTTGATGACAGCTCTTAGTGTTTCCCTACTTTTCTCTGCTATTTTGCAAGCAAACCCGTGGGATATCTGTACTGTTCTTGAGCTAGAAGATGAAGGCGTGATTTCCAAGAAAAACCCACCGCTTTTCTTTTCCTTAAACGGTCCTAACAGTTTGCTCTCTCGGACTCAAGACCGCGAGGTGAGCAAACGGTCTCGAGACCGCGACAGGGCAAACGGTCTTAAGACCGTTTGGCCCCGTTGACCGAGCGTGGACCGTATAAGAAATATGTTCCTAATTATATAGGCTAATTACCCTCAAAATTTGGGAGACTAACTCCAAAGGAATCGGGAGATATGACTTTTTTAAGTCACAACTTTAAATGAATTAATTGCTGATTTTCAAACGGTCTGAAATTGCCTTTTTGGGCAAACGGTCTCAAGACCGTGTAAGGTCGTTGACTAAGCGTTGACCGTATGAGATTACTGTTCAAAATTATGTTAATTAACAACTCACCAAGTTTGATGGTCTAATTCCAAACGGGCTAAGAGTTGAAGGGTGAATACTAGGGCTAACCCTAGATAAAATCAGTACTGAAATTATGGTGACCTAATTAGGGTTTTTAGGGTTGATTGACCTAAACGGTCTCAAGACCATTTGGGGGTCACCAAACGGTCTCAAGACCGCGAGGGCAATCAACCAAGACCGTTTGGAGGTCTGGGGTCAAGATTTGTTGACCAATTGAAGGTACTTTTACACCAAGTTACATTGCAATTAAATATTGATATAATCATCAACTCAATTTGTTCAACCTTGATGAATCTGCACTAGAATCCAAAAATTGGATGGGAAAACGGTCTCAAGACCGTTTGGAACTCATCCAAACGGTCTCAAGACCGAGAGGACAATCACCCAAGACCGTTTGAAGGTCTAGGGTTGAGTAATTTGACCAATTGAGGACCCAATTGCAAATAAGTTATTAATTTAATCAAAATTCTGTTTTGTGGTTCAATCATGGTTCAACCCCTATCAAATCACCTTAGACTTTGATGAAATCTTGGGAAAACGGTCTTAAGACCATGTGGGGTCCACCCACATGACCTCAAGACCGTTTGGGCCAAGTTTGGGCCCAATTGGAGCTCAATTGAAGGGTTCAACCTTGTGTTGATGCACACTGTTGAGTGTTGATGGGTGAACATTGATAGACCCTAATTGAATCGATTTCAACCATAATTGGTTAACCATTATGGGTCAATTGAATGACCAAGTGATCAAGCATAATCTTAATTGACTCAATCCATAAGTGGTCAACATAGATTTGACCTTTTGAGGGCTTCAACATCGGTTGACATCATCGATTGCTTTGTTGATTTTGTTGATGGACCAAGCGGCTGAGACCATGTGAGCCTCGCGGTCTCAAGACCGTGAGAGGGCTCGCGGTCTCAAGACCGTGAGGGGGCTCATGGTCTCAAGACCGAGAGGAGGCTCTTGGTCTCAAGACCGCGAAGGGCCTCGCGGTCCTGAGGTCAAAGAAGGGCAAACGGTCTTCATGACCCTCGCGGTCTCAACTCAAATTGGTCTTCGCGGTCTCAACATTAACTTGAACCAATGGAAGGCTTCGCGGTCTTGAACCCTTGAAGAAGCTCGCGGTATTGAAGCCTAAGGGGGCTCGCGGTCTTGGAGTTAGAAAGAGGCTCGCGGTCTTGGAGGGTCAAAGTGGGCAAACGGTCAACACTTTCAACCAATCTCAACCCAATTGATGATTAATGATTGAAATCAATCAATGTGATTCAAGGTTGACCTCATTCAATCATTTGATGATGTAAATGGTTCAATGTTGCCCAAATCAAACCCTAATGATAATCTAGGATAGTAAGGGGTTATTTGACTAAGGTTTTTGACCATGATGATGATCAATGGGGTGAATTACCAAAATACCCCTGAAGGGTCAATTAAGTTATACCTTGCTCAATTCAAACCCTAATTACATGAGAATGATGTTTTTAGTCATAATGACTCTATCCAACTTGATCTAGTGTAATGTTACCATCAATCATTAGTATGATGAAAGAGAGAGTACTCTAGAGAGAGAAATTAACCTAGAGAGAGAAAGTAACTCTAATCACATAATGATGATGTTTTTGGCTATGTTAGCCTATGATGCCTCAATCCAACCTGTTTTAGAGTGATGTTGACATCACCTAACATTATGATGAGAGAGAAAGTACTTCTAGAGAGAGAAAGTACTTCTAGAGAGAGAAAGTACTTCTAGAAAGAGAAAGTACCCTTTTTAAGTGGAAACTCGAGTAAAGTATCTCCAATGCACATAAATGAGCATAATTAGGGTATGATCCACCTGTGTGAGATCATAGAAACCCTAATTATGATAAATGATGAACCTTTAACTAATCCAAGAGTATCGATGAAGATGTTACTCATACATGATGATTTTATGAGTTTAATTCACCTTGATGTGAATAGTAAACCCTAATTCAAGGGTGATGACATGTAATGTGAATAGTAAACCCTAATTCAAGGGTGATGACATGTAATGTGAATAGTAAACCCTAATTCAAAGGTAATGGCATGCTTTTGAGCAATAAACTCTATTTGAATTGAATTAAAGATTTAACTCTTATGACAAGAGTAGGAAGTACATTCCTTATTGTTGTATTACCTTTATCAGATGTATTAACCATGCAGGTTCTGATACGAAGGTAATCATATCCAGGTATGGATGTTGATGTTATATTCATTGAAGGCATGTTGTTAGCCTTATGAATAAGTAAAGTAATCTGATGCCTTGCCAGTGGCATCCTATGCTGATAATGGGCTATGAGAGCCATGAATACCATCAAGGTCATGCCTTAGAGATGACTTGTGATGAGGATAAGGAGAAATAATGATTGATATGAGTTAGGCCTGTTACATTTAGTATTCTTCTTTTATAGCTGCTATGCTATTGTTATTGTTTGAAGAACAATGTATGCTGTTAAAGAATACTGAATGTACCAAACTAATCAAGTATAATGTAGAGCCCTGATCATAGATCCATCATTATCAGAAATTAAGTGATGGTGAAACAGGTTTTCCTCAGGGAACTCCTGGAGCACATACTTTTGAGTATGTGGGGTACATGGATGTGTAGAACCTTACATCCTAGTGTAGGAAAGTGATGTAGATGTGGAATCCATCCATCCTTCACTATAGTTCCATACCGTATCAGTGGTAGGTAAACATGAAACCTCCTGATGACGAAGAAAGCACAGATATCCGTATCAGTGGTAGGTAAATATGAAACCTCCTGATGACGAAGAGAGTACAGAACGCCACTGTGACTCTAGAATAGCGAAGGACCAGTTTACCCTGGTAAGCTATAGTAGTAGAGACACGAGATGTCCTACAAGTGATCCTCTTACTGACTGAGGAAGGTGAAGGTCATGAGAATCCGGCTCTCTTAATGACCTATGTATGATACTGATGCGGTTTCTCAGCAGTCAGTTGGAGTACGAGTGGTAAGCCTCATCTCCACAGGGCATAATGTTGTTTGTAAAACATAATCAACCATATAGTATAACTTGTTAGAGATAAATCCAAGTTAGTTGATTGATGTTACATTGCAATAGTGTTTATATTCTCCATATCTCCTAAATGGTTGAGATCTTGTTATACCTGCAACTGTTACAGAATGCTTTGAAGGCTTTACTGTTTAAAATATTCTTTGATGTTATAATAAAGCTTCTGGCGAAGAGTCATAACTCTCGCTGGGACAATTATGTATAATTGTCTCACCCCGTAGGCTTCAACTTTTTAGGTGGACGTCGGAGACGAAGGAACCAGCCTACAGGTGATCAGTCTCAGCAGCAGCATTAGGGACAGCAGTAATCTCAGGTGGAGATTGTCCTGCCCTATGGTGTAGTTAGAGTCAGTCCTATGTGTCCTCTGTACTCTCAGGTCTTGGAGTCTTTTTGTATAAGTGATCTTGAGATTTTGTATCCTGATGTATATAATTACTCAAGAAGTAATTATCCTGAGATGTAAACAGTTTACCTCACTTTATGAAAGAGGCTTCTATGGATTCAAGTTCTTGTCACGAAAAGTTTTAATTTCCCGTGATTTTTGTCTTCCGCTGATTACCGATTCGCTTCCGCTAAGTTTTAATCGTGTTTATGTCATGGTTTGGAGATCAGAGCCCACATAACTAGTCATTCCTATCCAAGAAATGAAATTATATAGAAAGAGGAGAGCTAGGGTTTTGAGAAGAGAAAGTGGTGGAGATGTTGACCTAAGGTTTCTCTATCCAAGATATGATGAAATCAAGTAAGTTTAGCTTCTTTGCATAGAATTTCATGGTGAACCTTCTATCCCATGTCAAGATTCTATCCCTCCTATGATTTGATTATAAATCACATCAAATCATCCCATTTTCTCACTTTTTCTCTCCTAATCTCCATTTTTACAGTTTCTGAGTTGAGAGGAGGAAGAAATGAATTCATTTTCTAGAGTTTGATTAGGTTTCCAAAAATTCAGAGGTTGGCCTACATTTTTAAGGTTCTTGTCACCTTAGGTGAGCTTTTTTCCCTCCCTTCTAAGCTTTGTATTCATGTTGAGAGCCTAATTCTATCTGGCTAAAATAATCAAAAACCTTGCTTATATATGTATGCAATTGGATATTGATTTGGGAAAGATATTAGGGGATCCACTTATACTGATTTTGATTATTTCTTATTGATTGAAACTTGATTAGTTCCTGATATATTGATTGAGGATTCAAGGAGAATCATATGGATAGATGACTGTGCTATTTCATGTGAATTTTGCCTAAAAGTCAACCCAAAGGCTGATATGCTTGGAATTAAATTGACATGTATAGAACAATATTTGAATTGTACTAGAATGTATTATATAAGTGTATTGTTGAATGCTAATAGAATTGAATATGGTATACACATAATGATTAGGATGAGGTGACCACATTTCTTGATTAGGGTTTGTGTTGAGAAAGTGAATCAAATGAGTCAATTAAATAATGTATACTTATGATTGATGAATGAAATGTGTGAAAATGGAAACTAGGTTTCCATGTTTGTGAATAGCCCTAATGAACCCCTGAGTCATGATTGGATTACTAAATGATTTGATTCTTGTGATATGTTGAACTAAGGATGACTTCTTGAAAACCCTAGATGTTTAGTATTAATATGAGTATGAGTGATAAAGTTAGAACTTGTATATGATGTTGTAAATGTGATGAAATGCTGAATGTAAGTTTTAATACTTCAATTACAGATGATGAGTCTTACTAATATGATCTAAGCCCAATGCATCTATTTTAGTACAATTTATGGAATAATGTGTAGCCCTCATATGAATGTGGGTCCTTTTATACAAGTTACATAACAGTGAATTGTGAAGGATGATAAGAGATTATGATGTAAGAAGATGTAACTTATACCATTCATTTATTCTAAAGTGATTAGTATAATAAAGAATGATCATTGTTGATTATGGAAATGACACTAGAAGTCAATGACATGGTACACTTATCTAAATATAAGAGACAATATGAACAAGATGTACTTAATGGTGATTGCAAGTTAAAGATGAAACTAATGAAGTTAATATGATGAAGTCTTTAATCTTTTATTTTACTTACATGTGGCTTAACCCAAATGAAATGAAATATACTAAGAACTGGACTTTGATAAATGTTAACCAGAAGAGAAGCATTGTATGTAAAGTGAATCAAGAAAGATTGGTCTGAATAATGTAATGAACATGAAATGAAAGAAGTTGAGACTACTGAATATAAAAAGGAAAAAGATGGGAATTAGTAGATGATTCTAAGAATCTAATTGTTAGCCTAAAATGATGAGTTTGATGATGCCAGTGAATGACTATCTCAAATGAGGGATTAAGGGATGAACATAACTGTAGTTGAATTCAACTAAAAGATGCAGTTCAAGTATTTGAATTGATTTACAAGAATGTATTCTTGAATTTTGACTTGTACTATGAGAATGGACTAATAATATGAACTTAAAATGATAGTTAACATGTGTTGATTAGTAACCCATCTGGAGAATGTCAAATAAAAGAAGAAGAAACCTAAGTCTGTTATGCATGTATATGCATGAAATTTATTTTCATTTATTGAGATTGGATGGAACAAGCATATGTTGTATGATAAATCTGTTCTGAGTATGATGAATGATACATGATATCTATATGCTTTTACTATTGCAAGTTCTAATGCATCTTCTTATATTTGTTAAGAACCGTGATATACAATGAACTGATAAGAAATATGTTGAAATTGAATTTAATATGCACTCCTTACATTTGAGAAACCCCGATGAGGGTAAATATTGCAAAGTGAGATGATGATCAGGGCTGAAATCCCACTTATGATGATAAAACCCTAATGGGGTAAATTCTAGACAATAAGATTATGTCTCGGGCTGAATGGCCACTGTTGATGATTGCTATGAGATGATGTAAAAGATAGAAATAATCATATGTGTTGCAATCTACAGATTTATTATGCTTCTTGTTTTGATCATTGTCCTCATTGATAAACTTAATTTGTTTCATGTTATTCTAGTTACACAAGAATACACAAATATGATATATGATGTTTTGAGTTCTCTTAATATGAGTGAAAGAGATTAATAATAAGTGAAATGATGGAACATCTAGTTAGGTGCCCTGAACACGGTGAGTTCCCCTGAGGACCACACTGGGGAAACACAACAGATCTCCTTGTAGTAATCAATGAATTATGAGAAGGATTTTCGAAGTGTGGATCGAGACCTTAAAGGTTAGACCACTTGGATTTAGGAGTGAATCATCCGAAGTGACTCTGGCCCTAAATCCTTGTTGTGAAAGTCTATGTCTAGATGGAATAGACTCTGATGAAATGAAATATGTAAATTTTAAATGAATAATATATGAAATATAGTGATATGTGTGATGAATCCATATTCATTATGATTTCAGTCGCCATCTTGGGCCCAATTTGGCTTAATACATTCACTTTTATCTCCTAAATCTTACAATATGCAATCTTGCTTAATTGATTGGATTATCAAGCTTATTGACTAGGGTCTACATGAATTTCATGCAGGTTGAGTAGGTCACGATGAAGTCGAATCTTCAGCTGGGCCCACCCACTGGTTGTAGGCCCACCTTCACTCAAGATGACTCTCACCAACCCTAGATCCTCCGATCAACTCCACTTCCATGATCAACTTCACCCTTTCTGTTGACCTCGAGCGCATCTCCTTCCACCTTCCTCTTCGCCTCACCTTCCATCAATAGCCACCATCACCGACAGCTGCCATCGCCACCTCTAGTAGGTATGCAGCTAATCACAGGCGACCTCCACCTTCACCAGCGCTCTCCACACCTACTTGCGGTCTGCTCCTCACAGTCCCAAGACCGATAGGACCTTCACAGTTCACAACTTCGATCTCCCTCTACCCTCGTGGTCCTCTCCACACCAGTCATACCCCTAGCGGTCTCAAGACCGTGAGCGCCCTCACGATCTCAAGACCGTGAAGGCCCTAGTGGTCTCCAAGATCACGAGGACACTATCGGTCCCGAGACCGTGAGCCACAAACTCTTCACCCTCTCGACCTATGCCCCCCGACCATCTGCACCTCATAGTCCCAAGACCACGTGGAGGCTTCACGGTCTCTAAACCATGCAAAGAACCTGTCGGTTCCCAAACCGTGCGTGAAGATCCTAGCAATTTCAAGAACGCGGGGATGCTTTTGGTCTCAAGAATGTGAAATTCCTAATCCAAACTGAAGATCCAGCCGCCCGCCACTTCTATAAATAGCCACGTCCAATAGCCACAGGGAGCGGGGGGGACCTGGGGGGACGCCGCCAGGCTGCCTCATGTTGGGAGGGAGTTCGATCAACAACCTCCACCACCAGGCTACATTCATCCATGTTCGACCCCTAGTAGAGAACGATCTCCACAGCCAAGCCTTGCGGTGGTCTTGCGCTTCCATCCTATCATCCACGCCCACCTACACGTCCATAAGATGCTCCTCCTACTAAAAGCAAAGAGGACGAGAAGAGAAGGAAGGAGGAGAGAGAAGTTCTACCTAGTATGTCATGGTGTCCCTCACTCCTCATCTAGATTTACTCTGATGTGGCATAGAAGACTGCAATCTTCATCGAGCTGTGATTGTCTCCTTCACCATGATCATGGAAGAATCTTCCCTCTCTTTTGTTCTTTTTGTTTCTCTCATCATGAGTGAGTAGTTTTCTTTCACTGGGGTGCGGGGACTAGCCCTGCTACCCATGCTTATATGTCCTTTTATTAAACTTTCCATGGCTTGTATGTAACATTTCATTTCGTTGTTAATCTTCGATGTGTGCTTGTAGATTGATCACCTGCTTGCTTTTATCTTGTTCTTTCCTATGTTGTGAGAACTTCAATATGCAGGATTTGAAATGTTGATTAACGTGGTTGACTCCCTGACAAGAAATCAGATGGGATTCCCTGAAGTTGTAAGTGAGTGATCTGTGAGGGAATGAGCCATCTAGTCCACAATGACGCTTCTGTGTGCCTAACGCCCATATGGGGGGCCCGCAGCTTCAGTTGGATATCTGTATCTTTGGAGCCGTAAGTGCGTGATCCGGATGGCAATGAGAAATATGATGCCTAAGGTGATGCTTACGCAAACCTAAACATCCTAATAGAGGGTTTGCAACAACTCTATTTGGATAGTTATATCTAGCCTAGATGTTTGTGTTTGGATTTGTTTGCATGTGTAGCAGTGGTGAAACCCCAGCCCACCCCAGTGATCCCCATCATCAATCTAGATTCAACTTTAATCCTGCTCTTTACTTTTTGCAATTAGTTTAGTTAACCTCAAATCAAACCTTTGTTCTAAATATTAGTTTTACTTGAGCTAGACTCGGCTAGAAACGATTCTTAAAAACATTTTCCTTTGGGATTCGATCCTCAACTATACTGCGATAAGACCCGTCCGCTTCCGGGTGGTATTATTGCACAAGGTTTTGGCTAAAAAATCAGGGATTTCAACCCCGAGTGAATTTGTTAGTGCGGTAATATACCACATCAAATTCTGGCATCGTTGTCAGGGACAACAGAATCAGCTAGTCAAATCTAGTTCCATTAAGGCTAAACTAGGTTTTTACTTTTTCTTTTGATACTATCGATCATTCTCTTGAATTCGGTTCTACTTCGTCAATCTTACTTTGGAAAGATCTTTCCATCCCAGGTACCCCCAAATTCTAGTGTAAGCGTCGTTCGACAGTCTCGAACTCTCTGCTAGCTTTGACCTTGAGATAGACAGAACTTTTCATCATCAGAATAGAGAGAACCAAGCAAGGATGGCTCAAGAGGAGGAAATTTCCCAAATGGTATCTCAAGCCCGTAATGCGCAAAGAGATAGGCTTATGCAAGAAGCCCGAGCTGCAGTTCAAGAGGAAATCCAAGCAGCTCAAGCAGCAGATCAACAACCTGAGTTACAAAAAGACCTTAGGGAGTTCTCAATCCCTAAAGCTGCTGACGTTCATCACCCAGTGCAACCTCCTCCCATCAACGCTCCTAATTTTTGAAATCAGGGCACATTGGGTCACTCTGCTTCAGAACAAACCTTTCTACGCTAAGTAAGGAGAAGATAGTCAAGAAAATCTCCTGAGGTTTATAGTTCTATGTGCTATGATAAAGAAAAATAGAGTCATAGATGATGCCATCAGACTCTGTCTCTTCAAATATTCTCTTGTCGATAGAGAAATGAGTTGGTATAACTCCTTGCAATACAAACCCATCACCACTTGGGAACAACTTCAAAACATTTTTCTAGAAAATTTCTATCCTCCTTCACTCACCTATGAAATCAGAGGCCGAATAACACAATTCACTCAGGTCCTTGGAGAATCCCTTGCAGAAGCATGGGAAAGATACGATGAGCTTCTACGTAAGTGTCCACGCCATGGAATCCCTAAGAATCAGCTCATTGAAATCTTTTATAGGGGTGTGGATGACGATATCAATAAGTTCTTGGACTCCTCATCTGGAGGAAACTTCATGCATCAGAGTGATGACAACGCATGGAAGGTTGTCACCCTTGGAGCTGAAAATCAAGCTAATTGGGGTAGATCTGTAGGCAAAGGAGTGTTGAAGGTAGTTATGGCTAAAGCTATTCCTTAGTACAAGTCTATAGATGAATCCCTTAAGCTTCTTTTTGCCAAGAAAGACCATCTTGAATCATCTCTTGCAGCCTATGAAAGGAAGCGTTCACCCCCTCGACAACAAGAACAAGTCAAGTCTACTTCACTGTTCTGTGAAGCATGCAAGGGCACTGATCATTCTACGCTAGCTTGTAATGTTATCTATGATGTTGTTCTAAGCAACGTTTGTGGCCAAGGAGATAATGGTCATATGGAAAATCTTAATGTTGTCAACACCATCCCTGGTCAAGGATATTACAATCCGAATTAGAATAGGAACCATCCTGGTTTTCAATATGGAAATCCTTTAGGAGAGGATAACTCCCAACAACTTGGTTCAAACAACCAACAATGAGTTCCGCCGGGATTCCAGTACAACCAATAGCAAAACTTCAGAAATCAAGGAAACTTTAGAGGTAACTTCCCGAATAGGAAATATAACAATTATCAGAACAATTCTCAGTTCTAGAATCCAAACCAAGTCCCTTACCATAACCAACAACAAGGGCAACAATCTGGCCCCATCTCTCCTGATGACAAGCTGACGACCATTGAGAAGATGCTGTAGTCACAACAGACTATGATAGCTAACTGGCAAGCCCATCAGAAGACTATTGAATCTCAACTAGCTCAACTTTCAGCTAGCCTGAAGCCACATACTAGAACCTTTGCTGGCCAACCAGAGAACAATCCTAAGCACTCTGAGTAACTGAAGGTTGTCATCACCAGGTCTGGAAAAGACTATTCTGATCCTCCTGTCAAGACACCTGTGGTTATTACATACGAGGATGACTTTGTGATTGTACAAAACTCTACAACACCTGAGTCTCAATCAAAAGGACTAGTAACTACTGATAAGACAGACAAGGCAAGTTCTGAAAATTATGTTGTTGCAGAAACAGAAACACCAGAACCAGTTGTACTAGTGTACAAGCCTCATCCCCCTTTCCCTGCTCGTTTGAAGCAGACCAAGCTTGATACTCGTTTCAACAAGTTCAAAGAATCTATGAAGAAGATTCACGTTGATATACCCTTTCTAGATGCGCTGGATGGGATACCAGCCTGGACGAAGTACTTGAAGTCACTTCTCACTAGAAAATATATAACTAAAGAATATGAGACAGTCAAGTTAGCAACAACCACTTCCGACATTATTCAGAACAAGATGCCGAAGAAGTAGAAAGATCTAGGATCTTTTGGGATCTCTTTCCATATTGGTGATTCCTCCTATAAGTAGGGATTGGATGATCTTGGTGCTAGCATCTCCATCATGCCACTTAGCCTTTGCAAAAGGCTAGGATTTGCTGAGCTTCTCCCGACCGGCATGACTATACAGCTTGTAGATAACTCTATGACTCTCCCCTTGGGAATCATTGAAGATGTCCCTGTCAAGGTTGGGAAGGACTTCTATGTTCCATGTGATTTTATCATCATGGACATAAAAGAAGATGCCAGATACCCTCTCATCTTTGGCTGCTCGTTCCTTGCCACTGCAAGAGCTCTGATTAATGTTGAAGCAGGAACCTTACTCCTTTGACTAGGTAAAGAAACTCTCGAGTTCAAAGTTTTTGAAAGTATGCAAAGACCATGCATGCAAGAAGAAGTCTACTTGATTGATTTCATATAGAGGATTTCACTCCTTATGCAAGAGGATTATGAACAATAAGATCCTTTAGGAGTGGCTCTGACTAATCAAAATACAGATGGTTTAGTTGACAAACAAGTAATAAATTGCATTCTCCACCTCGACACTGATGAAGAAGATCTTGAAGCCAAAGTTGAGGAACTCAATGTTGTGAATGTTACTGAAGAACCATGCAAGAAACTAGAAGCTCCTAAAATTAAGCCCCTACCTGAGGGACTAAAGTACGTCATCTCAAGGTCTACCCCGTCATCATAAATTCTGATCTAACGGTAGAACAAGAAGATAAACTCCTGACAAAATTAAAGGAAAGAAGAAAAGCCATCGGCTACAAGATGAGTGATCTCACCGGGGTCAGTCAAGCACTATGCATGCACAAAATCCCCATGATGGAAGACCACAAGGCGACTATTGAACACCAAAGATAGCTGAATCTGAATATGAAAGAAGTTGTCTGCCTTGAAGTTATTAAGTTTCTCACAACAAGTATTATCTATCTGATCTCCAATTCGTCATGGGTAAGTCATGTGCATGTTGTCATAAAGAAGTGTGGAACTATCCTGATACGAAATGAAGATAATGATCTCATCCCCACTCGAACTGTAAGGACCCTGACCTACATTTTGGGCTTACCCTGTTTTCTTTGTCTAAACCTTGTGTTTTGCCTAATCACCTGAGGTGTGATTAGGGTTGTGTTTTGTTGTGCAACTTGCAATTTACCCAAGTTCTAGGGTTTATGTGCAAGTTTGTCACCTTGAGAGGCCTCCTTGTCTCTTTGCATCCTCTAGGGTTGATAGGATGGGTTGGGGCACCTTGCTTGAGTTGTTTTGGGCCTCTTTGAGCTTGTTTAAGCTTGGGCTTGTTGTTGGGCTTGAAGCCCTTCCTCCTTGCTTGGGTGTGTCGGGCAAGGGAGTGCTTGATGCCTTGTGTCAGCCATGGTGTGTCAAGCAAGGGAGTGCTTGGTGCCTTGTGTCAGCCATGGTGTGTTGGGTAAGGGAGGTGTATTAGCCAGGGGGTGATGGTGGGTGTGTCGGGTTGCCATGTCGGGCGACACACACCCCTCCACCTAGCATCGTTTGTGTCACCCTATCTTGGACACATGGAGCTTGTTTCTAGCAAGTGGAGATACCTTGGACATGTGGTGTGGGGTTTTAGCATGTGGCATGACCCTTGGACAAGTGTACCTAGGCCAGGCGCCACCTTGCTTTGGTCTCCCCTTTACCCTTTTCTATATATGTCTCTCTTTTCTCTTCCTTGGGATCTCTTTGCCCCTTAGCCGTTTGCTCTCCCTTGGTGGCCGAGAAGAAGGAAGGAAAGGAGGTGGCTGATATAACTGTTGCTGCTCCTGCTTTCTTCTTCCTTGGTGGTGGCCGATACATCCTACTACTTCCCTTCTTGAGGTGGTGCCTTGGATCTTGGAGCTTGGAGTTTGTGCTTAAGGCGGGTTACATAACTCCTAACCCTAACTATACTATCTCCTTTACATGTTGCATTACTATGTTATCTTGATCGGCTATGCTTATCTTTCTAGTAATGCTCATGCTTCAGCTAGTAGTGTTGTTGCCCGTTATGTGCCCTAGATCTTGTTGGATGATATGTGGTATGTTGGTTTCCCTTTGTTTCGGCCTACCCTTGGGATTAGGGGATCTTGAGCAAAACCCCTCTCTCACTTTAGTTGAGAGGTGAGCTTAGGGTTCCTTAGTTCAAAGGTGTGTGTAGTGTGCCCGTGAGGCAATACCCCTCTCTCTCCTGGGACTTAAGAGGTGAGCCTATGGTGTTGGGTGACACAATGGTTGGCTTGGCCGATAGAGGGTTGCCTACCCTAGTTGCATTGTATGCCTTTAGGGTTTTACCTTTAGTTGGTGCCTTGGGTGATAGGGGGCAACCATACCTTTATTGGTGTGTTCTTGGGCAAGACCCCTCTCTCTACTTCAACTTGAGAGGTGAGCTTATGCAATACCCCTCTCTCTCCTTGGTTTTGAGAGGTGAGCCTGTGGCCTAGATGTTTGAGAGATATGTTGAGTTGGTTGGCTGATAGGGTGTTGTTCTACCCTTGCTTTCCTGATATGCTTGAGGTTGTGCAAAACCCCTCTCTCTTAGTTGTTGAGAGGTGAGTCAACACTCTTAGTATCCTAGTTGTTGAGAGGTGAGTCAACACTCTTAGTATCCTTGGCCGATATGGTTTGGATGGTTGTGATGAGGTTGAGACCTTAAACCCTAGTAACCCGATATGGTTTGTAGGTGTGGTGACCGATATCCCTTTCCTACCCTAGGGTTAGGGTTTAGACGATATGGTTGGTTGACACCTAGTTGGTCCCTTGGCCGAGATATGTGTTCTAGAGGAGTTGAGCTCTTGGGCGATATCTCCCTTTTGTGTTGAACTCTTAGGCATCATGGCCTTGCCTTGACTGATACCCATGATAGGTGGCTGCCTTGGTGATCCCTTGGGCGATACAGTAGGTGGTTGTTGTGTTGTTGTGTTGGGCGATATGGGTGTTGCCTACTGTGACGCGTTGCTATGAGGCATTTTCCGGCATAGTGTTTCCCATCATGTGGCATTGCACGCTTCCTGGTATGGCGTCGCCCGACATAATGTTGCACGATAGGTTCTTGCCCGATATGGTGGTGTGTCGTTTGGGCATTATAGGCTGGTTCTTAGAGTGCTACTCAATATCAGCTTGCTCGTAACTTGTTTCTTCCTTGTTCCTTTGGCCGATACGGTTATGATGGGTTTCCCTTGTGACGGGCGATATGAATGGTGCTGCTCGACAGTCTGTTGCAACATGTTGCCTGTCATGGGGCGTGGCATGCTTGGGCGTCACAGGTTGGGTGCTTCCCGTTATCAGTTTGCTGGATGTTGGCCGGTATGGGTGCTGGCCGATACAACTAGATGAGGTTAGATGCCTTTTAGCTGATACCTTAAGGCTGGGTTGTAGCTTGATGTTTTGGTGAAGGTTCGTCCTTAACCTGTTACCTTTGGTGAGGGCCGCTGCACCTTTGGTGAGGGTTGTTCCCTACCCGATATGCTTTTGTGAAGGTTATGTTCTAGGTTTGCTTGAAACCCTAATATTATTTGGAACGTTATATGTGGATGTTATATATATGCTTGGTCATCTAATGTTGCACAATATATCTCGATGATGAAGTATTTATCCACTCTTGAGCATACTAACCATGCAGGTTCCTCAGATGAGATGTGTACTTAGGTATGAGCTATAATGATGTCCTTGGTGACATTCTCTTGATATTGAGATAATGAGGAACACTATGTGTTATGACAACCATGATGGTACATGATGAGTGTTGCCTATGTGATTAGTAACATGTGCTTAATGGTGGGATGGAATCCCTATAATGTTGGATCCTTGTGATGGATCATGATGGTTGGCAAGAGGCCAAGTGGCAACATATGATGTTGGATCCTTGAGATGGATCATGGCGATGTTGATGGCATTGAGAATAATAGTAACAGTGTGACACAAGTTAATGGAATCTATGTTGTTTACTCTTGGTTATGGTTTGCATAATATAACTTGGTTGATCCCAACAATCCACTTGAAATATACTAATTAATTACAGAAGAACCTTTCATGTAGTTTGCTCTGGCCATAGATCCATCATCGTCAGGAGTTGGTCATGGTGAAATAGGTTCTCCTACGGGTTAACCCGGAGTGCATATTGTTGAATATGCGGGGTTTCTCCTAGCCAAAAATAGGAGGATTAGAGTACAACTACAGTTGTAGACTCAAGATGTATATAAGAGCATGGTGAACAGGCCCATGGCTCAGTGTGATAGAGCATGGTGAACATGCCCATGGCTCAGTGTGATGGAGCATGAATGCGTTCATGGCTCAGGAGCATAGTGAACATGCCCGTGGCTCAAGATATACTAGCGTCGTAACCTGTACCAAGATGGTCTAGAGAAAAGGGTAGACTGTGTGAGATAACTCTGTGACTGAGGTCACGTAAGCAAGAGATTGTGGTCCTGCTTTGGTTCTCATGCACTGACCATGAGGGTAGAGGTCATAGATTCCAACTCTTCCATTGACCTTGTATGGCACCGACTTTGGGTTTCGCAACTGAAGGTTGGATTTGAGCGATACATCTCATTTCCTCAGGGCATAATAAATGGTAATCCAGTCGTATAATATTTCTACTTAGGGCAAAAATGAAACATTGGTTGAGGGCTTGTATAATGAATGTTGTGTCTTACATATATGTGCCCTAAGTATATCTTGTAGATTGCTATATGCTTCTCAGGTATCATGGTAAGTTGTTATGCTTGTATAATCATGTTCTTCATATTTCATATATGATCTGGTTATATATGATACACACTTTATCTGCTCTAGCTTTTATGAGGTTTTATAGTTCGGCGGGGAGTTATGTTTCTCGTTGGGACTGTGTGTCTCACCCCACTGGTTTCAACCTTTTTAGGTGATCGAGCTAGACGTGGTGGTGGTCGTGAGGTTGCAGCCGAGCAAAAAGAAGATTAGTAGAAGGATTGAGGTTGGATATGCTACTGTGGTTGTTTTGTTGTAGAGTCCTAGAGTTATCCCTATACTCTCAGGTCCTTGGAGGTGTTTTGATGAGGTTTCACGATGTATGATCTTAGTATGGCTTTTTGTAACCTGTTGTTGGCCTGGCTAGGTCTGATATGCACATAAACATGTGGTGTATCCTTAATGGATATGAAACAGACAGATGTGATGTGTTGGCAGACATATATCATGCAGGATGTTGATTTGGTTGTAATAGTTCCTTTCTTATGACATTTTTTGCAATTGGTTTTAATTAGCCCATGTTTTTGATAATATGTGGTTTATGGTGGTTTCACGCATTTTTGCATGGCATTTTGTTGTCTATGTGATGGCAGGATGTCACACAAACAGTCATCGGGTGGAGGATGTGTATCGATTATAGGAACTTGAACAAGGCGACACATAAGGATCATTTCCCTATGCCCTTTCTTGATCAAGTCTTAGAGCGGTTGGCTCACCAAGAATATTTTTGCTATCTCAATGGTTACTCTGTATTCTATCAAATTCTAATACATCCAGATGACCAAGAGAAAACAACTTTTACTTGGCCATTTGGAACATATTCCTTTAGAAGGATGTTGTACGACCTCTACAATGTGCCTGCAACTTTCCAACGTTGCATGGCGACTATATTCGCTGGTCTCACTGAAACTATCATGGAAGTTTTTATGGATGATTTTTCCATTTATGGAGATTCTTTCGACTCATACCTGAAGCACCTCTCCCTAGTCCTCAAATAGTGTGAAAAAGCACATCCTGTGTTAAACTGGGAGAATTGTCACTTTATGGTAAAGGAAGGCATTGTCCTTGGCCATAGAGTCAGCAGTAGTGGGGTCGAAGTAGACAGAGAAAAAATCAAAGTGATTTCCAAACTCACTATTCTGACAAATGTAAGAGAGGTCCACGCGTTCCTTGGTCATGCAGGCTTTTACATACGATTTATAAAGGATTTCTCCAAGATAACCAAGCTTATGACGAATTTGTTGCTAAAGGATGCTGATTTCCATTTTGACGAAGAATGTGTCAAGAGTTTCAACAACCTGAAGCATGCTCTTACAACAACACTCATCATCAGAGCTCCTGATTGGGATCACCCATTTGAGATTATGTGTGATGCCAATGATTACACTGTGGGTGTTGTTTTAGGCCAATGTATAGAGAAGAAACATTATGTGATCTACTATGCATCGAAGACCCCCGACGAAGCTCATAGGAACTATGCAACTATTGAGAAGGAACTCCTTGCAGTTGTGTATGCCTTTGACAAGTTTAGATCCTACCTCGTTGGTTCTAAAGTCACTATCTACACAGATCATGCCGCTATCTATTACCTCCTAACAAAGAAAGATGCAAAGCCCAGGTTGATCAGATGGATTCTCCTCTTGTAAGAATTTAATTTGGAGATAAGAGATAAGAAAGGTACATAGAATGTTGTTGCAGACCACCTCAGTCGTATCCACACTTTGAAAACTGATAAGATCCCGATTAACGATTCTCTTCTAGACAACCAACTCATGAAAGTTTCAAAAGCTACCCCTTTGTACTCGGACTATGTGAACTACCTTGCTGCTGGTATCATACACCCTGAATGCACCGGGAATGCACTGAAGAAATTCATGCATGATGTGAAGCGGTATCACTGGGATGAACCATACCTCTTCAAGATTTGTATTGATGGTCTCTACAAACATTATATTGTAGAGGAAGAAGCCCAACTTATTTTAGAGAAATGCCACTCAGGCCCGATTGGAGGCCATATGAGTTCTAAGAAAATTGCTTTGAAGGTTTTGCAATGTGGTTTATTTTGTCCAACCATATCTACAGAATCCTAAAACTTTGTTCTATCATGTGACGAATGCAAGAGAACTGGTAACATTACGAAGAGAGATAAGATGCCGCTTAAGCTGTGGCAAGAAGATGAGATTTTTGATGTTTGGGGAATGGACTACATGGGTCCATTCCCATCATCACATGGATTTTCCTACATCCTAGTTGCGGTGGATTACGTCTCAAAATGGGTAGAGGCCATACCGACTGTCACTAGTGATTCAAAACCTTTCATCAAAATGTTCAAAGATATTATTTCCCCCCATTTTGGAGTCCCACGAACCATGATATCCGACAGAGGTTCTCATTTTTTGGAAAGAAGCTTCGAAGCATTGCTGAGGAAATATGGTGTAACACACAAGGTAGTCTCCCCCTACCATCCACAAACAAGTGGACATGTAGAGGTTTCTAACCATCAACTCAAAGATATCTTGGAAAAGACAGTAGGCCACAATTGAAAAGATTGGTCAGTGAAAATCAATGATGCCTTGTGGGCCTACCAAACCACTTTTAAGACTCCTCTTGGAACTACACCATTTCAGTTAATCTATGGAAAGTCATGTCACTTGCATGTAGAACTGGAGCACAAAGCATGGTGGACAATCAAACATTTAAATTTTGACATGAAGAAAGTTGGCAAAGCCAGGATTCTGCAACTTCACGAGCTGGAAGAACTCTAGATGACAGCTTATGAGAATGCACAAATCTATAAAGAACGCACGAAGATTTGGCATGATGGTCATCTGAAAAGAAAATACATACAAGTTGGAGACCAAGTTCTATTGTTCAACTCAAGACTGAGGTTATTCCCAGGGAAACTCCATTCTCACTGGTCTGGACCATACATTGTCAAGAGCATCTACCCACATGGTGCTTTCATTTTATGGAGTGAACACTCAGGAGAATTTGTGGCTAATGGCCAACGCTTGAAAAGATACTTCACCTCAGCCGAACCGAAGCAATGTTGGATCTTACCAATCCAACGTGTCCACTAGAAAATTGAAGGATTCACGTGGAGCCATCGACGTAAAACAAAGGCGCTTGTTGGGAGGCAACCCGATCCTTAATTTTGTTTTTACTTTTAGTTTTGAATTAGAAAATTTTGCACTAAATAGAAATCGCATCGCAAGATGCTATCTTAAGTTCTGATAGTCTTCATTTTTTAGATTTTCAGATGGAAGACACGTGCTGATTGGAACGCAACCACATCTGAATGTCCAATCGACACAAAATTTCCCCTCCCTCTCAGATTTTGAGTTTGCTCAGGACGAGCAAATTTCTAAGCTTGGGGTGGAGGGTAGGTGGTACGTACTTTACTTTTCACTCGCTCCTATCTGTTTCAGACTTAAGATTTCATCGTTGCAAATTTTGATCAAAATTTTCAAAAAAATTTAAGTTTTCAAAGAAATTATATAGAAACTTGATGAAGTTTTGACGTTTCTTGTTTCACATAAAGCCTTTTCCTAGTCGGCTAGTTTCTCTTTCTATGCATTTTGAATCATTACACCCTCCTTAATTGAAACAAATCCTTAAGAGGACCATTTTTTGAAACTAGCCTATTGATTGAAATCATCTTGTGAAGCAAATGAATCCTAACATCATGATCATTCTATAAAAATGGCAAGTGTCTATCGAACTGATAGGGATCAAACATGTCATGCTTCCTAACTGACTAGTGGAACAATAGCATGGAATCTCCACCAGATCCTCATCAAGTCATTATTTGAGCAGAGTACGATAAAGAGAATGACCCAGTGCACTGAATTGTAAATCAAGTAGCATTTTGGTCTGAACTCTCTTTTACGCTTCTTCCACCATCTTCTTACCCCTCCGTCCATCAAAAAGAAACAAAAAAAGCCAAAATAGTGCCAAACCCTAAGTTTGGGGTGGCACACCACCTCTCTCTTTATCCGCTTCTTCCATACCCCTCGATTTAGTAGGGGCGTACCACCAAGAAAAGTTGCCAATGTGCACACACAAAATGCAATCTTGAGTCGAATAGAGGAGAGATTGACACAAAAAATGCAATCAATGTAATTGCAACTATATAATAAATCTCGAGTCAAATTGAGGAGAGATATACAACTTCCTTCCATACCACCCTTCACTCCCTCTTCCACCTAAAGGCACAATGAATGCCTCCCTATCCTGAAAAACACTAGTGTCAGATTAGGTGCACACTTGTTGTTCTGCCGGTATCTTTGGACTCTTATAAAGCTCTTAGAAATGCTTGTTGTTGGAAAAGGTGAGGAGGAAGTGATGTTGGAAAACAAACTCAGGAGCGAAGATATGGTAAGATGTGTTTGGTGATCTCAGGAAATTGAGATGCTTAGTCATACTGAACATAAAGGAAACAATCGTGATGTGAAGATGAGGCAATCACATGAGGCAATCACATGAGTTAAGTTTGGGGTGTTTTGATGAATCCATATTCATCATGATTTCAGTCGTCATCTTGGGCCCAATTCGGCTCAATACATTCACTTTTATCTCCTAAATCTTACAATATGCAATCTTGCTTAATCGATTGGATTATCAAGCTTATTGACTAGGGTCTACATGAATTTCATGCAGGCTGAGTAGGTCACGATAAAGTTCAATCTTCAGCTGGGCCCACCCACTGGTTGCGGGCCCATCTTCCCTCAAGACAACTCTCACCAACCCTAGATCCTTTGATCAATTCCACTTCCATGATCAACTTCACCCTTTCCATTGATCTCGAGCACATCTCCTTCCACCTTCCTCTTCACCTCACCTTCCATCGATAGCCACCATCACCGCCAACTACCATTGCCACCTCCAACAGGTCTGCAACTAATCACAGGTGACCTCCACCTTCACCAACATTCTCCACTCCTACTTGCGGTCTTCTCCTCATGGTCCCAAGACCGATAGGACCTTCACAGTTTGCAACTTCCATCTCCCTCTGCCCTCACGATCTACCCCCGCGGTCCTCTCCACACCGATCGTACCCCTAGAAGTCTCAAGACCATGAGCGCCCTCACGATCTCAAGACTGTGAAGGCCCCAACAGTCTCCAAGATCGTGAGGACACTATCGGTCTTGAGACCGTGAACCACCAACTCTTCACCCTCTAGACTTGCGCCCCGAACCATCTGCTCTTCACAGTCTCCAAACTGTGTGAAGAACCTATCGGTTCCCAAACCGTGCATGAAGATCCTAGCGATTTCAAGAACACGGGTATGCTTTCGGTCTCAAGAATGTGAAAGTCCTAAACGATCTCCAAACTGAAGATCTAGCCGCCTGCCACATCTAATATCCACATCTATAGGACGATCAAAGCTAACAAAAAAAGCATGTCTAATAGTATAAGGCATATCTAATAGCATAGCACTGCTGATACCGTAAGCATCTCTAACAATATAAGCATCTGTAACAATAAACGCATCTGTAAAAATATAAGCATCTATAAAAATATAACATAAAAGCATGCCTACATAACAATTAGATCTAAAAACATAAGCATAACTATTGGCATGAACATAATTAGCAGTATGGGCAGAGATAACTACATAGGCATGACCAACATCATAAGAAATTCTAATAACATAAGCATAGCTAAAACTATAAGCATGTTTACAACATAAGCATATCTATCTTTCTTAATGTGCTACACATATCTATATGGGAGAAGAGAAACAAGG
Organism: Alisma plantago-aquatica; assembly: GCA_963693085.1. Classification (NCBI taxonomy): domain Eukaryota; kingdom Viridiplantae; phylum Streptophyta; class Magnoliopsida; order Alismatales; family Alismataceae; genus Alisma; species Alisma plantago-aquatica. The sequence continues at coordinate 731,353,122 of OY856409.1, read as the reverse complement.
GTTATCATCCAATGTGAAGCATTGTGTATAATCCTAAGCAAATATGCTACACGACTGATTACATATTTTATTAATGCCCTAAGGAATTGAGGTATACCACTCAATTCCAATTGACCACTGCTAAGTCAAAATCAGTGTCATACAAGATCAATGGAAGAGCCGGAATCCACGATCTCCCACACAGTCAGTCAGTACGAGTCTGCCGCAGTGACATACAAAGTCAAACTGCAAAACTCCTAGACCACCTTGGTATATAGGTCATGTCTCTAGACACCAGGGTATATGAAACCCTACCACCGAGGTACAACCACAACTGTCCTCAATCGCATCATATATATGAGATATGACTGCAATCGTTCTCCTATCAATACATGACCACAACCATCCTCAAAACCTTTGGGATCAAGATGACAAGGAAACACAATCACTTGCACCTTGCACACTCAACAGTAAGCTCTCTGATTTTCCCTTAGGAATACTCATTTCACCATCCAACAAGTCCTGATACTGGGATGGATCTATGGTACAGGGAAACTACATGATTAAGGTTTCACTTTGATTAGTTAAGTCGATTGAGGGAATTAAGACTGTTTCAAACAAGTGGACATACAAATCATAATTCATTTCTAGCAAGAATTTGATATGTACCAACTCTAGTACATATAAAATGTATAGGATATATTCCTTATTACAACACCACATGATACTAGTTTATTTCCATTCATGACTTTACTCGACATCACACCAACACAACATATAAAATACTTATCACATTATCCCAGTGTACCAACCCTTATCACGTCATGAAGAGAATCACACCTCCATTAGGGTTCAATCATGCCCAAAGGTCATTAAGACCATCACATTATCTCCTGCAAGAACATCATTACCTTTCCATGCCCCGTCAAGACTTAACTACCATCAAATACATGCAACATATAATGTTCAGATTAACATTGCACATAACAACAAATTAGAGTTACAATAGTGTAGAGAGAGAAAGTACATCATCATTATATTAAATGCACAAGGAAATGTAGAAACATATTTGTGTTCTTGAATTAGGATTAAAGTTCAAAAACTTAACCAATTTTGGGTTTCCAAAACAACAATTGTATATAATCTCTAATTCTTATTATTTCCAACAAATCTTAGAAGTAAGGGCATTCCTTTATTATAACAATATTCAAGAGAACTAGGCATAATTACCACCATCATTTAATTATACTAGGATTAGAGTTAACAATGCAAGTTGGCTTAACATTGTGAATCATCACTTTACAATAATCTTAGGTTTATATTCATTTGAGGGAAAAGGTAGGACTACCAACTCATGGGGCTCAAAACCATAAATTTTAACTCATCAAATCCCCAATGTTAGGTGAAATAAACACAACCTATCAAATCATAGACCACAAATCAGACCATCGTACTCAAGGAAATTAAAAACATTGCATCGTGTATATGAATTACCACCATTGAATCACGATTGCATAAAACATAATCATTGGATGCAAAACATGTAAAACCTTGAGACATTCATCTAGGAAAACCATAGATTTATAACTTAAAAAAACCATGTATCACCATCAGGTGTGATCCCTAAACTCACCACCAGTTTCATGAGTAAGGAAACCCATCAAATTAGATATCAGTGAAACTATCATTTATCTTAGCCAGGCAAACCATCGATTGAGCAACCAAGTGAACCTTCGATCTAATACCTAAGAGAAAATAGTACATGACCTCTTAGGATGACCATCAGTTGTGAACCTAAAGAGTCTCATCGATCTAGTACTTGGAGAAATCAACAATTAGGATAGCCATCGATTGTGAATCTAGTGAGACCATCGAATTATCCATTGAGAAGGCATCAAAACCATCGATTGCAAGAGGAAACAAATCCTTCATTCTTAATCACAAAAGAATATCCGTAAAAGAAACTAAGTAACCTTCATAAGTTGGCACAAGAAGACCAACCATTGAGTTATGAAAATAAGAGATAATCAGTTCAAAGCATTTTGAGAGAACCCATCGTTTAAGAGAGAAATAAGACCGTTGACTTGATCACTTGGGAGAGCATCATGATGTTTGTTTCTCAAACATAAGAGATTCCAAAACTAAAGATAAATCCAAACTACTAATTGCACAAAATGGTCAAACCATACATCATCAAAACCAACTATCTGATTGAAACACAAGGAGGGATTTGTTTTACTCAAAACCCTAGGAAGAACCATCGTTCGTGGGGCTTAAGATAATCATCGATCATATAGTGATGAAGACAATATAATCATCATTTATTAAGCTCACTATAGTCATCAAAACAGTAACTAAAGTACCAAAATCATTCCCTCCTATAGTCCAACCCATCGGGTCACCACACAAGTAGAAAAACATTTTCAAAGCACCAAATAAATCATTGCTAGTTTTGACCATTCAAACACCATACATTATTATGATTATGAAAGCCATCGACCAACCAGAGATAAGAATATTATGACCATGGGTTCTTAGGCATCTAATAAGGTCATAAAAATAGTAGCAACACACCACCATAGTTCTACACAAAAGACTAGTCAACAACTTATGAGGCAAGGTAGAAATCAACTCAATTAGGTCGAGGAAAACCATCAATTTCCACCACAACAACTTCATCAATTCATGGACAAGCAAGGTATACATCTCATCTCCCAACATAGAGAACGTGCACAAGATTAAGGAGAGCAAACAAAGAGTTATCTACTCAAAAATCATCATATATATACACAACTTAGCTAAGGATTCAAATTTGTTACTCATTACTAGGTTTTAGAGCAAGATTTAGCATGGCAAGTTGAATGGTAAGTAATAAATGTGGATCAAGTTATATAACTTGCCTGTAGAATGAATTTGCAGCTCCAAACAGAGAGAAACTTGAGGAAGAAGGAAGAAAATACTAGCTTTGAGCTTCTACATTTGTCCAAACTAGTTCCATCTCCAAGAACGAGAAACCTTACATCAAACAAGTAAGAAGAAGAGTGTCTTTCATGTTTCTAGCACAAACTCAACCACGGGGACCAGGGATCTAACCAAGAAGAAGAGAAAGGATGATAGGATCAGAAAGGAAGCAAGATAAGAGAGAAGAGCTTACTTGCTTGGGTAAAAAACAACTAAGAAATCTTCAAAATCTTAAAAGAAGACTAAATCTGAATTCCATGATCATATGCAAGTAGATCACCCCAATCTCTTCCTTTCTTAAGCTCATTTCCTTCATCAAGAGAGAGTGATGAGCTCCAACAATAATAAGGGACAAAGGGGTTGAAGGAAGTGTGTAAGAAGATATGTTGCATGTAAAGAGAGGGGTATAAAAAGCTAAAAGGGAGATAGAAGAAAGAGGCAAGGTGTCTAGAAAAACATGCCAAGTGTTCAAGGTCAAGAGAATCAATTCCATGCAACCCAACAACTCCACAATAGTGTGGGGGGTGTTAGGTGGCCCACCAAATCTTGGCTCACATGCACAAAACCAAGGTGCAACGAGTTGCCCCATGTCACAACTAACTCTTGAATGATATAAAAATGAGTGGGGCATAACAAGAACGTGACAAATTGCTAGAAAAACATCAGATGCGGGTAAACTGCATAAAAGTCTAAAATGTGCACAGAATTGCATAACTTGCTCAAACAATGTCCAAACTGGACCAAACTTAAATGATTAATTGATATCAAAGCATAAGCCAATGTTTAATTAGACATCTAAGTACCTATTTAAGATAATCAAGCATGATTAGGCATTAATCTAGGTCAAGAATCTTACACCGGGGAAGGAGGTCCTTACAGAGGCGGTCATACATGCAATTCTGACATACTACATGAGTATCTCCAAAATCCTAGATGGCATAGTAGAGGAGATATGCAACATGGTGGCAAGATTCTAGTGGGGCTCCAAAGAAGGGAAAAGGAAAATTCATTGGGTCAACTAGGACAACTTATGTGAACCTAAAGGGGTGGGAGGTATGGGCTGTACAGACTCAAAAGCCTTTAACCAAGGTCTCCTAGGCAAACAAGAATGGAGGATCTTGACAAATCCAAACCTACTAATCACTAGAGTCATAAAAGCAAAATATGCCAAGAAGGATAGCCTCCTAAAGGTGTGAATAGGAGGTGGCCCAAGCTATTCATGGTGTATCATTCACGACGCAATCTAGGAGACGAAGTCGAGGCATGCATGGAGAATTGCTAATGTGGCAAAGATAGACCTATACAACGACAAGTGGGTGTCAAGCTTGGGCGGCACATAGAACTCTACACGGAAAGGCTAAATGAGGGACCAAAAATAGTAGAAAATATCATAAACCACGAGTCTAGGACCTGGGATGATGAGCAAGTGATGAGTATGTTTTTGCCACACATTGACAACAGGATCCTAGCGACCCCTCTATATTTGAGCAACAGGGAAGATGAGTCTATTAGAAATTGGATAGCAAATGGATCTATATAGTCGGGTTAGCTTATCACTGGCCGCTGAAGACGACTGAGGATGGGCAAGGAGATCATGAATCGCAAGACTGGAACAAGCTATGGAGCATAAGGTGGCCACCAAAACTCCTCCAATTCATCTGATGGGTGAGCAAGAACATTATCCCAACAGCAACAAGGCTCCACCACAGACATATCATCAGTGGTGATAGGTGTAAATGGTGTGGGCAGGAGAGGGAAGACATAGTCCATGCCATATTCACATGCTACAATGCAAGAAGAGTTTGGGCTTTTGGCGAGACAGAGTTCCCCAATCTTGACCTGGAGCAATTAGAACCGAAGACTTTTCTCCACCACATGATGCAGCTGAGTGTAAAGAATAGAATGGGTGATTGGGAAGTTCTATGTTGGTAACGTGTATGATCAGGGTCAAATCCCTTTTTAAGGAGAAGTTGTGCACATTCTGTCACTAGTTACTAGTTTCACCAATCACATTAAGGACTACTAGAGATATCACACAACTCTAAGAGTGAACATGAGGACGAAAGTAAACATAAGGGATTCCAGATGGACCAAGTCAACATTGATGATGCTTTCAAGCTAAACTCGTCAGTGGGAGAGAGGAAGGGTTGTTGCAGTAACAAGAAGACAATTGTTAGGCGAAGGATTAGCACTCTGGGTGGAGGGTAGTGCTATACTCGATGCTATGAAGGAGTCTCTAGGATGGGGCGTGTCAACGATGATCTTCAAAATTGACTGTTTGATCATCGTTGAAGCAATTACAAAGGGACAACATTTCAAGGGCTACGAAGGTGATGTATTGTAGGAGATTCGTGAGCTCTTTTAATATCACATATGTAAGTAGAGAAGGCAACAAAGTCGCACATGTCGTGGCTTATGAAGCCTCCAGGGTTCCTTCCTTGGATGTTCGATCAACAAATTTAGAGAGCGACATTCTTGTACTAGCAAGTATTGATCTGAGTATATAATAAAGGAAGAGTTTTGACGTAAAAAAAATGTAATATTTATACCAAAGTCGACAATCTGGAAAGTACGAATTGTTTATAACAAATCATATGATGATTGTTTCCATGAGAATCACATCTAGAGTTATCATCTCGAGATTATCAAATGATGATATCGAGACTCATATCCTTAGAGCAGACTGCCTTCGTGAGAAGTTGCAATAGTATTGATAACATCATATTGGCTTATGATTTAATGCACGAAGTTTGTTTCTCATGGAAGTGTAAGAGACGCCGAGAATGGTTTCTTCTTCTTCTTATGGTTTATGCGGACACAACTGGTCTTGTATGCTTGTTTTGTAAAGAAACCAATAGGTGAATTGGTAGATTACCCGAGTCTAGGGTGGATCTTTGGAGTCGATAATACTTCGTGTGACTTGCGGATTTTCCTCCGTAGGTTAGAGGAGTCCATCCATCGGAGATTGGGACCAATTCTATATCGAGGGAGTTTACGTGACGATAAGTAGGGTAGATTTTCATTTTTCTTGTGAGCTGATCCGTTTTTGTAGAATTTGGGGACCACGACTTGTATTTGATTTATCTTGTTTGGCCTCCTCGATAAGGAGAATTACCAGCGTTTTCAAATACAAAATGGTAATTGTCTTTCCCATTAGGATCCGTTTGGATGTAGCATTTGCAGGCGAGATTGTATTGGAATCTGGTATTTTAAATACAGGCCGTTTAATTGTTGTCGTTTGGGTATTTAATACGGTAGTTGTTAATTACTGATATTCTCCTTGTGGTAAAATATATATATGTACTTTTAACTGTGGTGTCCAAACGGTTCCTTAGGCTTAGAGGGTTGTTGGGAATGGTCCTCCAGCCTCCAGCTACCCGGGAGGCCGGGAGGGCATGCAAGTATGTTGTGCAACAAGTAAAACCCAATATGATTGTTGTGACATGGAATTGTTGCGTAGATTTTAAAAGCCAACGTGATTGTTGTGACATGAAAGTGTTGACTGTATGTTAGGCTCCTTTTGGCAGACATCTTTTTAACTGCTGTTTTTTTATATATAAAATGGAACCTTAGTTTGACAGTAAATAGCATCCTTTGTATTTGATCTGGTATTCATCTTCATTAGTTTCGAAATCCCACCGTATTTAGCGGGAGTGAACACTGTGACCCGTCGTCAGCCCTAGTGAGCCGTTTGTCATATTTTTCTGCATGCTGCTGCTCCTTGCGCAATACAGTTTTCATGGCTGCTAGCGGTGATGTTCCAAAAATTAAATGCCGCCAACATGCGAGACTGCCGCATTTTTTAATGTAGAGACCATGTCTAATTTACACATTTTAACTTGTTCATCGCCCGCCAGCAATCAGTTGCTCACTTCTCACAGTGTGAGAGAGATTCTTACCACGAGTAAAAAGATTGATTGCTGAATGTTGAATGATGTACAAATATAATTGAATTAAGATTTGTATAAAATTTTTGATAATAAAAGAGTTTTGGTTTTGAAGGCAAATTGTGTGAGGGCTGACTCAGATGGTACGGATACGTGCAACGCAGATCGATAAATGTGTTTATACGAAGCAATGTTATTGAGTCAAGCACAATAAATAGAAGAAGAAGTATTAGAAGAAGATCTAAATTAACATAAGATGGGCCTTATAAAGAGAGATTTTGAATCTTTACATCTCAACCAGAATATGATCATGATAGAATTGAATGAAAAATGAATGATCTATGTAGCCGACCCCAACATAGTTGGAACTGAGACTTAGATGAGATGATGATAAAAGAATTTTGGCTGCAAAAGTACTGTGACAGGAAATATGAATGTATATATACATTTAAAAAAATATATCCTCGATCTCATCTGTTTCTGCTGCCGTGGAATTCTGCTGTTGCGTTCCGTCCAAACACGAGCAACGGTTTTGGTTTCTCCGTGGGACCTTGAAGAACGAACAACCCCCGTCGTACCAGTTGTCCAGTTGGGAGCGCCTTTGCCACGACGGCACGCCTTGGATTCTGTCGTGTGTTACGGCGGGCTTGCCCCCACCCCTTGACCCTTCCCTCATATATGACGTTGTTTAAAGTTGGATCTTGTCCGTAACATTTTTGTTTCTTGTTTTTGAATTTTGCTTGTTTGGACCACATACATGGCATGCGATGCGTTCACGGTTGCCAACGGCCGAACAGGCGTAACTGTTGGCGGAAACTGGCAGAGAGAGAATCTTGTCAGCTTGTGCAACGTCTGCAATCTGGTGGGTAGGGAGACACTTGTAAATAAATTCCATTGCCGTGCCTTAACTTTTACAATGCCTTTTGTACAGCACCATCTGGCCACGTTGACCTGAGCTGGACGAAGCGGGAACTAGCTAGCCACGTGAGACAGATCAGTCTCCGGCATCAGGGGCAGGCAGAGGCAGGGCACCAGCAAGTAGCAATAACTGTTTCTGCACAGTGACCTTTGCATCCCGAGGCTTTTCAGTAGTCTACCTTTGACATTAACACTGTTCCCTTTCACGTCCGGGTAAAAGCAACCACGTTGAATCGCGAGGTAGTGCCCTGTTTGAGAATTGGATATTTTTTCTTGGGATTGGAATATTTGAAATTAGTCTGGACAATAAGATTCACGATTTCACTCTGATTTTGTTTGGTGATCCAATCTAAACTAATTGACAACTGGTTCTAGTTTGGTTCTGGTCTAAGCATATAAGATAAAGTAACATATAAAACAAGAGTTAGGGCTTATTTGGTTGGGAGTAATATCAACACATTCTATGAGTTCTGAAACAGGAAATTGAATGTGATGAACTGAAACTGCATTTTATTTATTTGGTTTGATTTAAATGTACTTATTTGATTTGTAATCTGTTTGGTACGGTGTGGTTCGCACCAATAGTTAAGCATCCATTTGCAGACAACGTACCACATCTGCCTTACCCGATCGTTGCAGTGCATGATCCCCAGCTTTGGGTGGCCAAAGAAATGGAACCGCGCCCATGCCGGGCGCAGTCCGTTCAGATTTTCTGTACAATAAATGGTGGTTGTGCAGTTCGGCTTCAAGCTCTGGGTTGAATCTACTTAGAAACAAACGTAAGCAGCTGGAAAACAGGCCGAATTCAAAGTGCATGTTGGTTTGTTGCCCAACCAAACAGGGCCTTAGAATGGCTTTGGTTTCCGAAATGCAACTGGAACAACTGAATTAGTTTGGGTTTTGGGATAACGAACCTGAAACGGGGGCAGTGTTCACCCCGCGCCATCCAGGCAACACCAGCTTCATATTCAGGTTAGGTTAGACCTACGTGGCATGAAATGCCAGGCTTTATTCCAGTTTGAATCATGTGTTAAACATGGGTTGAGAGTTGCAGAACGGGAGAGTAAGGCTTTTGTCTTGGCGAGCCTTGTCGACCCCGCTTCTTCATCCCAAATAAGTTGGCAAGTTGTGAGGAGGGTATAGATTTACTATGAATTATACCATGCTCAATAAAGTGCGGTTCTTTCTTTCCAAAACCGTATCAAGTTGGTTCTATACCCCATTTTCAAAATACTTTGGACTTTTCAAGAGATTCCAATATGTATTTCTTAAGATACGCATATCCATATCGAGTGAAACAAATCGCTTATCAATTTGCAATAAGAAGATTAAATCTCATTTACCAAAATGATTGACAAATGTGGTTAGGTATTGACACCCACATTTAGTTATTGAATTAAAAGGACCACATATCCATGTTTTTGAATCTCTTAGTTCATCTACATAAGTCGAGCAACAACCTTAATGTCCAACATTAATGAATTTTATTTTGTATGTTCATGATTCCCTTTACATTCTTTATAGAAAAATAAAATACTTAAATCTAGACTTAGATACAATCTCATACTTATCCTTTTCAATGATCCCACACTTCTTATTTTGACGATCGATATGGAATATGAGAGAGATATGTTAATGTTGGTCTCATTCTTTCCTAACACACTAAAACATATCGGCAATGATCTGGCTAACTCATTCATAGTGTTTGGATATCTGATATTTGCAACATATACATGTTCAAGTCCATGGTTACCTTTTGGCCAATGGAAGTCCCAAACTCGCTAGGTCATCCATGTACTCAACTCGTTTTGAGTATATTAGGATCTAACCAGAATGGGTTCATGAGGTAAACATACTTTACTACGTTGAGCTTACACTCTATCATGAAAATACTTCCAAAGTTCATGTACACCTGTACCGATGACAATGAAAAGTGGTTCATGTTTAATTCTACAACGTTCTAAGAATTTAAAACTCTGATTTAAAGAAGCCATTTCATTGAGTTAGGCTTTAAATAAATGTTCCTTTTTGCTAATAAGCGAGGGCCTCTTCTTTTTTGCTATAACAATTTGATTACAATTCATGATATATGTACACTTAAGTGGTTGTATGAAGAACAGAGTAACAACATCAAAATGCTAAAGCTACTGAACAATATATACCACATAGACAAACAATATTAGATTCTACAACTCTCCAGCATACATCAATTCCCTTTCTACCGTTAGTAAAGAGACATATGTTCCTTTCTTTCAAGACATGATAAAAGACTAAAGGGAAAGTCATACATGATTTCTTATTATGTAATCGAGCATAGAAATACTCCCAATTATCCGACTTCACAACAATCCAATTACTTTTCACGATATCATCCCTGATAGTTTTCACAAACTTACAGTCCAAAAACACATGATCATTGTCTTCATAATCATCTTCACACAGAGCACATCTTGAAACAATATGCATACCAAACATCCTTAGTATGTCTTGAGTAGTATCTCTGCTCTGAAAAAATTTCCACCCCAGAAAGATAAAACTTCTACGGATGTCATTACTACATATATACTTTACCAAGGGAACCTCTAAACCAGACTTCCTAATTATATTGCAGCGATCCTTTAGACCTAAGGTCTTCATGCATTCGAAAAGAATGTGATCCTTTTTACCAACGGTAACCCTTTAACTTTAAGACACACTCATTAAATTCTTTATAGCATTTTTTATTCAAGAGTCTCTGTCATTTATCTCCAATGGACTTTTTGAAACTTCCACGCTATTGGGTTTTAGGGAAGACAGAGAAGGCAGCGGAAACAAAAATTTTCTCTCCCCATAACCCAAAATGAAGGAATCGCGTCAACGTCTATACAATAGGAAAAATGGTTTGTAGAGGCATACCTTGTCCCAATGCTTGCTCGGTGACGATACCTAGCGGCTTGCACAGTCTTCACCTCTAGTCTTGGACGGTGTCTGTGCAACTCTTGGTCTCACTGGGACTGTCGGGTTTGATAGCTGTCCTTCGAGCGGAAGAAGTCTCCCGCCTCTGTAGTCGTCCACACGGAATGCCTGGAACTCCGATCTCCTTGTCCCACAAGGAATCAGAAGGAGTCATACCCTCCTGTCGGCGTACTAGTCACCGACACACTCTCCTACAACTAGTTGCCTTTCTGTAGTTGTCTTTCCCTTGTTGTGCCTCCCTTATCGGGTAGCACTTGCTCGGGCTCTCCTGGTTACCACAACCAGAGAGAACGACAACTTTGCAGAGCAACTGGTGTTCTGAGTTGTACTTTGAGAAGCCCCTAATACCCCTATATATAGGAGGGTCATGGGACAGGGTTCTCTACCTCGGGCAATGCGGGACTAAAGCAGGAGTAGAAGGGTTTGATATTTTCCACAAAATCAGACAAACTGCGCCAGTTGAACCGGTCGTTTCAACCTTGAAACGGTCGGTTGGTGACCTCAGCCGATCGGTTCACACCTGAACCGATCGTTTGGGGCATCTGAGCCGATCGGTTCATTCTTGAGCCGATCGGTTCATTCTTGAGCCGATTGGTTCATGCTCCTAGTCCAACTCGAATTGACTTTCCATGTTTGTTTCCAACTAATCAACTATTAGTCCTTGTCCAAATCAAATTTGACAAGTAAAACGAACTTGGTTGGTCAGCTGACCAGTTCAACAAAGTGAACCAATCGGTTCATGACCTGAGCCGCTCGACTCACCAGCCTGAGCTGATCGGTTCATCTCCATGAGCGTATCGTTTGGGGCAGAAGGTCAGTCAATCGTAGTTTCAATCAATCTGATACTCTCATCATCTGATCCAACACCTTGAATACTATGATTTTCAGCTATCAATCGATTGGGTGTTTAATTGAACTACTAAACTCCTTTAGTAATCAATCCAAACATCATTTGTGGACAAACTCCTCTTCCAAGTTAAATCCTTTGTGTGTGACCCTACAGGTCCATTTCACGTTGGCAGTGAAAGTCCATAACACTTATGACTTCACAAGCAAAGAGCAGTGCCTAGTCACACATCAGTGCTACCCAAGTGAAATAGAAAGTTGGAGAACAACTTTCAATCCTACAATCCGTGAATGGTGTTACAACGAATGTATAATTCCTTTGTCACTAATGTCCTGAATGAACTCAAGGCATGGTGCAGTCATCCTTTCAACATTCATTCATTTCCTTGATCTCAGAGCAGACTGGGTGAGATGTGTGTGACATCAATATCACATATTGATTCACACATGCATGTGCATGCCTTTCTCAATCCTACTCATCAAGTGGCCATGGACATTAAACTCCCTTAGGAGGGACAAATCCGGTATCTATCACTCACCCCTCAAAATCCCCATGTGTCAAAGTCACCCAATCATCACCTTTATAACAACCCATGTTTCAAGACTTCGTTTGATGATGTCAAAGTGTACCCAACGACATGTGTTGAGTGTAGTGATTTCAGGTTGAAGAATCACACTCACCACCATTACTGTGAGGGTTGACTGTGACTACCAAATCATGGTTCCATGTGTTACTCTCATGGTGGGTTTGTCCGGTACACTTGTTCTCTAACAAGTACCTATGTGCTTGGTTTGATATCACTATATCACGACTAATGAGATTCTGTCATCAACCAAAACACAATCTAGTCTTTAGTTTTATTGATGTCTATGGTTATTTCCACAATAACAACCGACTAGGGACTAAACAAGAATGTATACTCTTAACATCTGTATGATCTCATCATTTAGGTCCTGAACCTAAAAGCATACGTCATTGAATAAACAATTCTTTAGACATCTATCATGGTACACTATCATCTCAGAAACAGTTAAAACATATAGATCGGAAATTGCCTTTATTATTATTCAAATCATTTACAAAGTATCCCATTACAATCATCACATGACTTTCTCTATGGGCATACATACCAATGGACTCCCACTTGCACTTAGAGCCAGTCACCTAGGAACCTCAGTCCTTGTGACCTAGCATGACCATCATGCTTCTGCTGAGAAAGGGCCTTCGTCAGTGAATCAACTATGTTGTCTTCAGTTGGTACTTTGCAAATCTTCACATCTCCTCACTGTATGATCTATCGTATGAGATGGAAGTGCCGCAGTATGTGCTTAGACTGCTGATGTGATCTGGACTCCTTAGCTTGAGCAATAGCTCCATTATTGTCACAATAAATCTCAATTTCATCACAGCTACTGGGAACTACACCAAGTTCAGAGATGAACTTCCTGATCCACACAGCCTCCTTTGTTGCATGTGAAGCAGCAATATACTCGGCCTCTGTAGTAGAATCGACAACTTTTTCTTGCTTGGAACTCTTCTAGCTCACATCTCCATTGTTTAGGCAAAATACAAATCCTGACTACGATCTGTAATCATCTTTGTCGATTTGGAAGCTTGCATCAGTGTAACCTCTTACAACCAGTTCTTCCTTGCCGCTGTATATAAGGAACTGATCCTTAGTCCTTCGTAAGTACTTGAGGATGTCCTTTACGGCTGTCCAGTGAGCATCCCTGGGATCTGACTGGTACCTGCTCGTCATGCTGAGTGCATACGAGACATCTGGGCGTGTGCACAACATAGCATACATAATGGATCCAATGACTGATGCATATGGGATTCCATTCATACGCTCCCTCTCTTCACAAGATTGGGGACATTGAGCTCTAGAGATGGTGACTCCATGTAGCATGGGGTTGTTGCTTCTCTTTGAGTTCTCCATGCTGAACCGCTTCAGCACCTTATCAATGTACGTGCTTTGACTTAGTCCGAGAAGCCTTTTAGATCTATCTTTGTAGATCTTAATACCTAGAATATAGGATGCTTCTCCTAAGTCCTTCATTGAGAAAGTATTCCCAAGCCAAGTCTTTACCTTCTCTAAGGCTATGACATCATTCCCCATCAATAGTATGTCATCTACATACAATATGAGGAATGTGGTCATGCTCCCACTAACCTTCTTGTACACACAAGGTTCATCTTCATTTTGAATAAAGCCAAACACTTTGACTTCCTCATCAAATCGAAGATTCCAACTCCGAGACGCTTGCTTCAATCCATAGATTGACCTTTGTAGCTTACAGACTTTATTGGCATTCTTTGGATCTACAAAATCTTCAGGTTGTGTCATGTACACATTCTCATTTATATTCCCATTAAGGAATGCGGTTTTAACATCCATTTGCCAAATCTCATAGTCATAGTAGGCCGCAATAGCAAGCATGATCCTGATGGACTTAATCATGGCAACTGGAGAAAAAGTTTCATCATAGTCAGCACCTTGAACTTATCAGAAACCCTTTGCAACCAATCTACCTTTATAAGTTTGCACATTGCTATCCATCTCGGTCTTCTTCTTGAAAACCCACTTGCACCCTATGGGTTTTATCCCTTCAGGTGGTTCCACCAAAGTCCATACTTTGTTGGAGTACATGGATTCCATCTCAAATTTCATGGCCTCAAGCCATTTCTCAGAATCTGGTCCCTCCATAGCCTCTAGATAGGTAGTTGGATCATCATCTATGATAAACTCACTGTCTTCCTGAGTCACAAGGTATCCAAACCTCTCAGGTTCAAGGCGTGTCCTACTAGATCTACGAGGTCCTTGTGTTACTTGAGGAGACTGAGATTCCACAACACCTTGTGAATCTCTATGTTCCTCTTGTACATCTAATGGTTCAATGTCTTCTTGTTGGGCTTGAACCTCTTCAAGATCTATTTTGCTCCCACTGTTTCCTCTAGAAATAAATTCCTTTTCTAGGAACACAGCTGTCATAGTAACAAACACTTTGTTGTCAGTAGGGTGGTATAAATAATATCCCCTCATTTCCTTGGGGTATCCAACAAAATAACATTTATCGGACTTGGGTCCAAGCTTATCAGGAAACATTTTCCTGACGTAAGCCTCACAACCCCAAATGTTAATAAAAGACAAATCAGGACGCTTCCCATGCCATATCTCACATGATGTCTTTTGAACCGATTTAGATGGTACTCGGTTAAGTGTAAACGCAGCGGTTTCAAGAGCATGACCCCAGAAGGAAATCGGAAGATCAACAAAACTCATCATTGATCGCACCATATCTAGTAAAGTGTGATTCCTTCTTTCAGACACACTGTTATGTTGTGGTGTTCCAGGCGGAGTTCATTGTGATACAATACCACGGGCTCGCAGAAGGTCCTCAAATTCTTGGCTTAAGTACTCTCCACGTCGATCGGATCGAAGTGTTTTAATACTTGTACCAAGTTGGTTATATACTTCATTCATGAAATCCTTGAACCTTTCAAGGGTTTTTGACTTAAGTTTCATCAGCTACACATAGCCATACCTACTGAAGTCATCAGTGAAGGTAATGAAGTACTGATACCCACCTCTGGCATTAGTTCTAAAAAGCCCACATACATCAGTATGTATGAGTCCTAATAGATTACTAGCTCTCTCACCTTTACCTTTAAAGGGAGTCTTGGTCATCTTGCCCAACAAACAAGATTCACATGTCTCTATTGATTCATAATCAAAAGAGTCTAGATAACCATCTTTATGGAGTCTAGAAATACACTTCTCATTTATGTGCCCTAGACGACAATGCCAAAGATATGTTTTGTTTGAGTTGTTGAGTTCTTGCCTTTTGGTGTTTACGTTGTATATACTTGTCTCTAGATCTATCAAGTATAGACCATAAGACATTGGGGCACTGCCATAAAAGATCCCATCTTTTAAAATAGAACACTTTCCATTCTTAATAAGAAATTCAAAACCATCCTTGTCTAAACAAGAAACAGAAATGATATTCCTATTTATGGTAGGTACATAATAGTAGTTCTTCAACTCTATTATTAGACCACTAGGTAGAGTTAACTCATAGGTTCCTACGGCACTGGCAGAAACTCTTGCCCCATTGGCAACACATAGTTCAACCTCGCCTTTCCCCAAAGGCCTACTTCTCTTAAGATCCTTCACATTTGAACAAATGTGAGATCCACATCCGGTATCAAGTACCCATGACAAGGAAGTAGTAAAGTTAATCTCTATCATGTATACACCATAAGTAAAGATCTCTATCTCTTGCTTCTTCTTTCATCGTTCCTTCCATCCTCTCCATGTTTTGAGCGCAGAAGAACTTGGTTTGGCGAGAGAACCCTTCTCTCCCTTCGTTCCATTGATCTCTATCAATGAATGATCCTTCTTCTCACTTGTCTCAAACAACGCATTAAGCGTACAAGGAGTGGATTCAAAGGCTACCGGTATATCTGGATTGTGCAGAACACTTCTCACAATCCTCAACCAGTTATGGAATTTATTCTCAATTAATTTGCCCATTTTAAAAGATGATTCTTTTGCCATTATACAAGAGAAAATTGCATTTGTCAAAACTCCTTTTGATTTGATTTTATTTGATTTGAATAAAACTTGATGATAGTTAATTAGGCCTTTAATTAATTATCGCTCCCACTATTTTGATTCAAATTGACAGCCCTCACCATCAATTCGGAAGATTGCAGCGTACAATCTTCTAGTGGGTCAAGATCCTGAAATCCTCTGAGTCATGAACCAGCTAGGGCTATCACCCACAACTCTAATCTTCCAGGTAGGCAACTTTTTCCAATTGCATCATATGCAACTCTTGAAAGATGTCATATGCAAATCCTTGCCATGATCACCTCCATGCCTCAAGGTGCTAGATCTTATCTAGGTCACCTTGTTAAGTCTGACCCAAAGCCAACACGATGAATATGTACCCTTCTACGGCAGACCCACATATCCATCCTTCACGCTTCCACGAGATAGACGGTGCACCACGCTAGGGCGTGCCCACACCTGGCCGATTAAGCTTTTCACATGTGTCGCATCTGGAAGGCATCTAAAACTTTAATATTTAATGAGGGATTTGGTTTTTATAGGTACATATACATATCCAATCACCACAATATAGTAAGTATCATATACATGCTATATCCCACAGAAAACATGTGAAATGATAAAAGCAATGATTATGGCCATCCTAATGTGATTTCTCAAGCCAAGAGGAATCACGGTCATCTAGGTCCACATCACATGCAACATGTACAAGATGAACTCTGTGCTTCGCCGTTCTAGGTTTGATCAACTCATCTCCATGATTGATCAGCTCGCCATCAGGCCAGTTGGTTGGGTGCCACCAGCCGATCGGTTGGCTCCTCCAACCGATCAGTTCGCCTGGTCGTCGTGCATCTTCTCATGGCCGCCACTCGGTCATCTCGCTCTTCGAACTGGTCATCTGGATCACCAACCGATCCGTTCACTCCTTGAACCGATCGTCTCAGTTGTCGTCAGGTTGTCCGCCGTTCTTCGACATAACAGGAAATAAAATTCTATCCTATTTTACATTTGAAAAAGGAAACCCCGAGTTACATTCGGGGGGAGTAAAGGTAGGAAAGAAATCTCAAGTTATCTCGAGTTACATCGGGAATAGGAGATAGGGAATCGGTGCGTAGATAGAGATGCAAGCAACCACATTCAACCAAGCACATAGACATAGGGTTTATTGGCCATAACCATGCTATACATCCACCACAAAACTCATTTAAGGGCGACGTGTATCGAGTGCATTCATATTACATATCATATATGTATATTGGGATTTGTGGATTGGACATGCATAAAGCCAATTTTATTCACATCGTATGCAATAAATAAAGGTGACAAACCAAAATTGATCACATCGATAATCCTAAAGCATAGAGCAGTTGGCGTGGCTCTGATACCACTGTTGGTTTTTAGGGGAGACAGAGAAGGCAGCGGAAACAAAAATTTTCTCTCCCCATAACCCAAAATGAAGGAATCGCGTCAACGTCTATACAATAGGAAAGATGGTTTGTGTGGCAACACATCCCACTATCACACAGATAGCGAGGTGTTACGTGAAAACGTGCGGAAAACAACATAACCACAGATCATCAAAACACGGGTTAATTAAAGTTGGTTGCGGAAAATGGATAAACTGAGAAACTACTACATATAGGTCCTCATACTGCAAGGAAACATGTTATATAAACATATACAAGCCTTGATACGTGTCTCTAGCTTAGAAGGTTAGCTGTTAAGCCATCACATGAGTTCATCACCTGTTATATATACATAAAGGCCCACATTCGGCCAGCAGTAGGATATACAAGGGATCAATAGCTATTCATCGTGAAACAACATCAAAATGCTCCCAAGGACCTGAGAATACAGGGATGACTCTAAGACTCTACTACAAAACATCCAAAACAGCAGCATATCCATCGCTTGCCTTCTACTGCTCGTCTTGCTTCTTGGCCACAACTCCGTGACCACCACCACGTCTAGATCGATCACCTGAAAACCAACGGGGTGAGACAATTGAACATTGTCCCAGCGAGAAACATGACTCCTCGCAAAAACTATAAAACCAGAAGGATAAATCAACAACAACAGATATCTGGTAAAGGTATAACAAGAGCAGTCTATTTAGCAAAGCTTATTCATACCATCAGTTTACCAGATATGCGGAAGGCATATCACCAATTAACTCTTTATGGAACATGATTGACAAGATAAGGTTCATAAGATCTTATCACATAACATGCGGAACGTATAAGTAACTATATATATAATAAGATTAACTGCACAAGCAAGGCCTCAACCAATGTTCCATGTTTTGTCTTAAGCAATAAATACTATTCGGCTAAATTACATATTATTATGCCCTGAGGAAGTGAGCCGTACCGCTCAAATCCAACCTTCGGTTGCGAAACCCAAAGCCGGTGCCATACAAGGTCAATGGAAGAGCCAGACTCCACGACCTTTCCCCTCATGGTCAGTGCATGAGAACCAAAGCAGGACTGCTGTCTCATGCTCAAGTGGCCTCAGTCACAGGGTTAGCTCCATAGGCTACCCTTCCTCTAGCCCACCTCGGTACAGGTCACATCGCTAGTATATCTGAGCCACGGGCTTGTTCACCGTGCTCTGAGCAATGAACGCATTCATGCTCCCATATCACATATCCTGATCCATGGGCCTGCTCACCATGCTCTATTCATATCCCGAGTCTGCAACCAAAGCTGCACTCGAATCCTCACTATTTTAGGCTAGGAGAAACCTCGCATATTCAACAATATGCGCTCCGGGTTAACCTGTAAGAGAACCCGTTTCACCATCACCAACTCCTGACGATGATGGATCTATGGCCAGGGCAACTACATGATATATTTCACTGTGATTAATTAGTGTATTTTATATGGATTGCAAGATTCAACCAAGTTATACAACATGCAAACTATAACAGAAAATAAACAACATAAAGGTCAACATTATGCTTTTATTATAATCACATCATCCTGATCCTTCACATGTTATCACTTGGCCTCTTGACAATCATCTAGATCCATCTCAAGGATCATCACATACCATGGGATCTCAATCCCTCATCATATACTGCCACTGCCTCTCAAGGCTTCCTCATCATCATGGGATAGCAATCCCAAGTACTTTAGCCAAACACATCATATATTTTATCTCATTATCAAGAGTAACTATTAAAGAAATGTTACTCATCATATGTACCGCATATCCCTTTTTTCCTGGCTATGCATCACTTACAAGGTTAGTATACACAAAAATCATACGCTTTAACAGAAAAACCATGTTATCAGTATGAGATGACATTAATAACTATATACTTTATCAATCATGTCTCAACTTGTGATCATGAGCTTAGGTTTCATCACAAAGCAAACCATATTACATGCTTACCATTTCCTTGTCATTATACATAGTATCAAGATGATCACATACATATGAGATGTGACGTCCCCAGATTTTCTAAAACTTAATCTGATGTGCGACGTCCAGATTGAAACCCTCACCTCAGCGAGAATCCCAATTTAAACACCCCACACCAGGCTAAAAAAGAGAAAATTGAGGGAGTCAGAAGGAAACAACAGTAGCACATGTACATGAACAATAATAAACCCTACACACAGGTTCACCATTCAACATATAATTACAACATGAATTGTTACAACATTTGATATTACATATTGAACAACAAACTTCTAACATATACATGTACTACTACTAAACTACAGGATCTTAAGACAACAGGTCCACCTGTACATCAGATCTCCACACAACTCCCAACTATCCTGGATCTTCAAGAGCATAACCACAACCAAAAAAAAGATTACATGCAGTACACGTCAACACAATATTCAAGAATATTGTACTGAGTACGCCTACGTGTCTTTTATTTACCTATCATCATATCTTGGCAATAAGATAAAACTAATACTTGGCAGTTATAAAGAAATATAAGAAAAGCTTATACTTGCACAAGGATATTCATTAACAAAAGAGAACACATATTTTAAGCTTATTTTCCATTATATACCAAGGCCTTAATGATCACTACCAAAGAGTTAGATCATTTTTACAAGGTGACCACTACCAAAGAGTTAGGTCAGACCACTACCAAAGAGTTAGGTCATATGTACAATGTGACCACTACCAAAAGTTAGGTCACTTCCAAGCACACTACCAAAGAGTTAGTGCTTTCATATAATGGAATAGATATATTATGTTTGATGTGTTCATAGAATTAATCATGGAAAATCATGCAACATATCATACAAGAACAATCATTTCATCCAATATCATATGCCAAGTATTTTACTACACATATAACACAAGCATATTGTATAATAAGCCAAGTAAGAGGTAATGGCGTACCTTGATCAAGATATCCTAATGACATATTCCTGATGTCAACTCTAATCTTAGTCAAACCCTGGTTAAGATAAGATCATGTCCCATCGTCAGATTCTCATCATCTTGCAACTCATCTTAACCCTAATCGTATTCATTAGGTTTTGCTTACTCATTAAGATATTCTCATTATTATTTCTTATCTATCTCTTCTTGTTATCTAGGATTGACGTTACTGATGTTGTATTGCAGATTATGATCAATAATCTAATTATTTGATTTCATATGATTATGTGCACATATTAACCCTAGATCATATTCCTTAAGCCTATTAGGGCTTATATCACATTAAGAGCAAACATCGTCATATAACACGGATTCTATGTATCATCCTGATATCATATTTAAATGTGAGGTTCCAGATACGGATATGAGCTTACTCTGTGAATTTCATCATTTATTGAGCATGTGTGCATTAATTGCATTTTATTTAGGGTAATTAGCCCTAATTAGACATATGGAGCAAATTACAAGATTTCATGCATCAACATGATCATCCTTGACATCACGTGCATTATAAACATTATTATGGAGTTACTGACATGTTTCCATAATTTTATATCATCAATTGATATTTATTACTCATAGACTAAGCATTCTACATCTTACATGATATCATAGTGTTTTAAGCCTCAAAAGCCTAATATTATCATTCTACTATATTCTACGCATTTTTCTGAGAATTTTGGTATATTATACTTATTTTTCTGATGCTCGAGCTAATCTCTATTAATTATCAAAGATCTTCATATTTATGAAGATTTTACCTTTATCGACCAATAGGTCTTTGCCACGTGGACAGCAAGGGTGCGGCCTCCAGCTCTTGTGCTTGGCCTGCTGGGGTCCGACGGGTTCAGGGTTGGTTTGAACCGGGTCTACCTCCTCTCTTTTCTGGTTCACATGAAATTGACTTGCACCTAAACTGAGCGCTCCCTTTCTTCCTCTCCCGTTCAGCGCGTTAGATGCGATCACAGCACTGCGCCGCGCCCGTCTGTTCTCCAGTCGGCACTGCAGGTGTCTCCTCCGGCTTCACAGTAGCAGCGCGCCTCCTGGATCTCCATCTAAGTCGTGTGCCAGTCTGCCACAGTCACAGTAGGACTCTGCTCATGAGGGCTGCCTCCGTCAGGTTCTCCTCCGGTGAGGGAGCAGCAAGTGTCGTCTCCTCCTCCTCGTCTACCAGGGCCGTCAAACACTTCAAGATAAATCCATATCGTCGGCCTACATTTGTGCCGCCACTGGATGGTCTCCGGCGAGAGATTAGCCATGATTTCCTCCAATGAGCAGAAGGGTTTGCTCTCCTCCGGGCATGGAAATCGTGCACCACCCTGTTCTTCACGGCGTGCATGATTCCTGCCGCCTGGCCGTCATCATCCGCCGCCGTGAGGTTCTTCCTCCATGAAGCCACCACCGCAGCTGAGATTGATGATCAGGTATCCTCTCCTCCAGGCTCGCTGCAGGTGGCTCCTTCTCTCGCGATCCTGTCCATAGAACGGCACCGCCGTCGTGTGTGCCTCCTCCTCTGGCTGCTTTTAGCGCTTGCGTCTGTGCAAACACAGTCGATGGTTCTTCTCTACTCTCTACCCAAACCCACACTATGAGCGGTCACCACTCTATATAGGTGTTGCGAGATCAACTGCGGTTTTGGTTTCTTCCATCTATCCATGACCACGATGTGGCCTTGGTCAAAACTGGGCATCGCGGTACACCCACGACGTCGGGCCTAACCGTAACTTGGAGACAACTTTTGGTCGTCGGATCACCAATCCATGGGCTGCGAGGAAGATCTGTGGCATCAGAAATGATGCTTATCCTTTTACCTAATTGTCAAGGGTAGCGTGACATCTCCAAAATAAAAGCTTGTCTAAAATCATTAATAGGCATAGTTCTAAAGTCACCAACACATGCATTATTTCACCAATTTCAAATCATGATATCTCTTCCCAGGAATATCTAAATATCATGAATCTTTGACCATAGCTTTAGCATCATCCAAGCTACATCTCACCCAACTTTAGTACCAAGACTCACTTATTTGATCATTCAATTAAATACTTCAAAAGAGTATGAAATTATGAATCATAGTCATGATACCAACACCAATTGACATCCATATTTATCAAAGCACTTGGACCCTTCAAAATAATTCAACATGCCTAAATTCACTTATGTTATTGGACATTTATAGGTTCGAAAAAGTCCACTCCATCACATCCTACACACCTTAAAAGAAATTTTGTCCTCGAAATTAGGCCAAGAAAAACCAATCCATCACATCTTGGTGCACAAACACTCCATCGGGATTGAAACAAGGTTTTATAAACTCAGATTATATCATGACATATTTCATACATTAGGGTTGCATTCTTATCTTTACCCATGCATTATGGTTTCCAACATCATATTACCATGTTCTCAAGGAGATAACTGAAGTTATCCCATATGTCAAAGTTTCATCAACATCTAATTGAGCAAATTGTTAGAACAAGTTCAACATTAACATATGCCTTTTAGGAGGGAGTTAACTATAATTAACCCACTTTATCCATCTAGATCATATCAAGGTGTTATAAATGTTATGTTGTGCTAACTATCAAATTATATTTTTCATCTTAGTTAAGCACTAAGATTAACACCTCATGTAACATATTTCATTCATATGATCTTATTTCATTGTTCATAATAAATTGCATCATTCACTAGTGATTTCATCAATAGATTAACCAACAATATCATATTATCATCAATATTCATAATTATGGTTAACCATTTATGCATTTATATATATTAAATCATCTCTAGGTTTCCATCATATCATGTCTATATATCACGTCTCGATATTAAATTATATTTTTATCTTTGTGATACCGTGGTGGTGCCAAACAAACTTATGTGAGCGGCTTGTTAAGCATATATCAAAACAATTCATCTAGTCCAACTGAGGTTATCCTGACCCATACCACGAGGGTAGTTCCATGCTCAGTCTCTCTGAGCTAACTCAACTCTATGAGTATCTCATATGCATATACTTTATCTTTCCTCTCGGTCTAGGGTTCTCGTATTACCTCATTGGCATTAGCTAATAGCTTCATTAGCTCTAGCCACATAAGCACAAACCAAAACATGACATGACATACTCTTCATAAGTTCTAACCATTTAGCATCATACCCAAAGCTCTCTTATATACGCCACTAGATTCCTGTGTGGGAAACCATCAACCCGAGCATGAGGCTTCACAGAAACTAACATAGCTACCTCCTCCAGGGTCTTGGGCTCTCTCCCTCACCCAGATGGAAGGCACTCATATTCATGCTCACATATGCACACATATAACGAGCCTCTCTCTATCTCTAGGGTTTGGTCCTCCCAAGGACATCTAGGGTTTGAGAAAACTATAGGAATCATACATAGAGCAACTCAACTCAATCACTCAGGAGTAGTCTAGTTTAGGACATATCATATCACATATCTCATATTTCTCATATCGTGGAGTCTAGGCTCTCTGAACTTCTCCTTGTGGGTCTCGCTCGCTCTTGAGCTAACCCCAAAACTGGTCCTAACACTAGAGGTCCTCCTTTGTAAAAGAGCTTGAGGCTCATGCTGACTCACAACATGTCTTAACTTAAGACAACTTATCTCATAAAAGAACTCATACTTGCATCATCAAAACTTATCTCAAATCCTCGAAACTAAACTTAAGTCCTCAAAGAAAAACATATATCATCATAAACATCTTATATCATTTATATAAGACTTACATCATATCATTAAAACTTATTGCATCTATCACATATTCCAACAAGGCTCTAGACATCTAATCTAGAACTACTCTCTCTTCTAGACTGATGTCATTCACTTTCACTTAGGTTGCATGACCACCTCCTACTCGTACATGTTTGGGGACACATTTTTCTAATACATATACATAATAAAATATTATATAGTTTTTCTCCGATAAAACAAACGTCAGAGAAAACTATCGAGGTTCGATCGAATTGGAATCAAAAACCAAATCCAAAAACGAGTGTCCCACACATAGTAGAGAGTCCAGTGTCATGAAAACTAAGGAAAGGGTGAGAACATGGTGTAGACTAGCATAGCTACTCTAGACAATGAGCGCCATATGTCTAGGGTTTCTCTTCCCTTGATGCACGTCATTTCCAAATAGTGAAACGTCCCATACCGCTGCACTACAAGGAAAGAACGACATCTAAGGACTTGCTATTCAACAAGCACCAGTCTAGACCTAGTTCTCAGACATCTAGGTGCTAACCTAGAGGCTAGGTCAGATCTAGTCTCTAAAAGACGACGAATCTAACCCTAAAAGATTATTAAGGTTCAAGGTTCTTTAGTTTTGTGTTGTATAATGAGAAAATGTCAGGTTTTTCTATTGTTCATGCTCTGATACCACCTGTGATGTCCCTGGATTTTCTAAAACTTAATCCGATGTGCGACGTCCAGATTGAAACCCTCACCTCAGCGAGAATCCCAATTTGAACACCCCACACCAGGCTAAGAAAGAGAAAATCGAGGGAGTCAGAAGGAAACAACAGTAGCACATGTACATGAACAATAATAAAACCATACACACAGGTTCACCATTCAACATATAATTACAACATGAATTGTTACAACATTTGATATTACATATTGAACAGCAAACTTCTAACATATACATGTACTACTACTAAACTACAGGATCTTAAGACAACAGGTCCACCTGTACATCAGCTCGCCACACAACTCTCAACTATCTTGGATCTTCAAGAGCATAACCACAACCAAAAAAAAGATTACATGCGGTACACGTCAGCACAATATTCAAGAATATTGTACTGAGTACGCCTAGGTGTCTTTTATTTACCTCTCATCATATCTTGGCAATAAGATAAAACTAATACTTGGCAGTTATAAAGAAATATAAGAAAAGCTTATACTTACACAAGGATATTCTTTAACAAAAGAGAACACATATTTTAAGCTTATTTTCCATTATATACCAAGGCCTTTATGATCACTACCAAAGAGTTAGATCATTTGTACAAGGTGACCACTACCAAAGAGTTAGGTCAGACCACTACCAAAGAGTTAGGTCATATGTACATTGTGACCACTACCAAAGAGTTAGGTCACTTCCAAGCACACTACCAAAGAGTTAGTGCTTTCATATAATGGAGCAGATATATTATGTTTGATGTGTTCATAGCAGTAATCATGGAAAATCATGCAACATATCATACAAGAACAATCATTTCATCCAATATCATATGCCAAGTATTTTACTACACATATAACACAAGCATATTGTATAATAAGCCAAGTAAGAGGTAATGGCGTACCTTGATCAAGATATCCTAATCACATATTCCTGATGTTAACTCTAATCTTGGTCAAACCCTAGTTAAGATAAGATCATGTACCATCGTCAGATTCTCATCATCTTGCAACTCATCTTAACCCTAATCATGTTCATTAGGTTTTGCTTACTCATTAAGATATTCTCATTATTATTTCTTATCTATCTCTTCTAGTTATCTAGGATTGATGTTACTGATGTTGTATTCCAGATTATGATCAATAATCTGATTATTTGATTTCATATGATTATGTGCACATATTAACCCTAGATCATATTCCTTAAGCCTATTAGGGCTTATATCACATTAAGAGAAAACATCGTCATATAACACGGATTCTATGTATCATCCTGATATCATATTTAAATGTGAGGTTCCAGATACAGATATGAGCTTACTCTGTGAATTTCATCATTTATTGAGCATGTGTGCATTAATTGCATTTTATTTAGGGTAATTAGCTGTAATTAGACATATGGAGCAAATTAAAAGATTTCATGCATCAACATGATCATCCTTGACATCAGGTGCATTATAAACATTATTATGGAGTTACTAACATGTTTCCATAATTGTATATCATCAATTGATATTTATTACTCATGGACTAAGCATTCTACATCTTACATGATATCATAGTGTTTTAAGCCTCAAAAGCCTGATATTATCATTCTACTATATTCTACGCATTTTTCTGAGAATTTTGGTATATTATACTTATTTTTCTGATGCTCGAGCTAATCTCTATTAATTATCAAAGATCTGCATATTTATGAAGATTTTACCTTTATCGACCAATATGTCTTTGCCACATGGACAGCAAGCACTACTACAGAAATAGCATTCAGTGTCGCTTTTCTGGGCGTCGGTTATTAAGGAACACAGACGCCTTATATTAAAGGCGTCGGTTATTTAGAAGAACCGACGTCTATATTCAAAGACCAGCCAAACACGGGTACCGCTTTGTATACATCGTCGGTTGTTTATACAAAACCGACGCATAATGTCATCCAATTTTCGAGCGAAAAAAATAATGTCACTTTCGGCGTCGAGTCTGTAGTTAAAACACCGACGCTTATGTGCGATGGAAATTTGCGCGAAAAGTGTCCTTTTCCGCGTCGGTCGTCCTTTAATCACCGACGCTGAAGGTGGTTCCCGCCAAACATTTTCACGAAAATATCGTCCAAATGGACGTCGGATGTTGCGAACGACCGACGGTAAAGCTGTTTAGGCGTCGGTTTTTGTAAACAACCGACGCTATTGGGGAACTTCATAACCTTCGATCGCCCGACTCTTCCCCTTTCTTATGTTTCATTGCTACCCTATTTCCCTATTGCGGCGATTTCTCCGGCAATTTCTCTGCTGCTGGTACTAGTTTTTCTCCGGCGCTTCTCTCCGGTGCCCCATCTCCGGCGTCCCCTCTCCGGCGCCCCTCTCCGACGCGTTTCTTCTCTGGCACCCCTGCTGCCCGCCCTGCTGCTCCAACCGCCTACGCCGCCGCCACGCCTGACAACCGGCGCCGCCGCAACGCCTGGTGCCCACCTGCCTGCCACGCCTGAGAACCGACGCCGCCGTACCCCCTTCTCCTTCTCCTCCGCCTGGCCGCTGCCTGCCTGCCGCCGCCTGGCTGCCTGCCTGCCTGCTGCGGCTGACGCTCCTGCTCGTCGGAGTCACTGCCGCTGGTTCTGGAGCTCGTCGGCCGCCACCCACGTACTCAACCAGCTCGACCTCACCCTACTCTTCTTGCCCAGGTACCTGCAGACCTACCCATGCACGAAATTGGTTCTTTATGTGCTGACCTAATCTGCTTGCCTAATCTGCTTGCACGAAATTGGCTCCCTACTCTGCTTGCTTAATGTGCCTAATCTGCTTTAAGTGGTCCTAATATCATAACATGATAGTTTTATTATATGATTTGTGGCACTTTAGGGTGTATATACATGCAAATTATATAAGTGATAGATGTTGGATGTTTGTCAAGGTTTCTTGAAGATTGAATAAGTGATAGATGCTGGATGTTTATTTATTTCATCTATCCATGTTGCCTATAGTTTATAACATTGCATTGTGAATTATTGCATGTTTGAAACTATGAAATTCTTGATTTATTAGATGATATTCAAGAAAACCCTAGTTTGATGAGCATGTTGTTAATCATGTTAATTATGATTCTTCTATATATTCTGATGTCATTATATAATTATGTGATCCCAACATATTAAATTGAATTAGAATGATTTCATGAATTATAGGGTTTATATAAGAATGACAACACATGTATTTGTTGGCCTAGAAACCCGTCCAAGATTTACTCAGTAGGAGTAAATCTTGGATAGTCCCCAGTTTGGGACTGTTCTTGAACACCTAATCTCACTTAGGATGTAAGTGTATAATGTGTATTGGGTTTTCGAGAAAACTTCGGTAGCATTTCCCCGTTTGTTCTCTAAGTACATATGTACTTAGAGAACAACGGGGAAATGCTGCCGAAATTTTCTTGAAAACCAAATACACATTATACACTTACATCCTAAGTGAGATTAGGTGTTCAAGGATGGGATAGGTGGTACACATTTATTATATATAAGATTGACATCAAATGTGTTTGTTGGCCTAGAAACCCGTCCAAGATTGACTAATATATACTTGTTTCCTAATATATACTTGTTTAAAAGGTTAACTGATGTTATACAACTTTTTCTGAAAATATATAACATCTTTATATGTACTTACACTTTGTTAATACTAATATTGTGCAGTCTCTGTCTTCCCATAACAATGACTATGAATTGGGCCTCTATGTCAATGTTAACGTTCCCTATTGAAGAACAATTGGACATCATCCTAGATGATCGTTCCTTAAACCAATTGGTCATACCCAAACATTGGCGTTTTCTAAAAGGAAGACACTACATGCCTGGTAAAGTGACCCTAACTTTTGGAAATTATTCACATGTAATCGAGGTTGAGTATGATTTGGCGGGAAATCTTGTATCAAAATCCGGTTGGCGTGATTGGATTGGAGAGCTGTATCTGGTCCGTTGGAATAGGCTTTTTCTCCGTCCAGTTGGCGATAATTCCATCAAAGTTTGGATAACCAACAACAACTGTGAGACCCTCGATCATCTTCTGCGGTATGAGCGCACGGCGTCGGATATCATCTATGAGGAATCGGAATCTGAATCTGAGGCGTGATTGGATTGGAGAGCTTCGTGACACAGCTTCATCATCAAAAAGAAGTTATTGATGCATGCGGGACCATGTTGATGTAGTATTTAGTTGTCTATCTATCTAGACTTGTCTGTATTAATAGTTTTTTTAATTATGCGCATGTTTAGGGGTACACCAACCCCTTTGTTTAGTTATTGTTATAACTAAAGTGTGTGTTCCCATGAATGGAACTGTAAGTTGCTACATGAATGCTTATAACTGAAGTGTGTGTTCCCATGAATGTTCCCATTTACATGATTACACTACTATTTTCTCATATTGTCTTGCCTCAAAAAAAATTCTTTTATTGTTTAGTCTATTTTAATACGACATACTTGCTTATATCTTTCTTAATGATGAACTGTAATACGACATACTTGCTTATATACTTGTTTCCTAATATATACTTGCTTTCCTAATATATACTTGCTTTCTCTGATCATAGAATGGATAGATCATGGATGTCCATTCGTAATCGTTGCACCCCAGAGTTTATATCTGGTCTTGATCAGTTTATTAGATTTGCCGAGGAACATAGGAAAAAACCTACAGATAGGTTCTACTGTCCATGTAGGCATTGCGGTAACAACTTGAAACTCAACACTGGTGAGGAAATCAAAAGTCATGTCATGTGCAACGGGATTGTACAAGGCTATACAGAATGGCACTGGCATGGAGAGATTTCAAAATCGAATCCAGTAGATGTCAATAGCAGTGCTTGGGTGGAAGAAGAAATTGCCTCTGATGATGTAAATGTGAACGAACCAGTTCCAGCAGACATTGTTGATGCGATGCTGGATAGTTGTAGGGTAGAGCACACCGATCCACCTCCTATCTTTACAAACATTGTGCATGATGCTGAGATACCGTTATACACAGGCTGTGCTAAGTTTACGAAGCTTAGCGCTGTGCTGAGATTGTATAAGTTGTAAGCTAACAATAGATGGAGCGACAAAAGCTTCACTGAATTGTTGACTTTGTTGAAAGAAATTCTTCCTGAAGGAAACGAGCTGCCAATATCAACATACCAGGTAAAGAAAATGTTGTGCCCAATGGGAATGGAGGCCAAAAAGATACACGCATGCCCGAATGATTGTGTATTATTTCAAAAGGACTATGTAGATTTGAAAGATTGTCCAAAATGTGGTGTGTCACGATATAAATTGACGACTTCGGGGGAGTCCAAAACTGGTTCTCCTGCCAAGGTGTTGTGGTATCTACCTATAACATCACGGTTTCAACGCTTGTTTGCAAATCCGAAAGATGCGAAGAATTTGAGGTGGCATGCAGATGTTAAGAAAAATAATGATGGGATCCTACGACATGCGTCTGATTCCCCACAGTGGAAGAAGATTGATGTATTGTTCCCTGAATTTGGTGAAGAAGTCAGGAATCTAAGACTTGGGCTTTGTACAGACGGGATGAATCCGTACGGGACATTGAGCAGCCAACATAGCACCTGGCCAGTCATGCTTGTTATATACAATCTTCCTCCCTGGTTGTGTATGAAAAATAAGTACGTTATGTTGTCATTGTTGATATCGGGCCCTAAACAACCCGGAAATGATATCGATGTTTATCTTGAACCTTTGATTGATGACTTAAAGAAACTTTGGGCTGAAGGTGTGATGACCTATGATGCTTCAGCAAGAGAGACATTTCGTTTGCATGCTATGTTGTTTTGCACTATTAATGACTTTCCGGCATATGGGAATTTGTCTGGATATAGTGTCAAAGGAGCTAAAGCGTGTCCTATATGTGAAGAAAACACTGATTCAATAAGACTAAAATATGGCGGCAAGACTGTATATCTTGGTCATCGAAGGTTTCTTTCAAAATTCCATCCGTATCGTAGGAAGCGCAAAGCATTCAATAGATGGAATGATGAACGGAGTGCACCTAAACCTATACCAGGGGATGTTGTTTATGAAAGAGTAAAAGACATTGTCAATGAATTTGGTAAGAAATCACAATGTAGTATGGCCACACGGAGTGACAATTCTTCATTCAAAAAGAAGTCAATATTTTGGGATCTTCCTTATTGGAGTTCTTTGTCAGTCAGGCATTGTATCGATGTAATGCACGTTGAGAAAAATGTCTGTGATAGCATCATTGGTACTCTATTAAATATACCAGGTAAGACTAAAGATGGGATAAAATCCAGACTGGACCTATGTGAAATGGGAATAAGGTCAGAATTAACAGAATTACGTGAAATGGGTAATAAAAGAACATACTTACCTCCCGCTTGTTACACGTTGTCTAGAAAGGAGAAGAAAACTTTTTGTGAATGCTTAGTAAATGTTAAGGTGCCACATGGTTACTCATCCAACATCCGTAGATTGGTATCAATGAAAGATCTGAAGTTGATAGGTCTTAAATCTCATGATTGTCACACTCTAATGCAACAAATATTGCCCGTGGCAATTCGATCTATATTGCCGAAGCATGTAAGGTTTGCAATTACCAGACTTTGTTTCTTTTTCAACAGTCTATGCAGCAAAGTTATTGACCCTGATACTCTCGATAATTTGCAAAGAGAAGTGGTTGTTACCCTATGTCAGCTTGAGATGTATTTCCCTCCTTCGTTCTTTGATATCATGGTACATCTTGTTGTCCACTTGACTAGGGAAGTGAAAATCTTGGGACCGGTTTTCTTGCATTGGATGTATCCCTTTGAACGATACATGAGCGTTTTTAAAGGTGATGTTCGAAACCGTTATCGTCCTGAAGGGAGTATTATTGAAGGTTATGTGGCGAGAGAGGTTATGGATTTCTGCAATGACTTTCTCAGTGGTAATGACACTCCTGATAATGACAAGAATATTGAGGAGGGCAAAGGAATTTTGGGATCACGGGTGAAAGTAATCAGCCGTGAGCAGTTGGAACAAGCTCACTTGTATATTTTACATAATATGGACGAAGTGAGTGTTTATATCGAGGAACATACCAATTTCATAAAGAGACAACATCCTCGAGCAAGTTCAATGTGGCTTGCTAGAGAGCATAATAAGACTTTTACTAAGTGGTTTGAAGATAAAGTCTTACATCAACTATCTCAAACACCAAATGATATTACAGAAACTATCAAATGTCTCGCCTTTAAACCAAAACCGAATGTTATGTCTTATGAAGGGTTTGACATTAATGGATTCACATATTACACAAAGCACCAAGATGATAAGAGTGTCGTCCAAAATAGTGGGGTCACTCTTCAAGCGTCAACTATGTACTTTGCAAGTGCAAAGGATAAGAGTCCACGTGAAGCTAAAATGTCATATTACGGTGTCATTGAAGACATTTGGGAGTTTGACTACATAGATTTCAATATTCCGCTCTTTAAATGTAATTGGGTTGATAACACCAAAGGAGTTATAGTGGATGAATTGGGTTTCACTTTGGTGAACTTTGAAATGATTGGCGAGAAGGCTGAACCATTCATATTGGCATCACAGGCAAAACAAATATTCTATATCGATGATCCTGCAAATGATAAATGGTCAGTTGTTCTTCATGGTAAAAGACAGTTCATTGAAGATCCTATAGATGAAGAAGAGTACTATGATAAGTATGATGACTCCAGTCCATTCTCAGTTGGGTTGCCAACTCCACAAAATATTGAAGCTAATGATGACTTATATGTGCGCGGAGATCACAATGAAGGATTGTTAATTGATAAAAGATCACAATTTTAGAGACATGTATGTTTATACAAATGGTAAATGTTTTCCTTTTTCTAATTTATACAAATGCTAAATGTTTTCCTTTTTCTAGTTGATACAAATGCTAAATGTTTGCCTTTTTTATGACATTTTCAGATGGCTGACCATGATGAGAATGATGTTCATGATGAGCATGAAGTCCATGATGAGCATGTTGTCCATGAAGAGCATGGCGAGGATACCAATGTAAGTTCTAAAAACATATCCTGTATTTCTATAAAATTCATTATCTTCTAGTTATGTCATATATCCTATATTTCTATATTGGCCTAATTCAGTGTGTTTATTTTTGTCAAATTTTAGGTTGATGATGCACATGTACCCACTAAAGCACTGGAGCAACTTGATGCGCGGAGAGGACATTCCAACTCGAGATATCGTCTACCGTTTCCTCCTCCTCCGCAGTAATATCCTCATCTCTAAACGTTTCTCGTAGGATTCTGAACCCCTCCCTTCCCTCTACTACATCGAAGCCATGCCGCAGTTGAACCCTTTCGCCGAGCCCTACCCGGCCAAGCAGGCATCGCCTGAAGCACCACCGTCGTCGCCGTCTCCACCTCCATCGCAACTTGCTGTGCTAGTCCTGACAGTTTATCACCCCACATGCCTTCCTCCTCAGTTCCTGCCGCTAGACGACCACACAATGGATCCAAGAGGATTGCAGGCGTTCGCCAAAGACTATAGGCTGAGTTAACTCAATAGTTAACTCAGCCTATAGTCTTTGGCAAACGCCTGCATATCCTCTTGGATCCATTGTGTGGTTGTCTAGCGGCAGGAACTGGGGAGGAAGGCATGTGGGGTCATAAACTGTTAGATATAATTGGGATGTTGATAGTGATGATGAATGATACTTTGTAAATGAATGTTTGTGAATGTTAAAACATGTATTTGAATGATTCTATATGTGTGAACGTGACAATTGAATTGATGTCTGAATGTATCTACTTGTGTGAATCTTTTTATGTTAATTTTGCAGGTTTGTGGCCTGTTTGTAGGCTGATATCAATGGATGTCGTAAACCTGCAGTTCAGAAAACTGAACTACAGGTTCTCATCCTGCTGACCAGCCACAGCAGGCCTGCAAACAGATTTATAAAAAAAAAATAGATATAGGCGTCGGTTATTTACCGATAACCGTCAGCACAGACTTACAGCGTCAGTTTTTTGTTGAACACTGACGCCAAAAGTGTTCGCGCTACAGGAAATGGGAGTCATCTAGGACACTTTTCTGCATCGGTTTTTTAGTATATAACCGACTCTTTTCTGGTTCACATGAAATTGACTTGCACCTGAACCGAGCGCTCCCTTTCTTCCTCTCCCGTTCAGTGCGTTAGACGCGATCACAGCACTGCGCCGCGCCCGTCTGTTCTCCAGTCGGCGCTGCAGGTGTCTCCTCCGGCTTCACAGTAGCAGCGCGCCTCCTGAATCTCCATCTAAGTCGTGTGCCAGTCTGCCACAGTCACAGTAGGACTCTGCTCATGAGGGCTGCCTCCGTCATGTTCTCCTCTGGTGAGAGAGCAGCAAGTGTCGTCTCCTCCTCCTCATCTACCAGGGCCGTAAAACACTTCAAGATAAATCCATATCGTCGGCCTACATCTGTGCCTCCACTGGCTGGTCTTCGACGAGAGATCAGCCATGATTTCCTCCAATGAGTAGAAGGGTTTACTCTCCTCCGGGCATGGAAATTGTGCACCGCCCTGTTCTTCACGGCGTGCACGATTCCTGCCTCCTGGCCGTCATCATCCACCACTGTGAGGTTCTTCCTCCATGAAGCCGCCGCCGCAGCTGAGATTGATGATCAGGTATCCTCTCCTCCAGGCTCGCTGCGGGTGGCTCCTTCTCTCGCGATCCTGTCTATAGAACGACACCGCCGTCGTGCGTGCCTCCTCCTCTGGCTGCTTTTAGCGCTTGCGTCTGTGCAAACACAGTCGATGGTTCTTCTCTACTCTCTACCCAAACCCACACTATGAGCGGTCACCACTCTGTATAGGTGTTGCGAGATCAACTGCGGTTTTGGTTTCTTCCATCTATCCACGACCACGATGTGGCCTTGGTCAAAACTGGGCATCGCGGTACACCCACGATGTCGGGCCTAACCGTAACTTGGAGACAACTTTTGGTCGTCGGATCACCAATCCATGGGCTGCGAGGAAGACCTATGGCATCAGAAATGATGCTTATCCTTTTACCTAACTGTCAAGGGTAGCGTGACATCTCCAAAACAAAAGCTTGTCTAAAATCATTAATAGGCATAGTTCTAAAGTCACCAACACATGCATTATTTCACCAATTTCAAATCATGATATCTCTTCCCAGGAATATCTAAATATCATGAATCTTTGACCATAGCTTTAGCATCATCCAAGCTACATCTCACCCAACTTTAGTACCAAGAATCACTTATTTGATCATTCAATTAAATACTTCAAAAGAGTATGAAATTATGAATCATAGTCATGATACCAACACCAATTGACATCCATATTTATCAAAGCACTTGGACCCTTCAAAATAATTCAACATGCCTAAATTCACTTATGTTATTGGACATTTATAGGTTCGAAAAAGTCCACTCCATCACATGAGATGTTGTATTAAAAATGCATAGATGTGGTCTACTATATCATGCACATCCAGGGTTACCATCATAACTGAACGAGATAGAGGAACAACATCCAACATACCGGTTTCTATAAGGGACGGGAACCCTCACTAAAAGCATCCACTACTCTCACCAGAGGTAGTGTCCAACCACTAAGGATAACGAGCAGCACTTGGGTATAACACGCAACCCTGCGTTGTGCTCTACATGCATCTCAGCAACGTTGTGTCGTGCAGTGTGTAACGCGCTCTCATGCATGTCTGGCATCCACCTGTATCGGGCACCTAGGTATCGTGTGACGCACCACCAGTGTCGTGTTGTTTGGCCGACACACACATAGATAAAGCTAAAGGTAGATGCTCATACAGAACTGGCCAGCAATGCCCATACCTTGAGGCACAACGACACCCAGCTACAGACTAGACATGTGTGTCGGGTAGGGCCAGCAACCAACCTATGTATGGTCTGACAGCCGTGACAGAGCAGGGACTATGGTGTGACGCCCGTCACAGGGACCAAGAGGTATCGTCCTCCACAACCACCATATCAGGAAAGGTATAACTCCCCAAGGTCGTCACCATCCTCAAGCACTAGAGCACCAAACCCTAATGGGTCAAGAAGATAGCTCACCTCTCAACAACTAGGAGAGAGGGGTCTTGCACATCTCTTACCCCCAAGTGGCCATACAAGGAACAACCCTAGCAAGGTTCATAACCACCACAAGGCTCACTCTTCAAGTCCATGGTGAGAGGAGGGTGTTGCTCAAGCTACTAGAACACAAGATCACCTCTCAACTTAAACGAGAGAGGAGTGTTGCTCATGATACTAGAACTCAAGCTCACTCCTCAATACCTAGGAGAGAAGAGAGTGTTGCTCACCAAGAAACTCTAGGACATAAGTTCGGCCAACATGAAAACTTCAACCAAACTAGCAACAAGCATAGCCGATCATAAACAACAAGAACAAGAACATAAAAGATGGTAATATAGTTAGGGTTAGGAGTTATGTAACCCGCCTTAAGCAAGCTCCAAGCTCCTAGCCCCACACACAACCAAGGAAGAAGAAAGCTCCAAGGTAGGATCGGCCACCAAGCTAGCTCCTCCAAGGGTGTTGTCCACCAAGCTTGCAAAGGAGAAGGGTGTCATGCACCAAGGGAGAGGGAGAGACCAAAAGACTAAAAGGATCCCTAGCAAGAGAAAAAAGAACACATATATAGAAGGGTTTGGAGGAGAAAACAAGGTAGAGCAAAGCAAGGTGTCTCCCACCTAGGGACACTTGTCCACGAGCAAAACCACCACTCTAGCAAGCCCTAAACACATGTCCAAGTCCATTGCCACATGCTAGCACCAAGCACCAAGTGTCCACTAGTGGTGACACAAATGAGGTCAAAGAGAGTCAAAGTTTCATGGGCGACACACCACCACTCCTCCAGGCCGACACACTCCCACACTGGGTGACACACCACCCTGGGCGACACAGCCTGGGCTACACAAACACTCATGGCCGACACAAGGGTCCAACCAACCAAAGGCAAGGCACTACAAGGCCCAACAAGATCAACCAAGCCCAAAGGAACTCAAACAAGGAGCCCAAACCTTCCTCTCTACACTTAGAGGAAGCAAGGAGAGAGAGGAACACCTCACAAGGTGACAAACTTGTCCACAAACCCTAGACTTGGGTTATTTGCAAGTATCACCTCCAACTCTCAACAAAGCACAACCAAACCCTAATCACCACTAAAGGTGATTAGCAAGCAACTAAGCATCAGGGTTAAGCAAAACAAACAGGGTAAACCCTAAACGGAGGTCAGGGTCCTTACAAGCTAACCCCCTACAAAGGGATTTTGTCCCCGAAATCTGAAGAGAAAAGCAAGGGATACTTCCTCCTCATCTCTTCCTCAAGCTCCCACGTGGCTTCCTCAATGCCACGATGATGCCAAAGAACCTTCACTAGAACCCGGTCCTTCCTCTTCAGTTTCTTAACCCTTCTGTCAAGGATCGCCACAGGACCTTCCTCGTAGGTCACATCTTCATCAAGCTCAACTTCCACTGGCTGTATCACTATTCCCGAATCTGGATGACTTTTCTTCAGCATACTGACATGGAACACTGGATGTAACATGTGCAACTCTGGCGGCAACTTTAACTCGTAAGCTACTTTTCCAACACATGCTATGACTGGGTATGGCCCCATATATCTGGGTACGAGCTTACCCTTTTGGCCAAACCTCAGCACACCTTTCCATGGTGAGACTTTAGGATACACTTTGTCTCCTACGTGGAACTCCAAAGGTCGTCGGCGATTGTCTGTGTAAGACTTCTGCCTGTCCTGTACCACTTTCAACTGTTGCTGTATCACTTTGATCTTCTCTGTTGTCTGCTGTACTAACTTAGGACCCAAAAGCTGATATTCACCAGACTCATACCAACATAAAGGAAATCTGCACTTCCTGCCATACAAGGCCTCATATGGAGCCATATCAATGCTCCGCTGATAACTGTTGTTGTAGGAAAACTCTATCAAACTGAGATGTACATCCCAACTACCTAGGAACTACAAAATACAGGCTCGAAGGAGATCCTCCAAAGTCTGAATAGTCCTCTCCGACTGTCCATCTGTTTGCGGGTGGAAGGTGGTAATGAACCTCAACTGTGTTCCCAAAACTTTGTGCAACTGCTCCCAGAAACGACTCGTGGACTGAGGGCCTCTTTCCGAAACTATCGTCACTGGCACACCATGCAACCGCACTATCTCATCCACATATACATGAGCAAGCCTTTCGGCTGTATACATTGTCTTCACCGGTATGAAATGGGCAGACTTCGTCAATCTATCCACTATCACCCAAATGGAATCATGATTCCTAGTTGTCTTGGGTAGACCAACTACGAAATCCATGGTTATATGATCCCATTTCCACTATGATATCAACAGGGGTTGCAATGTACCTGCTGGCTTTTGATGCTCAGCCTTGACTTGTTGAAAAATCGCACACCTAGCTACAAACTCAGCCACATCTCTCTTCAAGTCGGGCCACCAATACAAGTCTTTCAGACTATGATACATCTTGGTGACTCCTGGATGCATAGCATACATTGATGTGTGTGCTTCCTCGAGTACTAACTTCCTCAGATTATTAGCATCGGGAACCACCATCCTATTACGATAGCAAACCAGCCCATCCTCGGACTCATGGAACCCATCACGCTTTTCGCTGCCGAACTCTGATCTGATCAATTGTACTGCATTATCTGTTTGTTGTGCATCTTTAATCTGCTGTCTCAGTGTAGGCTTGACTTGCATCTGTGATAAAAGTCTAGCTAACAAGGAAACTTCCATCTGCACATTCATCTGCCGCAAGGAAACAAAAATATCCCGTCTATGGCATACCAGGGAACTCAACTGTGCCTTCTTTCTAGAAAGAGAGGAAGACTTTCGGCTAAGCGCATCAGCTATCAAATTAGCCTTACCGGGATGATACTCGATGGTACAGTTGTAATCATTGATTAACTCCATCCATCAACGCTAACGCATGTTCAACTCTTGTTGCGAAAAGATGTACTTCAGATTGTTATGATCTGTAAAGATCTAACACACTTCCCCATACATATAGTGTCTCCAAATCTTTAATGCATGAACCACTGCTGCCAACTCCAAATCATGAGTCGGATAGTTCTCCTCGTGTTTCTTAAGCTATCGTGAAGCAAAAGAAACCACATGATCCTCCTGCATCAGCACACAACCTAAACCTTTCTTGGAAGCATCACAGAAGACAATGTTGCCCTTTCCAGGCTCTAGCAGCACCAACACTGGAGCACTGGTCAGCTTTTCCTTCAAACTCTGGAAAGCTTGCTGGCAACGATCATCCCAGACAAAAGGTACATCCTTCCTAGTCAACTTCATCATCGACAATGCAATCACACTGAAGTCTTTGATAAACCTCCGGTAGTAACCCGCTAAACCCAGGAAACTATGAACTTCTGTCGGCGTCTTTGGCTGTTCCCATTCTGCAACGGACTCCACCTTTTTCGGATCTACTTTGACTCCTTCAGCAGATATCACATGACCCAAGAAAGTTACTTATTCCAACCAGAACTCACACTTACTGAACTTGGCATACAACTGATGTTGGCAAAGAAGAGTCAATGCTAGACGAAGATGTCGCTCATGCTCTTGCTTGTCCCGAATATAGATCAAGATGTCATCTATAAAGACTACAACAAACTGATCTAAGAATGGATGGAACACTATGTTCATCAGGTCCATGAAAGAAGCAGGTGCATTGGTTAGCCCAAACGGCATAACCATGAACTTGAAGTGACCATACCTCATCCTAAAAGCTGACTTGGGTATGTCATCCACCTTAATCGTCAACTGATGATATCCAGACCGTAGATCGATCTTTGAAAACACTATAGCGCCATGCAACTGATCGAACAGATCATCTATCCTCGGTAATGGGTACTTGTTCTTGATCGTGACCTTGTTCAACTGCCGGTAATATATACATAACCGCATCGATCCGTCCTTCTTCTTGACGAACAACACTAGAGCACCCCAATGCGATGTACTCGGTCGGATGAAGCCTTTCTCCAAAAACTCTTGCAACTGTTTCTTAAGCTCTGCCATCTCTACTGGAGCCATCCTATATGGTGTTTGTGCAACTGGTTGTATTCTTGGAACCAAATTGATCTCAAAATCAATCTCTCAGGGTGGAGGAACACCAGGAAACTCATCAGGAAACACGTCGGAAAACTCTCAAACAACTGACACCTCCTCAAGACTAGGACCTTTCCCCTTGGTAGCCACAATGGTATCCACAACGTGAGCTAAGAACACCTCACATCCTTGTCGTAACAACTTCTCTGCCACCATGGCTGATACCAAACACATCGGAAGAATCTTCCTATCTCCCTAGAAGATCCACTTCTCTCCCTCATCATCAAACACAACCTGCTTGGAACCATAGTCCAAAACAACCTTGTACTTCTCTAAGGTATTCATCCCAAGGATAACATCGAAACCATGCATATCAAGTGGTATAAGATCCACTTGAATGATGTGTCCTGAGAAAGACAAGACACAAGATGGACACACTTCTCAAAGCATCGAGGAACCATCAAGAGGGGTTTCTAACAACAAGCTATCTTTCTTACAACTAACAGGTAAATGACAGTTTTCAAGCATACTATAGGCGATAAAAGAGTGTGTAGAACGTGGGTCAACTAGAACAGATATAAAGCAAGAAGAAGACATATCAGAATGAAATAACTCCATCTGACCTGTCACCACTCGCGGGTTGACTATCGCCTCTGGCTGATTCATAGCGTAGAATCGAGTCGTTGCTTGCTGTCCACGTCCTCTGCTCCCTTGAGCAGACGATACCGCTTGTGACGCTTGACCACATCCTCGCCCTCTGCTACTACTGGGTTGCTGTATATCTGATCCTTGTTGATTCTATCTTGACTGCTGCGTCACTTCAACATCTCTATTCGGGAAATGTAACTTGAGATGCCCGGTCTGACAACAAAGATAGCATGCCCTATCTTCATATCGTGGCTTAGATGGCCCTGTCACTGCCATTGAAGCTGTACTATGTGCCTTAGATGGCAAAGAAACATATCCTCTTCCCTTACTCAGAGACTACTGCGTCGGTACATTGGAACCTCTCATCACAAAAGGTGTTGAAAACCTTGGCTTCTTGAAGCCACCAAACCTCTGTCCCTGAAACTGAACAAGCCTCTTCTTGGACATGGATTCTCTTTTCTCCCTTACTGACCGTTCAATCCTCCGAATAGATTCCACAAACGTAGCAAAACACTCACGGTTCTCCAATGCAGAAACATGTGTTGTTAGCTCAGCACTCAGACATTTC
Source organism: Alisma plantago-aquatica (assembly GCA_963693085.1). Lineage (NCBI taxonomy): Eukaryota > Viridiplantae > Streptophyta > Magnoliopsida > Alismatales > Alismataceae > Alisma > Alisma plantago-aquatica. The sequence goes on along the minus strand of OY856409.1, from coordinate 731,311,832 downwards.
TCAAACCGTCTGATCTGCTCTTCATTTGTTGCTACCATGTGAGGATAAAACCTCAACATATCCATGAACTTAGCCTCATACTCGGTGATGTTCATCATTCCTTATCGCAGGTTCTCAAACTGACTGATTTTCTCATCGAGATACATCTTCGGAAAGTATATGTTGACGAACTCGCGCCGAAAAACCTCCCAACCGATCACCTCACCAGGCCGCTTCTCCTCCTCGATGTTCCACCAGTGACCAACACTACCCTTCAGAATGTAGACAGTGTGCTTTACTTTGTTTTCTTCGGGGATGTCAAGGATCCGGAAAGCCTTTTCAAGACTTGTCAGCCACAGATCTGCATCTGCTGGATTAGCCGTTCCAGCATAATCCGAAGTTCTGACTCGGCGAAGCCGCTCAAAGGTCTTCCCAATACTCGATGCTTCTCCATGGGGAGCATGTGCTCTCGGCGGAGGCACTGGCAATCTTTCTACCATGAGATTCATCATAGCCATCATCTGCCCCATAAGCTGTTGGTAGGCAGGGTGTTCAAGAATGGCTGGGTCAGGTTGGGGGACCTCAGGGACCCAATCTCCATGTGCCTGTCCTTCGGCTCCATCAACTGATGCATCATCACTGTTCTCAGCAGTGTGTTCTTCATGGTTTCCAGACATCTTGACTTTTCTTCTACTGAGGGCAGAAGACGATCGTAAGAAAATCTGGACAACTCACAAGAATAGACAACCTAGTCCTGAATCCCTATAGACTCAGAGAACCTAAGGCTCTGATACCAAACTTGTGGCAACACATCCCACTATCACACAGATAGCGAGGTGTTACGTGAAAATGTGCGGAAAACACCATAACCACAGATCATCAAAAACACGGGTTAATAAAAGCCGATTGCGGAAAATGGATAAACTGAGAAACTACTACATATAGGTCCTCATCCTGCAAGGAAACATGTTATATAAACATATACAAGCCTTGATACGTGTCCCCAGCTTAGAAGGTCAGCTGTTAAGCCATCACATGAGTTCATCACCTGTTATATATACATAAAGGCCCACATCTGGCCAGCAACAGGATATACAAGGGATCAACAACTATTCATCGTGAAACAACGTCAAAACGCTCCCAAGGACCTGAGAGTACAGGGATGACTCTAAGACTCTACTACAAAACATCCAAAACAGTAGCATATCCATCGCTTGCCTTCTACTGCTCATCTTGCTGCTCGGCCGCAACTCCGCGACCACCACCACGTCTAGCTCGATCACCTGAAAACCAATGGGGTGAGACAATTGAACATTGTCCCAGCGAGAAACATGACTCCTCGCCAAAACTATAAAACCAGAAGGATAAATCAACAGCAACAAATATCTGGTAAAGGTATAACAAGAGCAGTCTATTTAGCAAAGCTTATTCATACCATCAGTTTACCAGATATGCAGAAGGCATATCACCAATTAACTCTTTATGGAAACATGATTGACAAGATAAGGTTCATAAGATCTTATCACATAACATGCGGAACGTATAAGTAACTATATGTATAACAAGATAAGGTTCATAAGATCTTATCAACCAATGTTCCGTGTTTTGTCTTAAGCAATAAATACTATTCGGATGAATTACATATTATTATGCCCAGAGGAAGTGAGCCGTACCGCTCAAATCCAACCTTCAGTTGCGAAAGCCAAATCTGGTGCCATACGAGGTCAATGGAAGGCCTCAGCCATAGGGTCAACTCCATAGGCTACCCTTCCTCTAGCCCACCTTAGTATAGGTCATGTCGCTAGTATATCTGAGCCACGGGCCTATTCACCGTGCTCTGAGCAATGAACACATTAATGCTCCCATATCACATATCCTGAGCCATGGGCCTGCTCACCATGCTCTATTTATATCCCGAGTCTACAACCAAAGTTGCACTTGAATCCTCACTATTTTAGGCTAGGAGAAACCTCGCATATTCAACAATATGCGCTCCGGGTTAACCTGTAAGAGAACCCATTTCACCATCACCAACTCCTGACGATGATGGATCTATGGCTAGGGCAACTACATGATATATTTCACTGTGATTAATTAGTGTCTTTTATATGGATTGCAAGATTCAACCAAGTTATATAACATGCAAACTATAACAGAAAATAAACAACATAAAGGTCAACATTATGCTTTTATTATAATCACATCATCCTGATCCTTCACGTGTTATCACTTGGCCTCTTGCCAATCATCTAGATCCATCTCAAGGATCATCACATACCATGGGATCTCAATCCCTCATCGTATACTGCCACTGCCTCTCAAGGCTTCCTCATCATCATGGGATAGCAATCCCAAGTACTTTAGCCAAACACATCATACATTTTATCTCATTATCAAGAGTAACTATTAAAGAAATGTTACTCATCATATGTACCTCATAGCCCTTTTTCCCTGGCTATGCATCACTTGCAAGGTTAGTATACACAAAAATCATAGGCTTTAATAGAAAAACCATGCTATCAATATGAGATGACATTAATAACTATATACTTTATCAATCATGTCTCAACTTGTGATCATGAGCTTAGGTTTCATCACAAAGCAAACCATATTACATGCTTACCATTTCCTTGTCATTATACATAGTATCAAGATGATCACATACATATGAGATGTTGTATTAAAAATGCATAGATGTGGTCTACTATATCGTGTACATCTAGGGTTACCATCATAACTGAACGAGATAGAGGAATAACATCCAACATACCAGTTTCTATAAGGGACGAGAACCCTCACTAAAAGCATCCACTACTCTCACTAGAGGTAGTGTCGGGAAGGGCACTCCCCATATCGTCCAACCACTAAGGATAACGGGTAGCACTTGGGTATAACACGCAACCTTGCATCGTTCTCTACATGCATCTCAACAACGCTGTGTCGTGCAGTGTGTAACGCGCTCTCATGCATGTCAGGCGTCCACCTGTATCGGGCACCTAGGTATCGTGCGACGCCCAACCAGTGTCGTGTTGTTTGCCCAACACACATAGAGCTAAAGCTAAAGGGAGACGCTCATACAGAACTGGCTAGCAACGCCCATACCTTGAGGCACAATGACACCCAACTACATCCTAGACATGTGTGTCGGGTAGGGCCAGCATCCAACCTATCTATGGTCTGACGGCCATCACAGAGCAGGGAATGTGGTGTGACGCCCGTCACATGGTCCAAGAGGTATATTCCTCCACAACCACCATATCGGGAAAGGTATAATTCCCCAAGGTCGTCACCATCCTCAAGCACTAGAGCACCAAACCCTAATGGGTCAAGAAGATAGCTCAGCTCTCAACAACTAGGAGAGAGGGGTCTTGCACATCTCTTACCCCCAAGCGGCCACACAAGGAACAACCCTAGCAAGGTTCATAACCACCACAAGGCTCACTCTTCAAGTCCATGGTGAGAGGAGGGTGTTGCTCAAGCTACTAGAACACAAGCTCACCTCTCAACTTAAATGAGAGCAGAGTGTTTCTCATGATACTAGAACTCAAGCTCACTCCTCAATACCTAGGAGAGAAGAGAGTGTTGCTCACCAAGAAACTCTAGGACATAAGTTCGGCCAACATGAAAACTTCAACCAAACTAGCAACAAGCATAGCCGATCATAAACAACAAGAACAAGAACATAAAATATGGTAATATAGTTAGGGTTAGGAGTTATGTAACCCGCCTTAAGCAAGCTCCAAGCTCCTAGCCCCACACACCACCAAGGAAGAAGAAAGCTCCAAGGTAGGATCGGCCACCAAGCTAGCTCCTCCAAGGGTGTTGTCCACCAAGCTTGCAAAGGAGAAGGGTGTCATGCACCAAGGGAGAGGGAGAGACCAAAAGACTAAAAGGATCCCTAGCAAGAGAAAAAAGAACACATATATAGAAGGGTTTGGAGGAGAAAACAAGGTAGAGCAAAGCAAGGTGTCGCCCACCTAGGGACACTTGTCCACGAGCAAAACCACCACTCTAGCAAGCCCTAAACACATGTCCAAGTCCATTGCCACATGCTAGCACCAAGCACCAAGTGTCCACTAGTGGTGACACAAATGAGGTCAAAGAGAGTCAAAGTTTCATGGGCGACACACCACCACTCCTCCAGGCCGACACACTCCCACACTGGGTGACACACCACCCTGGGCGACACAGCCTGGGCTACACAAACAAACTCGGTTGGTCAGCCGGCCAGTTCAACAAAGTGAACCGATCGGTTCATGACCTGAGCCGCTCGGATCACCAGCCTGAGCCGATCGGTTCATCTTCATGAGCTGATCAATTGGGACAGCAGGTCAGTCAATCGCAGTTTCAATCAATCTGATACTCTCATCATCTGATCCAACACCTTGAATACTATGATTTTGAGCTATCAATCGATTGGGTGTTTAATTAAACTACTAAACTCCTTTAGTAATCAATCCAAACATCATTTGTGGACAAACTCCCCTTCCAGGTTAAATCCTTTATGTGTGACCCTACAGATCCATTTCACGTTGGTAGTGAAAGTCCATAACACTTATGACTTCACAAGCAAAGAGCGGTGCCTAGTCACACATCAGTGCTACCCAATTGAAATAGAAAGCTGGAGAACAACTTTCAATCCTACAATCTGTGAATGGTGTTATAGCGAATGTATAATTCTTTTGTCACTAATGTCCTGAATGAACTCAAGGCATGGTGCAGTCATCCTTTCAACATTCGTTCATTTCCTTGATCTCAGAGCAGACTGGGTGAGATGTGTGTGACATCAATATCACATATTGATTCACACATGCATGCACATGCCTTTCTCAATCCTACTCATCAAGTGGCCATGGACATTAAACTCCCTTAGGAGGGACAAATCTCGTATCTATCACTCACCCCTCAAAAGCCCCATGTGTCAAAGTCACCCAATCATCACCTTTATAACAACCCATGTTTCAGGACTGCGTTTGATGATGTCAAAGTATACCCAACGACATGTGTTGAGTGTAGTGATTTCAGGTCAAAGAATCACACTCACCACCATTAGTGTGAGGGCTGACTGTGACTACCAAATCATGGTTCCATGTGTCACTCTCATGGTGGGTCTGTCTGGTACACTTGTTCTCTAACAAATACCTATGTGCTTGGTTTGATATCACTATATCATGACTAATGAGATTCTGTCATCAACCAAAACACAATCTAGTCCTTAGTGTTATTGATGTCTGTGGTTATTTCCACAATAACAACCGACTAGGGACTAAACAAGAATGTATACTCTTAACATCCATATGATCTCATCGTTTAGGTCCTGAACCTAAAAGCATACGTCATTGAATAAATAATTCTTTAGACATCTATCATGTTACACTATCATCTCAGAAACAGTTAAAACATATAGATCGGAAATTGCCTTTATTATTATTCAAATAATTTACAAAGTATCAATTACAATCATCACATGACTTGCTCTATGGGCATACATACCAACACACGCAACCCTACGCCCAACGTTAGAACATTGCATGGATATAGAGTTTCCTTTGGAAACTTACTTCCAAGAACCCAAGGGTCCCTTCATAGAGTCCCCACCCCTACCTATCTCAAAGGAAATATGTAATGAAATAAGATGAATGTGATTAAGAATTTTCTGCCACATCCATGACCCATTAGGATCTATAGTGACTGACCAGATAGAATCTTGCTTAAAATATTTTACAACATTCCAAGGAACCCATAATTAGTCCTTTTTGCTTGCAATGTCCCATACAATTTAAACAATACCAGCAATATTCATGCTATTGATTCTTCTAATACCTAAACCCCATTCACATTTAGGTGTGTAGATCTTCAACCAATCAATATCATGTATCTTGCTATCGATATCTACAATTCCCCATATGGAATTTCAACAAATCCTCTCCATTTCTTCTATAATCAAGGAATGGAAAGGAAAGGTTGATGATAAAAACAAATGATCACATCAGAGTAGAGATAGTTAACTCCACTCTACCTAAAAAAGAAAGAGTTTTAAGCCTCCAACATTCTAACATTGCTTTTGATTTTATCAATAAAGCAGAATACACTAAGATTTATTAAATTTTCCATGGAGTAGGGACATGTGAAGGTACCTCATAGGAAAAACTCCAGCGTGTGTATCCAAGATGCTAGAAACTCTCCTTATCTCCATTATTATAGAAAAGTTGAAATTTGCCCAGATGGTATATAAGTCCTGAAATATTCCAAACTCATTAATTATTCTTTTAATAGTATATGCATTAGACTTGCCAGCTTCCAGGATGACAATAGCATCACCTATGAATAACAAATGAGAGTTACTGGTAATTCTTAAAAGGGCTAATTGTAGTAAAACCTTCCATTGCCAGAACAAAGAAGTATCATGAATTGTCATCTCCTTGATGTATACTATTAGAGGGGTAGATAGCATCAAAGCGTTGGCCATTCATTAGAGGACATGTAGCTGCTAGTAGACATGATACTCTACAATTTGTCAGTCCGAAAATAGAGGAATTGAATTTTAGTAAGAATGGACAGAATAACTTCCCATTTAACTACATCATAAGCCTTAAAAACGTTAACCTTAATGCACATGTTTAGTCTTTGAGCACTTTTTCTTGAAATCGCTAATCAATTCGTTAGTCAATAGGAGAGCATCAGGAATCTTCCTTCCCTTAATAAAAGACACTTGGTTCCTACTAATAATACCATTCCAAACAGGTTGCAATATATTAGTAAGAATGTTAGTAATAATCTTGTAAAGAAAATTATAGAGAGCTATTAACCTCCAATCTTTAATATGTATATCTCATTGGACTTTAGGGACAAGGTTAGTTTAATCATTTAGCTCCTTGGTCATCTTCCCACTTTTGAATTTTTTTGACAGCAACTCTTACATGAAGCCCAATAATCCTCCATGCAACATTGTAGAAATGACCATTGAACCCATCCAGTCCAAGAGCTTTATCTCCATCAACATCACTAGTACGTTTCTCAATCATTTCTTTAGAAACCAAATCATATATACTAGCAGATTGATCTTTCGTAAGCATCCAATTTTTATTCCATACCATAGTACAAAATTTTTTAATGTAGTAATGATTAAAAAACATTATAATAGGAATAAATGTGCTAACTCATAATACTTTCATAATATATCATATTATTGTCAATCAAATTCCTAGTAGTGTTATGATTAGATCTCACTCTAAAAGAGTTGTAGAAGAAATTAGTATTCTTATCCACTAGTTTCATCCAATTGACTTTCGAGATTTATTTGGCATATGATTCATTGGTTTAAGATCAAGAATAGCCTTCAACCTTTTCTCATCAATAATATTCGCCAGATTCTCATCATCAAGCGATATATTGGCAATCTTTCAAGCCCCAATAGCCTAAAATTCAGAGATTTTGAAATTATCATTGAAATTCTGTAACGACCCCGCCTCCCAGTAACCCCCAATTAAGGGAAACCAAGAGGTCAGAGCCGTTATCCCAATTTCTGGATCAAAGGTTCAACAAATAATCAATAATAATTATCAAATTCTACTAAACTAAACTGAAAGGTTGTAATAAAATTAAACTTTTCATACCTTTTTTTGAAAACTTGGATATCTACTTCTATCCACATGGAGTCTATTCTAACTAATCCTCCTTTGAACATTAATTCATATTTAAATCCACATATGCCACTTTACTATTTGTTCTTTTCACTTGTACCTAAAACGCCGACAAACAAAACGTCGGTCAGCATAAAGCTGGTATGTGGGGGAAACAATAATCGTGCAATTAACTGTAACAACATATTGCAGTCAAGTATGATTTAACAAACAACTTTACATTTTCAACATAACTGCTCAATCCTTACATACCCTAACCTCTGCACTGTCCCTGTAGTGGACCTGGATGCTACATTCCTTATGGTAGATCCCCATTTAACCCCTCATGATCCTACCTAACAGGTGAATCAGTTTCTAGGGTTGAGTCACATGGCACTACCCATAGGTAGCCCACTCCTTAACTCATGGTGTGCTAAAGAGTTGCATGGCACTACACGTAGGTAGCCCAATCCCTAACTCTTGATAACCTAAACCTTGCTCTAGGTTACCCTTTTTAGCATTTGCAAAGCCACAAAGAAGGACCAGGATCTTAGCCAGTCATGTATCCATATTTATAGTGATAATCATAGTCAATTTATAGTTGCATGATATAAAAGTCATCCAAGAAGTTATTTTCAGGTAACCGATAAAACATTCAGGAATCACCGTGAAACTAAAGTGATTATCCATAAGCGTAACCACATACCTGTCATGCTGATTTGAGACAGAATAATCCAATCAAGAAATCCAAATAGGCAAGCAAGCACATTATGAGATCCTAAAATATGCATACAATTTTCTATTATTAATCTTGCCATCAAGATCTACTAAACCTAGCTCACTTCCTAGGGTTTCTAGTCCACTTTTAGGGTTTCCTTTACAATTAGGGTATCCCTTCATCTTTTACTATTTTAAACCCTAATTTTATACAATTACTCAAAAACCCTAATTATCTCATTTATTCTTTATGAAAGATATTAAGGTTATCTTTTAGCAACATATAACCCTAATTTAAGAAAAAGCATAATTAACCATTAATTAAGCCCATTAAGCCTCTTTTACATTAAAGCTACCATTTTTATCCTTTTAATCCATAACAAGATCATTATGCTCATTTATCATCAATTCATAGTTCATTATGATCTAATTGACATATGAACTCTATTTGATATTAATTCTACATTTATCCATTAGAAAACCCTAATTACTACATTAAGGGTATTTATCCACAATTAGGAACTTTTATACTTGAAATAGCTTGGATTCATCATATCTGAGCTTTATTCATGATTTTTGAATAATTAAAACCATTAAGAGTCACATTTACTAATATTAGGGTATCAACGCCCATTAAAGCATATTTATGCACATGAAACTCTAAATTAAACTAATTATGTGCAAAGTTCATCCTTTTTGTTCTTAATATACCTTCTTACAATTAACAGGTTAATATCAACTTTAATCATCCATTAAACCCTAATAAATACATTAATCATCTCAAAATAGGGTTTCTTAATCTTTAATTCATTAAAGTTGATAAGTTACACTACTTTTCGAATATCAAGACGAATTAGCCTCTAAAATCATTCTTAATGAATTCCTCTCATTTTTTTGAGCAAAATACATATATTATATGCACCAATCCGAGCTACCATTATTTAGTTATGAATTTTGCAAGGTTTACCTTTTTTGGACCAATCAGAGGATGCCACGTTGCCTCTATCTCCATGCAACGTAGCGATTTGGAAACATAACAAATTTTCAACTTTTCCCTTACTTAAGTGGCCGGTCCTTCACACGCCAGAGGGGTGTTTCCGTCCAATGTCACCCCGTCGTCTTCTTCCTTGAAACCCTATGCGGTCGTCGACTGCAGTCTGTTTGCGGGGTTATTTCCTACCTCTCCAAGGCACGAAGCTTGCCGAAATTCCTTGCCATGCCTCTGACGTGCCCTCGTGCATGTGGGGCGCCTCTAGTTCATGACCAAGGCGGCCGTTTCAAGCGCGCCCAGCCTACACCATTTGGCTGGTCATGCAGCCTATTGTAGGTGTTTTGCACGAGATTGACGCTAGGGTACGATAGTCGATTAGTCTTGGGTGGTTGTGGAGGCTTCCCACCTCAAGCAAGACCATAAACAACCCCTCGTCGCTCAGGGATAGGGCTATACCCTCATGGTTAGGGTTTGGACAAAGAAGAAGAAGAAAGAAAGAGAGGGGTGCGTGGGATTCTTCTTGAACTCGACCCAGTGGGTCTACCCCTTATATAGGGGAGGGTATCCACGCCCTATCGTGCTCATCCACAAGGATACAAGGCCTTTTCCCAATAGGAATCCAATTCCTTCATTAGGAAGTAAGCTTCTCTCTCTTAATTATATTTTTGATATTCTTTATTATTTGGATATTTAGGAATTTGAAAATCCTCTCCCTTATTCTCTTTCGACTTGCCTTTTAATTCATTGGCCACAAAATTATATTTTCTTTTAGTAGAAAATACTTCCTTTTTAACAATGCCACCAAATTCATTAATAATGTATCACATTATCTCCTTATTTTGCATTATTGGTATTTTCTCTTTCTTTCATCTCCATTGGGGCTCCTTGGACCCCAAGAAACTCTAAGATTTCGAAATCCTTTTTAGTGGATACTCATTATCCTTCTAGATGCATCTATATTCATTATTTCTCATTATCTTGTTTATTTCTTATTAAAATATCTCTTTTTGAGGATTTCTATTTATCTTTCTTTTTATTTTCCTCATTGGCATTCCATTTAACATTAGGAATCTTTTGGATACGAAAATCCATCAAGGATAACTCAATTATACCTATTTTCACTTATTTTCCTCATTTTATCATTATTTTCAATTTCTTTCTTAATAAAGAAATACTTAATTTGTCATTTCTTTTCTTATTGCATTCTCTTTGCAACTTGGGACTCCTTGGAACCCAAGGAACCCAAGAGGCACGAAATCCACCTTTGGATTAAATTCTTTTGCCTTCTAGAGGTTTCTACATTTTTCTCCATTTCTTATTACTAATGGAATCCCTTTTGCCTTTTCCTTGTTATTGGGCCCAATAGCCAATAAAGCCCATAAAACAACCAACAAGGCTATTATAAATGAAACTCATTTATTCAAAACAAATTATATTATTATTTGTTCCAATATCTTTAATATGAGAAATTACATTTCTCTCCAAATGAACCCAAAAGTTGGGGTTGTAACATCATTCCCCTCTTATAGGAATTTTGTCCTCAAAATTCCATCAAGCAACAATCAATTCAGGATAAGACTTTTCCATTTCCATCACTGGCCCCTATGTGGATTTGCCCTATCCATGGTGCTTCCAAAGAACCTTTATCATCACATATTCTTTTCTCTGAGTTCTTTCACCTTGGCATCTTTAAACCTCAAGGTGACTCAGGTCATTTCAGCCTCCCTTGGGGCTCACTAGGTTCATTGCTCCGCACATGGCCCGGGTACCTCACATAGTGCTCTAAATTGGATACATGGAACTCATCACACATCACACTATCCTGAGGGTTAAGGGCAAACTTAACCTTCTCCACCAAACCATGTCAAAAGAACCCATGCATCGGGGACTCAGCTCTCTTAGCTAAAACTTAGAGGGGTCAGATTTTTATGTCACATATTCCCCCACGGTGAACTGCATGTCAGTCTACTTTGCATCAGCTTACAACTCATGTCGTCTCTGGGCTCCTTTTAGCCATTGTATGATCAAAGTGACTTCATCTTCACACACTGTGGTCCTTTCTTTACCTTTGTGAGGTCTCTTCACCAACATCATCTTAATGAAGTGGTGACTGACACAACCTCCCTTGCAGAGCTTCTTTACATCCTGATACTGGCTATGGTGGTTATCATCACATCTTACAAGGATAAGAATTGTCTCTATGTATCACCCTGAATGAGCACACATGCTCTCATCAGACCCTCTAGTATGGATCGTACTAACCATTAGTTAGGGGTGATAAGCGGTACTAACATCGAGTTCTTCATGTACCTACTTCCACCTTATGGAAGTGAACCTTTAGGTCATACTCATGATCTTTTGAACTCGCCTCATGGTGTAGTGGAACCATCTCTCTCATATGTAGTTCAACCGGATCTGTCTCTTGACAATACTCTTTCTTGCTTATGTCATATAGGTAAGGCGATCTACCATAACCCATATTGCATCTTGATCTTCCTTGGTCTAGGGGAGACTTACCACAACATCCATGGTAATGAACTCCCATTCCTTCTCATGGATTCTTAGCTTCTATATCATTACACTGGGTTATTGGTGTTTGTCCTTTACCTCCTGTCCTGCATGGTAACAAACCACATACAACTTCATCTTAGGCATCCAAAGTACTACTATCACTTACTATCTTTGTAGTACCAAGGTGTTTCATGATCTCCTGCATGTCATGATTCCTCAAGATTGATTCCTCGGAAACCCTAAACCACTCTAGTAGGGGTTTCATCACATTCCTTTTTAAAGAAGTGCATCTGAGGTTCTACAACCATCCTTTCATCATGATAAGCCCTAGGCTGGGTAACCAAACAACCATTAACTTGATCAACCAATATTATTACATCTGTGTGTTAGCCAAACTTATCTCTTTTTCCAACTGGGGGTTATCCTATCAACCTCTTCTAGCCTCCATCTAAACTAGGCAGCTGTATCTCATCCAGAGCATCCATTACCACTTCACATCCTTAGGTGTTAGGTAACATTGAAGACATACACCTCCATGTATTTCACTTATTACCTCATATCAGCTTTAAGTCTATCTTCATCAAGAAAACTCTGAGCTTATTCTCTTGGTTTTTGAACTCAAACTTGTATAACTCATAGCTCATGATAAAATATCCTCATAAGATGACTACCTTGTTTCTCTTAATGTTTGTAAACCATCCATGTATCATTCACTCCACTAGGGTATGTTATCATCTCTGTCCTCATACCTCATAGCAACATTCCAACTCACATCATCTTTTATCCTTGGTGTATGGTATGTGTATTGTCCCATCTCTCACTCCCATAACAAGAGGAAATAAGCATTTGGATGCAGTACAAATACAGAGGTCTTCCTATTCCAAGAGTAGAGATGGTACATCCCACCTTGCCAGTACACCTTTAAATCTAAGTTGAAACGTGCCACATATGTCTCTACATCACAAACATCTTGATATCAAAGTTACTTCCATGGAAAACTGGTCTCGAACCTACTTGGGTCCACACACAATCCTTGGTCATCTCCTCTAGGTCTATAGGGTGTCTACAGTTTTGGGGTCATCCCTCTTGCCTCATGCATCCAAAGAGTGCCCTACTCCTCTGCCCTTTCGGTCCCATGAGTTTATGAAGGTGATCAATCTTCTAACCCATGGCCCTCAGACAAAGATAGTTGTTACCTCCCGACCCTATGGTCATGTGAAACTAGGGAATTAGGCAACTCCTACTTCCATCGGTCTTATCCCTACCTGACCCTAGGATAGACTTAGGATTCTATTATAGTACATGTCCATCTTAGAACCTTACCCAAGCCTTCATCATCTCTCTGTCTGCATTCATGGGCTGACTTCCATCCTTTCATAGGGTCATGGCAACCTGCCTACCTTGGTCAGGCCCCATACCAGTTACCTCCATGGTAACACATCCACATGCACTTAGAAATGGTTATCTATGGGTCTAAAGGTTCATTCTCATACCATGTACTTTTCACTTAGCTTCTCAAGATCCTATGAGACCTCTTTAGGTTTCCTCAAAACCCACAAAATTGATATACACCCTACCAAAGGGTCCCTCTCCCAGGATGGGAGGAAACTAAAACTCTTGACAACAAGGTCATAAACATCCTTAGGGTTTACATCCATATGAGCATGCTTAACCCTAGCAAGCCACTAAGGCACAAGCGGACCACCTGCTAAACCATGCTAGGTCACACTTGTTCTCATCCTCAACATTGGATCAAGATCATGCCTTCCCATGTCACCAACTTGGCTGTGAGGGGTTCATCAAACATACCTTAAACTAAAGGGGTTTCCCTTTCCTCTAACCATGAGAAGTACCATGCTCGCATCTATATAAACTCAAACCTTGTCATGAGCATCAGGTACACCACTTCCCCTCTTAGGCCTAGGAACCCTAGGTTCACTTCTCTAATGTCCAACTATCTGTTCAACCTCTAACCATGATCCAAACATGTACAAGGCATGACATGTACTTCCTGTCATCCTTCTACTTGAGCAACACTTCAGAGTGGAGTCCTCCTCAAGGACAACCAACAAGGTATAAGGCCTCACAACCTGTTACTAAACCTCTTCATGGTTTAAGGAACTCTTCTTCCCCATCAATACCATAGGTACGGAGGTACCAGCAGACTCATCCTCTCTGTAGGATTTGGTTCCTCTGATGGCAACCAGGATCTCATCAGCCTCCAGGGATCAAGCATGAGGCAACCACAAACATCCACTTAGGTTGCATCATCCTCAACTCCCCACTTTTCCTCATATCTCAGAGTCTAGGATTCCAACCTTCTTGCTTGGGTCCTGCTCTCTCTCTCTAGAGATAACCCTGCAACCAGCCTTACTACTAGAGGTCCTTTCTTTATGAAGATGGATCAAGCTCACAAGCATACCTCTTCATGGTGAATCCTATGTCCAAGCTTACGTTTGCTCAAGGTTATCCCTAGCCCTTTGTGTAACATCCCTGACCTGGATTATGCTTAAACCCTAGATGTTTTGTTTAAGAAAGATAATTATATGTTTGCTCTTATCTTTTGAAAAGTAATTAAGGCTCAAGAGGAACTTATGTTTCAATTTTAGTCCTTTTTGAATAATGTTGAAAACAATGTTTTGCCCGTTTTGGACTAAAGTGCAAATTACCCAAGTTGAGGGGTTAACTTGCAAATATTACATGGTAAAATGTTCCTCAAAGTGGTGAAGCATCATAAGAATGAGAATGATGCAGAGGTATGGCTTGTGAAAGCCTGAGCACCAAGAAAGAGCTTTTTAAGCAATGTTTGTGCATTAAAACCTAGTTTTGGTGTAATGTGCAATTTACCCAAAACCTAGGGTTCAATATGCAAAATATCACTCCTAGAGAGTCCCTAATGTTTCTTGGTATCAATTAGAGACAATACAATTAGAGGGGCATCTCATTTGAATCTCTTTGGAGGAGAGAGAATCTTGATATTAAAATAATCAAGGTTTGAGCATAATTGAAACCCTAATTCAATTTAATGCAAAATTAAATATATTAATTGAAGTTTCCATCAACTAAAAAGGATTTTGTTGAAATCCTATAGTGTAAGGACGTCCAAATGCCTTGAGTTGCGCCGGAATATCCTAAGTAGGTGAAGGAATCCGCTTGCAATTGTTAATTAAAAAGAATTGTCCACTAAAACTGGATAATACTATTATATTAATTGAGGTGCTTAAGTGATTGCTTTTAATTCAAGGATAAACGAGAGGTTTTTGAAGGCAAGGATTATGGCTTCTTATGCAAGGAAGTGAGGGGGATAAGTGGCACCAATTTCGGGAGTTGAAGGAATTTTCTATTGCTTTCTCTCTCTTGAAATTCCCTTACATATATCCCATTTTCCACCCACATGAAAAACACTTTTTCAAATCCACTTTCTTTCTTTGCTTGGGCCAAAGACTAAGGAGCTTAGGAGCAACAGGAGGACGTGCCTAAACCTATAGGTAAGCTCCATAGTCATCTTCAACCTTGATTTCATGGTGGAAATCAAAATTCAATGCTTATTTTCTTCTTTTCTCCACTCAATGCTCAACCTTGATCATCCTTTGCATCCAAAGACTTGAGAACGGACCTTGAACAGCTGGGAAAGCTTCATTCACCATTGAGGACGTGAATCTTGAAGCTTGGATTCAACTTTGAAGGCAGGTTATATAACTTGAACCCGTAAACATCATTCTTGATTTTATTTCTTCATCATATGTTGATTCCTTTTTCTTTCCCGAATTTCTTTTTGATTAATTGTTGAAATCACAACAAAGATCACATAAAATTTCGAAGTTTTGTATCTTGAAGATGAAGATGTCATCTTAGCACACACCTCAACAAAAATCCGGAGCAAACGGTCTCACTTTTTGGTGACTAAACGGTCTCAAGACCGTTTGGTGACCAAACGGTCTCAAGATCAATTGAGACCAAACAGTCTCAAAACTATCAAGAACTTTTTACATAGAAATAGAAGATAAGCCATTTAAGGTCAAGTGGTGTCATGGTTGGATGAAGATCCAATGGTTAAAATTGATCTAGTCTCAAAGGATTCAACACTTGATGGTTCCTTGATTTCAAACCCTAGATCGATTGAAGTTGAAACCCTAATTTTAAGTTGAATCAGTTTCATTGCTAAATTGAGACCAAACAGTCTCAAGACCATTTAGGGTTTATTAAATTTTCAATTCAAACGGTCTCAAACCGTTTAGGGATTTTGATATCAAGAATGTTTGATGGTCTAACGGTCTTAAGACCGATTGAAGATTTTGGACAAAACTGTTTGGAGATTTAATTGAATCAAGACCGTTTAAGGTCTAACGGTCTTCAAGACCATTTGAAGGTCAATGACCTCAAGACCGTTTGGAGGTCAAGCACCTCAAGATTGTTTGGAGGTCAATCACCTCAAGACCGTTTAGAGGTTGAGCACCTCAAGATCGTTTGGAGGTACAAAAGATCCAAGACCGTTTGGAGATTCAAATGAACCAAGACCGTTTAAGGTCTAACGGTCTTCAAGACCATTTTAAGATCAAGTGACCTCAAGACCGTTTGAGGGTCAATGGGTCCAAGACCGTTTGAAAGGTCAATTGGTCCAAGACCGTTTGAAGGTCTAATTGGTTCAAATTATGTAATTACTTCTAACTCCATAAGTGGTTAAAGGGGTATCTCAAGGATGATTTCAAATGGAAGTACTTCTAAAGTGCTTAGGTAATTAGTATAATTTAAGTGATTATCACTTGATGCTTATGAAAGTATTAAATTCAATACACCATGATAAACATAGGTGTATGTCCTTAGTGAGAGGTTAATTCAACCTAATAAAGTATGATGATGATGTTATGTGTGTTCCTAACTACATGGAACAATGATAAGTGTGATTAATACTTAAATAATGCTATGTGCTCCAAGATATGTGGAAGCACTAATTTAGGGTTTGGATTAATGAGATAATCATAAAACTCTAATTAATGGAGAATGGAAACCCTAATCGAGAAAGATGAGAAACCCTAACCCTAAACTTTGGGTAATGGGTTGAGAAATCCTAATTAAAAGGAAATGGGAACTCCCTAACCCTAATTTGAGTAAAGGGTTGTGAAAACCTAATAAAGGGTGATGTTTTGTGAAACCCTAATTTAGGGTGATGCTATATGAAACCTTAACCCTAATATAGGGTGAAGGTATGTGAAACCCTAATTTTGGGTTATAGTGCATGAAACCCTAATCTTGGGCAATATGATGATAAATCATAACCCTAATTTTGGGTAATGGGATGAGTATCCCTAATTGACATGAATTTGGAAACCTTAACCCTAATGAGGGAATAGTGATGCTACCATTACATTGCATAGTGCTGATATGTAATTGATATAATTGTTATCATGTGTACTAACCATGCATGTATCATGAGATGTTGGACATAGCCAGGTATGAGCTATGATGCTTTATTATTGAAATTGTTTTATGGGCCTTGTGACCCATAATATGCTTTGTTGCCTAGCAATAGGTAACAAGAGATTAAATGGGCCTTGAAGAGCCATATGAGATGCTTGTGTAACAAGTATCATGTTTACCTTGGTCAGATGACCTGAAGGTATTAGTTACTTGATAAGTGGTAACAACTGTTCTTTGATGAACTGAGGGTTTGAATACCCATATTCCATAATCATGATGATGAGATGTTAAGGGATGAGAATGCACATGATGTGACAAGGGATTGAGATCCCAATGTTTTATAAAGCTTCAAAAAGTACATGATAGAAGCATTACACATTCTTTGTAGAAATTGTTATAATAATCTATGTTTGAAAACTTGACTATTGCTAAGAGAATATGGTAATGCACTTAATTAATCAAGTGAAATCTTATCATGTAGAGACATGACCATAGATCCATCATCGTCAGTAGTTGGTGATGGTGAAATAGGTTTTCCTACGAGAATTCCTGGAATTCATATTTTGAATATGTGGGGGTAATGGGCGAAAATATCCTTACGTCTCATAGGAATGACTGAGGGCCATATCCTATGCACATGAATGGTTATGGACCATATCCCAATAAGAGTACGGCTATGGGACATAAATCCACAATATCAGGCAATGGCTACGGGCCATATCCTGAAAAGAGTATATGATACGGGCTATAACCCAAAGCAAGGTCGGTTTATTAGCTTTCTTCACATGATTCTTCTTTCTAGCCATCTTCTCCATCCAAATCTTGAAGAAAGGACCTTGGACAACCTTTGGAGCTCAAGCCACCATTAAAGCTACAAATCTTGGAGCTCTAAATCAGATTTAAAGGTGGGTTTTATAACTCTAAACCCTAAGCTTTGCTTTTGCACCTTTTTCTCCTAGAATCATTGCTTATTCTTCTTCCTTAGACACTTTGGTGTGTTCTTGCTATTAATTCTGTGAAGAACAGTCCCTATTCTTGAGGTAGAAGATGATGACGTTATTTCCAAAGTTTATCCTAAATTTTGCTTTAGCAAACGGTCTCCCACCTTTTGCTCAAACGGTTTCCCAAACTGTTTGGGAGCAAACGGTTTCAAACCGTTTGAATGCAAATGGTTTCAACCAAAAGAGCAAACGGTCCAAGACCGTTTGGAAGGGTTGACCATGCATTGACCATTTAGAGGTCTGTTGGGAATAAAGTAAATTAATTACTTACCAAAAATCATCAACTAATTCCAAGTGGATCACCAATTGAAGGCCTATTAGTCACCAAAACCCTAATCGGATCATTTGCTGATTTCAATAATACAATCATGTTGAAGTTTGGGTTGAGTAGCCCAAACGGTTTCAAAACCGTTTGGGAATGACCCAAACGGTCTCAAGACCGTTTGGTGATCACCCAAGACCATTTGAAGGTCTAAGGTTAAGTGGGGTTGACCAATTGAGGGTCCAAAGATATCAAATTGTTAAAACAATTAAGTGCTGATTTGTGACCTAATTTAAGGTTCAACCCTTGAGTGAATGACTTGGTTTTTGATGAAATAATGGGCAAACGGTCTCAAGACCGTTTGAAGGATATCCAAACAATCCCAAGACCATTTGGGGGTCACCCAAGACCATTTGGAGGACTAGGGTTGACCATGGTTAAGTGGTTGAAGATTGAAAGGCAACAAGTTGAAGTATAATCGATTAGTGACCTAATGCTCAAATCTATGAGCCAAATCTTGATAGGTTGAGTTAGATTTTGGTGTTGACTTGAGAAAACGGTTTCAAGACCATTTGGAGGTCATCCAAATGATCCCAAGACCGTTTGGGGTTAGGTCATGACCAAATTGAATGATGGTTCAATGGTTTCAATGTCAATTAGACTCATGTTGATACATGTTGAAGGGTGATCGAGTCCAAACCCTAATCCAATTGATCCAAGTCCAATTGGTGATCAATTGAGGTACATTTGAGGGTCAAATCAGTTGAGGGTTGACCTAATTGACTCAATTGATAAGTGGCTAACAAGTGCATGAACGATTGAGGGGTTCAACCTTGGAAATCCTAACTCAATTGAAGGGGGTTGAGATACTTTTTGGTCCATGCGGTTTTGAGGTGGTTTGGACCAAACGGTCTCAAGACCCTTTGGGACCAAACGATCCCAAACCGTTTCGTACCCATGCGGTTTCAAGTTGATTTTGTTCAAACGGTTTCAAAGTCAAAGTTGCCCAAACGGTCAACAAGACCAAACGGTCTTGACCTCATCTTGGGCAAACGGTTTTGAATGTAAACTTTACCAAATGGTTTCAAAGTCAAACTAGACCAAACGGTCAACACCACCAAACGGTTTCAAGGTTCCTCCAAGACTGTTTGGGGGTTTGGTGTGCAAGACCGTTTGAGGTCTAAAAAGGTTAAGAACGTTTGATGCCTTAGAGGTTAAGATGGTTTAGTAATTGATTAACCTAAACCTCATAGATACCTAAAGTGATTAAGGGACCAAGTAATTAGTTGATCAATGTTTATCTTAATCAATGGTGAATATTACAAAAGTAACTTTGATGGGTTAGAGTAACCAATACCCTTTGATCAAGTGAATCTTAATAACCACAATAGTAATGACATGAACCATGAAGTCAAGGTTGATTTGACTTAATCTAAATCAAGGGTGATGTAATCATCATATTATAGAAAGAGGAGAGGGAAGACTCCCTATATGAATGAGAATCAAGTAATAAATCTCCAATATGTTTGAATGTGTCAAATTAGGGTATGATCCTTCATAGTGAGATCGTGGAAACCCTAATTATGATGGTTAATAAATCTTAACCCTAATTTGGGGCACTAATAGAAGTAATCCTCATACATGATGATAGTATGATCATTAATTCATTATTATGTGAATAGTAAACCCTAATTTAGGGTAGTATGATGTATTGTGAATAGTAAACCCTAATCTAGGGTAATGTGATGATATGAACAGTAAACCCTAATTTTGGGTTATGCCTTAAGCATCAAACACTATGCTTAATTATGGAATGAGTAATCATTATGCCTTTGTAAGTAAAAAGGGGTTGAATAACCCTAATTGAATTAAAAAGGAAAATCTAACCCTAGAAACCAGCCGTGGTGATATAACACAGTCGTGGTATATCTTTTGTAGCATGACCGTGCAAGGTGGCACGGCCGTGGTGTTCTATACTTGACTTGGAAATAAGTTGTATTGTGCTAATATAGATATAATGTGCATGTTATCAATTGTGTTAGTCATGCAAGTCTTTATCAAGAAGTGATCATAGCCACGTAAGGGTTATGATGTCATATTCATTGGAAGCACTTTATAAGTTTTGAAAGTAATGATATGTTATGTTGCCTAGTAAGAGGTAACATATGAGATTGATAGGCTGTATGAGCCATGAGAAATATCTGCATTGCCATCAAGTCATCAATATGTTACCTGGTAATAGTGTTCTGATGATCTAAGGGTTTGAATAACCATATACCTAAATCATAATGATGAGATGGTTAGGGATTGATATCTCAATGATAACTGATTGTGAAATGAACTTGATACAATTAGTACTCTATCTTTATAGCAGTTGTTTTGATGGTTTATGTTTGAAAACATGCCTGATGCTAAAAGAATGCTATAATGTACTTAAATAACCAAGTATAATGATATCATGTAGAGCCCTGACCATAGATCCATCATTTTCAGAAGTTAAATGATGGTGAAATAGGTTTTCCTAAGGGAACTCGTAGAGAGCATACTTTTGAGTATGTGGGGGTTATGGACGCGAATATCCTTATGTCATAATGTAGGATTTGATGTGAGATGTACCTCTAATATCTCAATCCTTCATTATATGTTATGCCAGGATGATGTATCACTAATCTCCCTATGATGTTGTTAATGCCGCATCGATGTGAGATAAAAAAGAAATCCCTCGATGGTGAAGAGATTACAGCATGCCACTGTAACTCTAATAGCGAAGTTTCCAGAATACCCTAGAAAGCTATTATGGCAGAGACACAAGATGTCCTGCATGTTGTTCCTCATACTGACTGAGGAAGATGAGGTCATAGGAATCCGGCTCTTATGATGACCTATGTATGGTACCGATTTTGATTTAGTAATGGTCGGTTGGAGTATGAGAGGTGTAACTCATCTCCTCAGGGCATAATTATGTT
Organism: Alisma plantago-aquatica; assembly: GCA_963693085.1. Taxonomy (NCBI): domain Eukaryota; kingdom Viridiplantae; phylum Streptophyta; class Magnoliopsida; order Alismatales; family Alismataceae; genus Alisma; species Alisma plantago-aquatica. Next base: position 731,290,365 of record OY856409.1, on the reverse strand, counting down.
TGTAAATTGTAATCAGTCGTGTAGCATAATTGCTTAGGTTGAATTACGAGAAACAATGATTGATGATACATTGTTTATAATGTTCTAGTTGAATAAACTAGTATACATGTTCTTCATAATCCTTATTGTTATATATTTTTCCATTCAATTAAGTTATAATTGAAATGATTGCTTAAAGAATACTGCTCTACTTAGTTTATTTACTGAATTTCCTGCTGTTGAATATTATAATTCTATTGTTCAGTATTATTCCTCTAATTGCAATAAAAAAGCTTCTGGCAGAGAGTTATAACTCTCGCTGGGTCAATTATTCAATTGTCTCACCCCCGTGGGATTAAATTTTTAGGTAATCGCCGAAGAAGAGGAAGAAACCCTTCAGGGAGTGAGCAGCAACAATATCAGGGACAATAGTGATCCTCAGGTGGAGACACTGTCTATCAAGTTTATAGACAGAATGTCCTATGTGTCGTCTTTGTACTCTCAGGTCCTAGGAGTCAGTAGATATTTGATATACATCTGAGATTTTGGCGTAATGCCTCGAGATTTTTGTATCTTACCTTGTACAGCTATCAAGGTAATTGATGTTTGTAATACTCGAGATATGACATTACATAGATGTAATGATGGGACAGTCTGTAAACAACTTATCATGTTCTTTATGAAAGAGTTTTATCATTTATAGATCTCTTTACGAAAAGTTTTAAATTTTTAGTGATTTTTAGTAATTCTGCTGCTAATGAAATGCTTCCGCATTCGTTAATCTGGTTTTCACGAAGTTGAGTCGCCACAGTTTAGTGGTATCAGAGCTCTAGGTTCGCTGAGTCTACAGAGACATAGGACTTAGGATGATGAGTCTGTTCTGAGTGTCTTCCAGTATGTTTGATAGTGTATTCTGCTCATTTAGGAGGAGAAGATAAAACTAAGGATGTATGGACCACACGAGGAACACATTGCAGAGAGTAGTGTTGTTGCACCCAGAGAAGGTGCAAGAAACCCAGATAGAGAAGAAGATGTGCCTGAACCACCCCAGTTCAATCCAATTAACATGGGGAACCCAGCCGTTCAAGCCATGTTTGGGCAGTTTATGACTGCCATGACACACATGACTGATAGGATGCCTATACCTGCACCTAGGGCACCTATCCATCCTGAAGGACAAGGAGTCGGCAAGACTTTTGAATGACTTCGCCGAGTTGGAGCCACAGAGTATGCGAGAACAGCTGACCCTGCAGATGCTGACTTGTGGTTAACATAACTAGAGAAGGCCTTTAGAATCCTGAACATCCCAAAAGATGAGAAGGTTAGACATGATGTGTATCTTCTCAAGGGGAGTGGTGGTCATTGGTGGACCATGGAAGAACAGAAGAGGCCAGGTGTAGAGATTGAATGGGAAGCTTTCCGACGGGAATTTATCAACAGATATTTCCCTAAGACATTTCTGGATGAGAAAATCTCTCAGTTTGAGAGGTTAAGGTAGGGACCTATGAACATTAGCGAGTATGAGGCTAAGTTCATGGAGTTGTTGTAGTTTTGTCCGCACATGGCGACCACAGATGAAGAAAGGATTAGACGTTTTGAGAAGGGGTTAAACGCTGAATTGACTACTCCTGTGTCTTCCCTAGAAAATAGAGAAAGGTTTTCTACCTTCATGGAGTCTGTCAGAAGGGTAGAGAGGTCTGTAGCAGAGAAGATACAGACCAAGAACAAGAATATGTATCCCCAGTTCCAAAGATCCTCATCTAAAGATTTCAAGAAACCTAGATTTTCTGTACCTACACCACCACCTAGAACCAATACCCAGATGCAGTGGACGTCGAATAGGGGAAGAGGAAGAAGCCTACCACTAGAAGGAGCTCACAGTTCAGCATCTATGTCGGTCACAGGGCCACCCAGACCACAACAACTGAACAGAAGTTGTTACATATGTGGAAAGATGGGACATCTGATGAAAGATTGTAGAGTTAGAGAAGTGAGTGTAACTCAACCTCAGAGGTAGAATCAGCAAGTATCCCAAAGGAGACAGTTTCTAGGAGGAGATAGAGGATGTGGACAAGCGTCCCAAGATGGATCATCGGCACCAGGTCAACAAACACCGAATCAATCACAGGCAACAATGAGATTCTACGCGATGAACCCACCTGAGGTAGTGAACAACCCTCAGGTTGTGGCAGGTCAGATGGAGTTGTTATATTCTGATATGTCTACATCTTGTGTTGTATCTGTTTTAATTGATATGGGTGCTACACACTCCTTTATCACTCGAAGAGTGATTCTTGACTGCAACCTGACTACAAGTCATAGAGTAGATAGTTTGTTGTTAGAGACTCCGTTGATGGGATCTGCTGTGTTGCAGGAGATATGTTCTCCCTGCATCCTCTTCTTTTCTGAACATCGCATTCAAGTGGATCTTATACCACTTGAGATGCATGGATTTGATATAATCCTTGGGATGGATACCTTAGAAAGGTATAATGTTGTTTTGGATTGTGAATCCAAGCAAGCTATGTTTGCTGATGATAGTGACACATAGATCTTTCAAGGAGAGAGAAAGATTCTAGCCACCTGTACTCTGTCAGCCATGGTTGCTGAGAAGATGATGAGGCAAGGATGTTATGCATTCTTGGCCCATGTGGTAGATACTACCATGCATAGTCCTAACCCTGCCGAAGTTCCTGTAGTCAGGGAATTTGAAGATGTATTTCATGAAGAACTTCCAGGTGTGCCACCGCCTCGAGAAATTGATTTTGAGATCAATCTAATCCCAGACACGCAACCTATAGCACAAACACCATATAGGATGGCGCTTGCTAAAATGGCAGAACTCAAGAAACAACTACAAGAGTTGCTTGAGAAGGGTTTCATCCGATCAAGTACTTCACCCTGGGGTGCTCCGATCCTCTTTGTTAAAAAGAAAGATGGATCAATGCGGTTGTGCATTGATTACAGACAATTAAATAAAGTAACAATAAAGAATAAGTATCCTCTGCTGAGGATTGATGATCTCTTTGACCAGTTGTGTGGTGCAACCATCTTCTCAAAGATAGATTTGAGATCAGGATATCATCAGTTGCGTATTAAGGATAGTGACATACCCAAGTCTGCCTTTAGAACAAGGTATGGTCACTATGAGTTCACAGTTATGTCGTTTGGACTAACAAATGCACCAGTTGCATTTATGGAACTCATGAATAGAATCTTCCGACCTTTTCTCGATCAGTGTGTTGTTGTCTTTATAGATGACATCATGATCTATAGTAGAGATGCTCAGCAACATGAGCAGCATCTTCGTCAGACTCTAACTTTGCTAAGAGAACACAAGCTATATGCTAAGTTTTGCAAGTGTGAGTTCTGGTTACCAAAAGTTTCTTTCCTTGGACACGTATTATCTACCTTAGGTATACGTGTTGACCCTAAAAAGGTAGAATCTGTTCTACAATGGGAGCAGCCAAAGACACCGACAGAAATCCATAGTTTCTTAGGGTTGGCAGGCTATTACCGGAGGTTCATTAATAACTTTAGTTCTATAGACTTACCATTGACTAAGTTGACAAGGAAGGATGTTCCTTTTACTTGGAGTGATAAGTGTCAACAATCTTTTCAGCTGTTGAAGGAGAGGTTGACAAGTGCACCTGTACTTGTATTACCTGAGCAAGGGAAAGGATATATAGTCTTCTGTGATGCCTCTAAGAATGGACTAGGATGTGTGTTGATGCAGGATAAACAAGTGATTTCTTTTGCTTCCCGACAGCTTAAGAAACACGAGGGGAATTATCCGACACACGATCTGGAACTAGCTGTTGTGGTTCATGCCTTGAAGATCTGGAGACATTATCTTTATGGAGAGACATTCCATATTTTCACGGATCATAAGAACCTTAAGTATATCTTTTCTCAACATGAGCTTAACATGAGGCAACACCGCTGGATGGAGTTAATCAAGGACTATGATTGTACAATTGACTACCATCCAGGGAAGGCCAATGTAGTTGTTGATGCTTTGAGTAGGAAATCAGCAACACCAGCCTTAGATAGAGCACAACTGAACTCTTTAGTATGCTCTAGGAGAGATATGCTTATCTCCTTAAGGCAAGACAATGTACAGTTAAAAGTATCATTGTTAGCTGGGTTGTTAGCTGAGATGCATATAAAACCTACTTTGAGACAACAGATCAAGGAAGCACATCAAGTTGATGTTGCAGTTCAGCAGATTAGATCGGAGTATGGTAGTGATAAACGAGATGGTTTCCATGACTCAGATGATCAAATAGCCTGTTATCATGATAGGATGATAGTGTCGAATGTGGATAACTTAAGAAAGTTAGTCCTGGAAGAAGCTCATTCTTCAGTGTATGCTATACATCCAGGAAGCACCAAAATGTATCGAAACTTGAAAGATATGTATTGGTGGCCTGGTTTGAATAAAGACGTTGTTGAGTTCGTTATGCGGTGTTCTGTGTGTCAGCAAGTTAAAGCTGAACACCAGAAGCCTGCAGGAACAATGCAACCTTTACCCATACCACAGTGGAAGTGGGATCATGTAACTATGGACTTTGTTGTTGGCCTACCCAGGACAACCAAAGGGCATGATTCCATCTGGGTAATAGTTGATAGGTTGACAAAGACAACACATTTATTTCCTGTCAAAACAACCTATTCTGTCGAGAAGTTAGCACAATTATATGTTGATGAGATAGTGCGGCTGCATGGAGTCCCAATTACCATTGTTTCTAACATATGTCCTCAGTTTACGAGTCATTTTTGGGAGCGACTTCATAAAGCCTTAGGCACACAGTTAAGGTTTAGTATAGTCTTTCATCCTCAGACTGATGGACAGTCAGAAAGGACTATACAGACTTTAGAAGACTTGCTTAGAGCATGTGTTCTCCAGTCTACAGAGAATTGGGATCTACACCTAAGCTTGATAGAGTTTGCCTACAATAACCGCTATCAACATAGCATTGACATGGCACCTTATGAAGCTTTGTATGGTAGACGTTGTATATCACCCCTATGTTGGTATGAAACCGGTGAATATCAACTTTTAGGTCATGATCTTGTGCAGCAGACCACTGAGAAGATTAAAATAATACAACAACAGATAAAGATTGCATAGGATAGGCAGAAATCTTATGCTAATAAGCGTCGTAGACCTTTAGAATTCCAGATTGGAGATAGAGTGTACCTCAAGGTCTCACCTTGGAAAGGAGTTCTGAGATTTGGAAGGAAAGGAAAGTTAGCTCCTAGGTTTATGGGGCCTTATCCAATCATTGAACGGATTGGGAAGGTAGCTTATAAGCTAGAGTTACCACCAGAGCTATAGAAGTTACACCCTGTGTTCCACATTTCCATGTTAAGGAAATGTCATCCTGATACAGAATCAGTTCTGCAACCTATGGAAGTAGAACTGAATAATGATGTGTCTTATGAGGAAGGACCTGTGTCAATCCTTGATAAAAGAATTAAAAAACTGAAAAAGAAAGACATAAGTCTTGTGAAACTCCTCTGGAATCACCGTGGTGTTGAAGAAGCCACATGGGAACTAGAGGAAGAAATGAGAAGGAAATACCTTGCTCTTTTCTCTTAATATGTTTTGTTGATTTCGGGGACGAAATCCTTGTAAGGGGTGGATAATTTGTAACATCCCTGACCTGGGTTATGAACTAACCCTAGGTGTTTTGCTTAAATATGTGATTAGATGCTAGTGGTTATCTTGTGTAATGAAATTAAAGCCTTTGAGGAACCTATATTTCTATTTCAGTTGTTTTTTGAACAATGTTGTAATATTGTTTTGTTAATTTTGGACTAAAGTGCAAATTACCCAAGTTAAGGGGTTAACTTGCAAATTGCACATGTTAAGATGCTCCTGTGATAATGGTACATCATAAGAATGAATATGATGTAGTGTTATGGATTCCACAAGCTTAAGCACCAAGATATAGCTTGTAGAGCAATCCTTGTGCTTTAAAACTTAATTTTGGTGTAAAGTGCAATTTACCCCAAAACATAGGGTGCAATATGTAAAATATACCCTCTAGAGTATCTTTCATGACTCTTGCCATCAAGTAGAGTAAACAATATGAGAGGGGTGCCTCATTTGAATAATCAAGTAAGAAAGATAACCTTAATATTTAAATAACCAAGTTTTAAGTAAAATGGCCTTTCATATATATACAACTTATTAAGATATATGGTTTCTTTTCCTCTTAACCTTGGATAATGGAGGAGCTTTGCATAAGGATAGAAGGAGGAAATGTGGCCAAGAAATGGAGGAGGACTTGGTGGATATATTTGAGAAATAAAGGAAATAACCTCTTTGCCTTGAAAATACCCATAAAATATATAAACATCCTTTTTACACAAAGCAAAGGATCATCTTCCTTAGTCTCTTTTCCTCATCCTCTTGCTTTGTCCGACTAAGGAGAATCTCTGGAACATATGAGGATGACCAAGCTAAGTTGGTAAGTATGGATCATCTCCTAGCTCGAATTCTTGGTGGAAAACCCAAAGCAAGGTCAGTTTATTAGCTTTCTTCACATGATTCTTCTTTCTAGCCATCTTCTCCATCCAAATCTTGAAGAACGGACCTTGGACAACCTTTGGAGATCAAGCCACCATTAAATCTACGAAGCTTGGAGCTCTAAATCAGATTTAAAGGTGGGTTTTATAACTCTAGACCCTAAGCTTTGCTTTTGCACCTTTTTCTCCAAGAATCGTTGCTTATTCTTCTTCCTTAGACACTTTGGTGTGTTCTTGCTATTAATTTCATGAAGAACAGTCCCTGTTCTTGAGGTAGAAGATGATGACGTTATTTCCAAAGTTTATCCTAAATTTTGCTTTAGAAAACGGTCTCCCACCTTTTGCTCAAATGGTTTCCCAAATCGTTTGGGAGCAAACGGTTTCAAACTGTTTGAATGCAAATAGTTTCAACCAAAAGAGCAAACGGTCCAAGACCGTTTGTAAGGGTTGACCATGCGTTGACCATTTGGAGGTCTATTGGGAATAAAGTAAATTAATCACTTACCAAAAATCATCAACTAATTCCAAGTGGATCACCAATTGAAGGCCTATTAGTCACCTAAACCCTAATCGGGTCATTTGCTGATTTCAATAATACAATCATGTTGAAGTTTGGGTTGAGTGGCCCAAACGGTTTCAAAACCATTTGGGAATCACCCAAACGGTCTCAAGACCGTTTGGTGATCACCCAAGACTATTTGAAGGTCTAAGGTTAAGTGGGGTTGACCAATTGAGGGTCCAAAGATATCAAATTGTTAAAACAATTAAGTGCTGATTTGTGACCTAATTTAGGGTTCAACCCTTCAGTGAATGACTTGGTTTTTGATGAAATAATGGGAAAACGGTCTCAAGACCGTTTGGAGGATATTCCAACGATCCCAAGACCGTTTGGGGGTCACCCAAGACCGTTTGGAGGTCTAGGGTTGACCATGGTTAAGTGGTTGAAGATTGAAAGGAAACAAGTTGAAGTATAATCGATTAGTGACCTAATGATCAAATCTATGATCCAAATCTTAATCGGTTGAGTTAGATTTTGGTGTTGACTTGAGAAAACGGTCTCAAGACCGTTTGGAGGTCATCCAAATGATCCCAAGACCGTTTGGGGTCAGGTCATGACCAAATTGAATGACGGTTCAATGGTTTCAATGTCAATTAGACTCATGTTGATACATGTTGAAGGGTGATCGAGTCCAAACCCTAATCCAATTGATCCAAGTCCAATTGGTGATAAATTTAGGTACATTTGAGGGTCAAATCAGTTGAGGGTTGACCTAATTGACTCAATTGATAAGTGGTTAACAAGTGCATGAACGATTGAGGGGTTCAACCTTGGAAATCCTAACTCAATTGAAGGGGGTTGAGATACTTTTTGGTCCATGCAGTTTTGAGGTGGTTTGGACCAAACGGTCTCAAGACCATTTGGGACTAAATGATCCCAAACTGTTTGGTACCCATGCGGTTTCAAGTTGATTTTGTTCAAACGGTTTCAAAGTCAAAGTTGCCCAAATGGTCAACAAGACCAAACGGTCTTCACCTCATCTTGGGAAAACGGTTTTGAATGTAAACTTTACCAAATGGTTTCAAAGTCAAACTAGACCAAACGGTCAACACCACCAAACGGTTTCAAGGTTCATCCAAGACCGTTTGGGGGTTTGGTGTGCAAGACCGTTTGAGGTCTAAAAAGGTTAAGAATGTTTGATGCCTTAGAGGTTAAGATGGTTTAGTAATTGATTAACCTAAACCTCATAGATACCTAAAGTGATTAAGGGACCAAGTAATTAGTTGATCAATGTTTATCTTAATCAGTGGTGAACATTACAAAAGTAACTTTGATGGGATAGAGTAACCAATACCCTTTGATCAAGTGAATCTTAATAACCACAATAGTAATGACATGAACCATGAAGTCAAGGTTGATTTGACTTAATCTAAATCAAGGGTGATGTAATCATCATCTTATAGAAAGAGGAGAGAGAAGACTCCCTATATGAATGAGAATCAAGCAATAAATCTCCAATATGTTTGAATGTGTCAAATTAGGGTATGATCCTTCATTGTGAGATCATGGAAACCCTAATTATGATGGTTAATGAATCTTAACCCTAATTTGGGGCACTAATAGAAGTAATCTGCATACATGATGATAGTTTGATCATTAATTCATTATGGTGTGAATAGTAAACCCTAATTTAGGGTAGTATGATGTATTGTGAATAGTAAACCCTAATCTAGGGTAATGTGATGAGATGAACAGTAAACCCTAATTTTGGGTTATGCCTTAAGCATCAAAAACTATGCTTAATTATGGAATGAGTAATCATTATGCCTTTGTAAGTAAAAAGGGGTTGAATAACCCTAATTGAATTAAAAAGGAAAATCTAACCCTAGAAACCAACCGTGGTGATATAACACGGTCGTGGTATATCTTTTGTAGCATGACCGTGCAAGGTGGCACGGCCATGGTGTTCTATACTTGACTTGGAAATAAGTTGTATTGTGATAATATAGATATAATGTGCATGTTATCAATTGTGTTAGTCATGCAGGTCTTTATCAAGAAGTGATCATAGCCAAGTAAGGGTTATGATGTTATATTCATTGGAAGCACTTTATAAGTTTTGAAAGTAATGATATGTTATGTTGCCTAGTAAGAGGTAACATATGAGATTGATAAGTTGTATGAGCCATGAGAAATATCTGCATTGCCATCAAGTCATCAATATGTTACCTGGTAATAGTGTTCTGATGATCTAAGGGTTTGAATAACCATATACCTAAATCATAATGATGAGATGGTTAGGGATTGATATCTCAATGATAACTAGTTATGAGATGAAGTTGATACAATTAGTACTCTTTCTTTATAGCAGTTGTTTTGATGGTTTATGTTTGAAAACATGCATGATGCTAAAAGAATGCTATAATGTACTTAAATAATCAAGTATAATGATATCATGTAGAGCCCTGACCATAGATCCATCATTGTCAGAAGTTAAATGATGGTGAAACAGGTTTTCCTAAGGGAACTCCTGGAGAGCATACTTTTGAGTATGTGGGGGTTATGGACGTGAATATCCTTACGTCCTAATGTAGGATTTGATGTGAGATGTACCTCTAATCTCTCAATCCTTCATTATATGTTATGTCGGGATGATGTATCACTAATCTCCCGATGATGTTTTTAATGCCACATCGATGTGAGATAAACAAGAAATCCCTCGATGGCGAAGAGATTACAGCATGCCACTGTAACTCTAATAGCGAAGTTTCCAGAATACCCTAGAAAGCTATTATGGCAGAGACACAAGATGTCTTGCATGTTGTTCCTCATACTGACTGAGGAAGATGAGGTCATAGGAATCCGGCTCTTATGATGACCTATGTATGGTACCGATTGTGATTTAGTAATGGTAGGTTGGAGTATGAGAGGTGTAACTCATCTCCTCAGGGCATAATTATGTTTGTAAAATGTAATCAGCCATGTAGCATAATTGCTTAGGTTGAATTACGAGAAACAATGATTGATGATACATTGTTTATAATGTTCTAGTTGAATAAACTAGTATACATGTTCTTCATATTCCTTATTGTTATATGTTTTGCCATTCAATTAAGTTATAATTGAAATGATTGCTTAAAGAATACTGCTCTACTTAGTTTATTTACTGAATTGCTTGCTGTTGAATATTATAATTCTATTGCTCAATAGTATTCCTCTAATTGCAATAATAAAGCTTCTGGAAGAGAGTTATAACTCTCGCTGGGACAATTATTCAATTGTCTCACCCCCGTGGGATTAAATTTTTAGGTAATCATCGAAGAAGAGGAAGAAACCCTTCAGGGAGTGAGCAGCAGCAACATCAGGGACAACAGTGATCCTCAGGTGCAGACACTATCTGTCAAGTTTGTAGATAGAATGTCCTATGTGTCGTCTCTGTACTCTCAGGTCCTAGGAGTCAGTATATGTTTGATATAGATCTGAGATTTTGGTGTAATGCCTCGAGATTTTTGTATCTTACCTTGTACAGCTATCAAGGTAGTTGATGTTTGTAATACTCGAGATATGACATTACATAGATGTAATGATGGATCAGCCTGTAAACAACTTATCATGTTCTTTATGAAAGATTTTTATCATTTATAGATCTCTTTACGAAAAGTTTTAATTTTTAGTGATTTTCAGTATTTCCGCTGCTAATGAAACGCTTCCGCATTTGTTAATCTGGTTTTCATGAAGTTGAGTCGCCACAGTAATGGAGTCCGGCTCTTCCATTGACCTATGTATGGTACCGATGCTTTACCTATTCATGGTCGGTTGGAGCATGAGTGGTATACCTCATCTCCTCAGGGCATAAATATGATTGTAAAATGTAATCATATGTGTAGTGTATTTGCTTTAGAACGAAATACGGAAATCATTGGTTGATATTCCATTGCTTATTGTATCCTAAAGTGGATAATTATTATACATGTTCTTCATATTCCTTATTAAACTGAATAGATGATTTATTGCTTTATCATTTATAGTTGCAATGCCTTAAAAGATGATATGGCTCTATTCTGCTTAATAATGATTAAATCCTATTGTTTAATGAAGATTCCTTTGTTTAGTTTATTATTGTTCATCTGAAATAATAATGTTTCTGGCGGAGAGTTATATCTCTCGCTGGGACAATTTTCAATTGTCACACCCTCGTGGGATTCAACCTTTTTAGGTGGACGAGGATGAGGAGGTAGAAACCCTACAACAGGGGAAGAACAGCGGCAACAGGGATAGCAGTAACATCTCAGGTGGAGATACTGACTGTCGTGTCTTGTAGATTTGAGTCCTATGAGTCATCTCTGTACTCTCAGGTCCTAGGAGTTAGTACTTAGTGTTTTTTTGATCGATCTGAGATTTTGGCATTGAATGCCTCGAGGTTTTATGTTGCTTATGTGTAGATTTAACAAAGCAACTATTGTATGTAATCCTCGAGATGAAAAGATACAATATATGTACTCTGTGAACCAAAATGTAAGTGTAAATTAATATTTTGGTTCTTGTTATAAGAGTTTCCTGGAAATGGATCACTTTGTAAATGGTTTTAATTTTTAATGATTTTTGTTAATCTGCTGTTAATGATCACTTCTGCATTAATCGTATCTGATATTTGGTGTTTGTTGTCATAGTTTAGTTGGTATCAAAGCTCTAGGTTCGCTGAGTCTATAGAGACATAGGATTAAGGTTGTTGAGTCTATTCTAGTGTCTTCCAGTTTATCTGATAGTGTCTTCTGCTCATATAGGAGAAGAAGAACTTAAAGATGTCTGGATCACATGAAGAACATGCTGTTGAGAGTAGCATTGTTGCACCAGGGAGAGGTGCAATGGACCAGACTAGGGAGGAACCAGAACCTGAACATCCCCAGCTTAACCAAGCTGCATTGGAAAACCCAGCTTTCCATGATCTGTTTGGGAAGTTCGTGGCAACCATGACGCATATGGTGGATAGGATGCCACCACATGCACCTAGGGCACCATCCCATAATGAAGGACAGGGAGCTGGCAAGACTTTTGAATGACTTCACCAGGTTGGAGCCACAGAATATGCTGGTACAGCTGACCCAGTAGACACAAATATGTGGCTGACTGAGCTGGAGAAGGCTTTTAGAATCCTCAATATCCCTGAAGCAGAGAAGGTAAGGCATGCAGTGTACCTTCTTAAAGGGAGAGTTGGCCACTGGTGGACAATAGAAGAGGGCAAGAGGCCAAGTGTTGAAATCAGATGGGAGGAATTCTAACGAGAGTTCGTCAGTAGATACTTCCCCAAGATGTTTCTAGATAAGAAGATCTCTAAGTTTGAGCAAATAAGGCAAGGACCGCTGAATATTAGTGAATATGAAGTTAAGTTTATGGAGCTTCTATAGTTCTGTCCGCATATGGCTGCTATAGATGAGGAGAGGATTCAACATTTTGAGAAGGGGCTAAACGCTGAATTGACCACTCCCGTGTCTGCCTTAGAGAATAGGGAGAGGTTTGCCACCTTTGTGGAGTCCGTGAGGTGGATAGAAAGTTCCGTGACTGAGAAGCGTCAGGCCCACAGTAAGAAGGTATATACACAGTTTCAAGGATAGTGGTCCGAAAGTTTTAAGAAACTAAGGTTTTCTGCACCAACAACACCACCAAGGTTCAACACCCAGACACAGTGGACATCCAGCAAGGGTAGAGGTCATAGTTTACCACCGAATAGAGCCCACAATACAACATCAACATCAACAACATGACCTTTTAGACCATATCAAGAGAATAGAACTTGTCACCAGTGTAGACAGGTAGGACATCTAGCAAGGGATTGTCCAGTTGGGAATACAGTGGTAACCCAACCACTGAGGCAGAGTCAACAAGGTCATCAGAGGCAACAGTTTTCAAGTGGCACTAGAGAATGTGGACAAGCATCCCAAGCTAGTTCGTTGGCACCTAACAACTGAGCATACGGTCAACAGCAACCAACGACAAGGGTCTATGCAATGAATCAACCCGAAGCAGTAGTCAACCCTCGAGTTGTGACAGGTCAAATGGAACTATTTCATTCTGATATGTCTTCATCCTGCTTTGTATCTGTTTTAATTGATTTGGGTGCTACACATTCCTGTATCACTCGAGAAGTGATTTATGACTGCGATATGACTGGTAGTCATAAAGAAAATAGTCTGTTATTAGAAACCCCTTTGATGGGATCTGCAGTGTTGCGGGAGGTGTGTTCTCCCTGCATTCTTTCCTTTTCTGAACATCACATTCAGGTGGATCTTATACCACTTGAGATGCATGGGTTCGATATAATTCTTGGGATGGACACCCTAGAAAAGTATAAAGTTGTCTTGGATTGTGAGTTTAAGCAAGATGTGTTCACAGATGATGGTGACACATGGATCTTTCTGGGAGATAGAAAGATTCTTCCAACCTGTCTTATGTCATCTATGGTAGCTGAGAAGATGATGAGACAAGGATGCTTTGCATTCTTGGCCCATGTGGTAGACACCACAATGGAGAACCCTAATCTTTCTGAAGTTCTGATAGTTAGGGAGTTTGAAGATGTGGTTGATGCAGGATAATCAAGTGATTTCTTTTGCCTCTCGACAACTTAAGAAACACGAGGAGAATTATCCGATACATGATCTAGAGCTAGCAGTTGTGGTCCATGCTTTGAAGATCTAGAGACATTATCTCTATGGAGAAACATTCTAGATTTTCACAGACCATAAGAATCTAAAATATATCTTCTCACAACATGAGTTGAACATGAGACAATACCACTGGATGGAGTTAATCAAGGACTATGATTATACAATTGATTATCATCTAGGGAAGGCTAATAGAGTGGCCGATGCACTAAGTAGGAAATCATCATCACCAGCCTTAGATAAAGCACAGTTAAACTCCTTAGTGTGCTTTAAAAGAGATATGCTTATCTCCTTGAGGCAAAACAATATACAACTTAAGGTATCGTTGTTATTCGGACTGTTAGCTGAGATGCAAGTGAAACCTACTCTGAGACAGCAGATTAAAGAAGCACATCAAGCTGATGTTGTGGTTCAGCAGATCAGGTCAGAGTATGGTAGTGAAAAACAAGATGGATTTTAGGAGTCAGAGGATCAAGTAGTCTGTTACCATGGTAGAATGGTAGTACCTGATGCCAATGACTTAAGGAAGTTAGTCTTAGAGGAAGCTCACTCATCTATGTATGCAATGCACCCAGGGAGCACCAAAATGTATCATAACTTGAAAGATATATATTGGTGGCCTGGTTTGAAGAAAGATGTAGCTGAGTTTGTTATGCGGTGTCCGGTGGGTCAGCAGGTTAAAGCTGAACATCAAAAGCCCACAGGAATAATGCAACATTTGCCTATACCGAAGTGGAAATGGGATCATGTGACCATGGACTTTGTGGTTGGTTTTCCTAGAACAACCAAAGGTCATGATTCCATATGGGTGATAGTTGATAGGCTGACTAAGATAGCACACTTCCTTCCTGTGAAAACAACCTACACTGCTGAGAAGCTTACACAGATATATATATATATATATATATATATATATGAGATAGTGTGGTTGCATGGGGTTCCAGCTACTATTGTTTCTGATAGAGGTCCCTAGTTCACGAGTCATTTTTGGGAACGACTACATAAAGCTTTGGGTACACAGTTAAGGTTTAGTACTGCCTTTCACCCACAGACAAATGGACAATCTGAGAGGACCATACAAACCTTGGAGGATTTGCTTAGGGCATGTGTCCTTCATATTGTAGGAAGTTGGGATCTACACCTGAGCTTGATAGAATTTGCTTACAATAATAGCTATCATCACAGCATTGATATGGCACCATATGAAGCATTATATGGTAGACGTTGTATATCTCCTTTATGTTGGTATGAAATAGGAGAATATCAACTTTTGGGTCCTGCAGCTGACAACTGAGAAGATTAAGGTAATACAACAACAGTTAAAGACTACTCAGGATAGACAGAAGTCTTACGCTGATAAATGGCAGAGACCTTTAGAATTCCAAGTTGGAGACAGGGTATATCTCAAGGTATCACCTTGGAAAGGTGTCCTTAGATTTGGAAATAAGGGAAAGTTATCTCCTGGATTTATGGGGCCTTATCCAATCATTGAACAGATTGGAAAGGTAGCCTATAAGCTAGAGTTTCCACCTGAGTTGCATAAGTTACATCTAGTGTTCCATATCTCCATGCTGAGAAAGTGTCATCCTGACACAGAGTTAGTTTTGCAACCTGTGGAAGTAGAATTAAATGATGATATATCATATGTTGAAGGACCTGTGATGATCCTTGATAAAAGAATTAGAAAGCTAAAAAAGAAAGACATATGTCTTGTGAAAGTTCTCTCTTATCACCATGTCTTTGAAGAAGCAATGTGGGAACTAGAGGAAGAGATGAGGAGGAAGTACCCTTCTCTTTTCTCTTGATGATTTCGGGGACGAAATCCCTGTTAGGGGTGGATAATTTGTAACATCCATGACTTGGATTACGCTTAAACCCTAGATGTTTTGTTTAAGAAAGATAATTATATGTTTGCTCTTATCTTTTGAAAAGTAATTAAGGCTCAAGAGGAACTTATGTTTCAATTTTAGTCCTTTTTGAATAATGTTGAAAACAATGTTTTGCCCGTTTTGGACTAAAGTGAAAATTACCCAAGTTGAGGGGTTACCTTGCAAATATTACATGATAAAATGTTCCTCAAAGTGTTGAAGCATCATAATAATGAGAATGATGCATAGGTATGGCTTGTGAAAGCCTGAGCACCAAGAAAGAGCTTTATAAGCAATGTTTGTGCATTAAAACCTAGTTTTGGTGTAATGTGCAATTTACCCAAAACCTAGGGTTCAATATGCAAAATATCACTCCTAGAGAGTCCCTAATGTTTCTTGGTATCAATTAGAGACAATAAAATTAGAGGGGTGTCTCATTTGAATCTCTTTGGAGGAGAGAGAATCTTGATATTAAAATAATCAAGGTTTAAGCATAATTGAAACCCTAATTCAATTTAATGCAAAAATAAATATATTAATTGAAGTGCCCATAAACTAAAAAGGCTTTGGTTGAAATCCTATAGTGTAAGGACTTCCAAATTCCTTGATTTGAACCGAAATATCCTAAGTAGGTGAAGGAATCCACTTCCAATTGTTAATTAAAAAGAATTGTCCACTAAAAATGGATAATACTATTATATTAATTGAGGTGCTTAAGTGATTGCTTTTAATTCAAGGATAAATGAGAGGTTTTTGAAGGCAAGGATGATGGATTCATATTCAAGGAAGTGATGGGGATAAGTGGCACCAATTTTGTGAGTTGAAGGAATTTTCTATTGCTTTCTCTCTCTTGATATTCCCTTACATATATCCCATTTTCCACCCACATGAAAGACTCTTTTTCGAATCCACTTTCTTTCTTTGCTTGGGACAAAGACTAAGGAGCTTAGGAGCAACAGGAAGACGTGCCTCAACCTGTAGGTAAGCTCCATAGTCATCTTCAACCTTGATTTCATGGTGGAAATCGAAATTCAATGCTTATTTTCTTCTTTTCTCTACTCAATGCTCAACCTTGATCATCCTTTGCATCCAAAGACTTGAGAATGGACCTTGGAAAGTTGGAAAAGCTCCATTCACCATTGAGGACATGAAGCTTGAAGCTTGGATTCAACTTTGAAGGTAGGTTATATAACTTGAACCCTTAAACATCATTATTGATTTTATTTCTTCATCATATGTTGATTCCTTTTTCTTTCCCAAATTTCTTTTTGATTAATTGTTGAAATCACCACAAAGATCACAAAACATTTCGAAGGATTGTAGATTGAAGATGATGATGTCATCTTAGCACACGCCTCAACAAAAAACAGGAGCAAACGGTCTCACTTTTTGGTGACTAAACGGTCTCAAGACCGTTTGAGGTCAAACGGTCTCAAAACTGTTTAAGGTCAAGTGGTGTCATGGTTGGATGAAGATCCAATGGTTACAATTGATCTAGTCTCAAAGGATTCAGTACTTGATGGTTCCTTGATTTCAAACCCTAGATCGATTGAAGTTGAAACCCTAATTTTAAGTTCAATCAGTTTCATTGTTGAATTGAGACCAAACGGTCTCAAGACCGTTTAGGGTTTATTAATTTTTTAATTCAAACGGTCTCAAACCGTTTAGGGATTTTGAGATCAAGACCTTTTGATGGTCTAACGGTCTTAAGACCAATTGAAGATTTTGGACAAAACCGTTTGGATATTTAATTGAATCAAGACCGTTTAAGGTCTAACGGTCTTCAAGACCGTTTGAAGGTCAATGACCTCAAGACCATTTGGAGGTCAAGCACCTCAAGATCTTTTGGAGGTCAAGCACCTCAAGACCGTTTAGAGGTTGAGAACCTCAAGATCGTTTGGAGGTACAAAAGATCCAAGACCGTTTGGAGATTCAAATGAACCAAGACCGTTTAAGGTCTAATGGTCTTCAAGACCATTTGAAGGTCAAGTGACCTCAAGACCGTTTGAGGGTCAATGGGTCCAAGACCGTTTGAAAGGTCAATTGGTCCAAGACCGTTTGAAGGTCTAATTGGTTCAAATTATGTAATTACTTCTAACTCCATAAGTGGTTAAAGGGGTATCTCAAGGATGATTTCAAATGGAAGTACCTCTAAAGTGCTTAGGTAATTAGTATAATTTAAGTGATTATCACTTGATGCTTATGAAAGTATTAAATTCAATACACCATGATAAACATAGGTGTATGTCCTTAGTGAGAGGTTAAGTCAACCTAATAAAGTATGATGATGATGTTATGTGTGTTCCTAACTACATGGAACAATGATAAGTGTGATTAATACTTAAATAATGCTATGTGCTCCAAGATATGTGGAAGCTCTAATTTAGGGTTTGGATTAATGATATAATCATACACCTCTAATTAATGGAGAATGGAAACCCTAATCGAGAAAGATGAGAAACCCTAACCCTAAACTTTGGGTAATGGGCTGAGAAATCCTAATTAAAAGGAAATGGGAACTCCCTAACCCTAATATGAGTAAAGGGTTGTGAAAACCTAATAAAGGGTGATGTTATGTGAAACCCTAATTTAGGGTGATGCTATATGAAACCTTAACCCTAATATAGGGTGAAGGTATGTGAAACCCTAATTTTGGGTTATAGTGCATGAAACCCTAATCTTGGGCAATATGATGATAAATCATAACCCTAATTTTAGGTAATGGGATGAGTATCCCTAATTGACATGAATTTGGAAACCTTAACCCTAATGAGGGAATAGTGATGCTACCATTATATTGCATAGTGCTGATATGTAATTGATATAATTGTTATCATGTGTACTAACCATGCAGGTATCATGAGATGTTGGACATAGCCAGGTATGAGCTATGATGCTTTATTATTGAAATTGTTTTATGGGCCTTGTGAGCCATAATATGCTTTGTTGCCTAGCAAGAGGTAACAAGATATTAAATGGGCCTTGAAGAGCCATATGAGATGCTTGTGTAACAAGTATCATGTTTGTTTTGGTCAGATGACCTGAAGGTATTAGTTACCTGATAAGTGGTAACAAGTGTTCTTTGATGAACTGAGGGTTTGAATACCCATATTCCATAATCATGATGATGAGATGTTAAGGGATGAGAATGCCCATCATGTGACAAGGGATTGAGATCCCAATGTTCTATAAAGCTTCAAAAAGTACTTGATAGAAGCATTACACATTCTTTGTAGCAATTGTTATAATAATCTATGTTTGAAAACTTGACTAATGCTAAGAGAATATGGTAATGCACTTAATTAATCAAGTGAAATCTTATCATGTAGAGCCCTGACCATAGATCCATCATCGTCAGTAGTTGGTGATGGTGAAATAGGTTTTCCTACGGGAATTCCTGGAATGCATATTTTGAATATGTGGGGGTAATGGGCGAAAATATCCTTACGCCTCATAGGAATGACTAAGGGCCATATCCTATGCACATGAATGGTTATGGACCATATCCCAATAAGAGTATGGCTATGGGTCATAACTCCACAATACCAGGCAATGGCTACGGGCCATATCCTGAAAAGAGTATATGCTATGGGCTATAACTCTATAGCGAAGATGCCAGTATACCCTGGAAAGCTATTTAGTAGAGACACAAGATGTTCTGCATATGATCTCGTACTGACCAGGACAGATGAGGCAATGGAGTCCGGCTGTTCCATTGACCTATGTATGGTACCGATGCTTTACGTAATCATGGTCGGTTGGAGCATGAGCGGTATACCTCATCTCCTCAGGGCATAAATATGATTGTAAAATGTAATCAGCCATGTAGCGTATTTGCTTAAGAATGGAATACAAAAATCACTGGTTGATATTCCATTGCTTATTGTATCCTAAAGTGGATAAATATTATACATGTTCTTCATATTCCTTATTAAACTGAATAGATGATTTATTGCTTTATCATTTGTAGTTGTAATGCCTTACAAGATGATATGGCTCTATTCTGCTTAATATTGATTAAATCCTACTGTTTAATGAAGATTCCTATGTTCAGTTTATTACTTTTCATGTAAAATAATAATTTTTCTAGCGGAGAGTTATATCTCTCGCTGGGACAATTTTCAATTGTCACACCCCCATGGGATTGAGCATTTTTAGGTGGATGAGGACGAGGAGGTAGAAACCCTACAATAGGGGAAGGAAAGCAGCAACAGGGACAACAGTAACATCTCAGGTGGAGATACTGACTGTCATGTCTTGTACATTTGAGTCCTATGAGTCATCTCTGTACTCTCAGGTCCTAGGAGTTAGTGGTTAGTGTTTTTATGATCGATCTGAGATTTTGGCATTGAATGCCTCGAGGTTTTATGTTTCTTATGTGTAGATTTAACAGAGCAATTGTTGTATGTAATCCTCAAGAGGAAAAGATACAGTGTATGTACTCTGTGAACCAGAATGTAAGTGTAAATTAATATTTTGGTTCTTGTTATAAGAGTTTCCTGGAAATGGATCTCTTCGTAAATGGTTTTAATTTTTAATGATTTTTGTTAATCCGTTGTTAATGATCACTTCCGCATTAATCGTATCCGATATTTTGTGTTTGTTGTCACAATTTAGTTGGTATCATAACTCTAGGTTCGCTGAGTCTACAGAGACATAGGATTAAGGTTGTTGAGTCTATTCTAGTGTCTTCCAGTTTATCTGATAGTGTCTTCTGCTCATTTAGGAGAAGAAGAACTTAAATATGTCTGGATCACACGAAGAACATGTTGCTGAGAGCAACATTGCTGCACCAGGGAGAGGTGCAAGGGACCAGACCAGGGAGGAACCAGAACCTAAACATCCCCAGCTTAACCAAGCTGCATTGGAAAATTCATCTTTCCATGATCTGTTTGGGCAGTTCATGGCAACCATGACGCATATGGCGGATAGGATGCCACCACCTGCACCTAGGGCACCAGCCCATAATGAAGGATAGGGAACCGACAAGACTTTTGAACAACTTTGCCGAGTTGGAGCCACAGAATATGCCGGTACAGCTGACCCATCAGACGTAGATATGTGGTTGACTGAGTTGGAGAAGGCTTTCAGAATCCTCAATATCCCTGAAGCAGAGAAGGTAAGGCATGCAGTGTACCTTCTTAAAGGGAGTGACAGCCACTGGTGGACAATATAAGAGGGCAAGAGTCCAGGTGTTGAAATCATATGGGAAGAATTCCGATGAGAGTTCATCAGTAGATACTTCCCCAAGATGTTTCTAGACGAGAAGATCTCTCAATTTGAGTGAATAAGGCAAGGACCGCTGAATATTAGTGAATATGAAGCTAACTTTATGGAGCTTCTACGGTTCTGTCCGCATATTTCTACTATAGATGAGGAGAGGATTTGGCGTTTTGAGAAGGGGTTGAATGTTGAATTAACCACTCCTGTGTCTGCCTTAGAGAACAGGGAGAGGTTTTCCACATTTGTGGAGTCTGTGAGGCGGATGGAAAGGTCTGTGATTGAGAAGCGTCAGGCCCACAGTAAGAAGGTATATACACAGTTTCAAGGACAGAGGTTCGAAAGTTTTAAGAAACCAAGGTTTTCTGCACCAACAGCACCACCAAGGTTCAACACCCAGACACAGTGGACATCCAGCAAGGGTAGAGGTCATAGTTTACCACTGAATAGAGCCTCCAATACAGCATCAACATCAACAACATGACCTTTTAGATTAAAGCTACCATTTTTATCCTTTTAATCCATGACAAGATCATTATGCTCATTTATCATCAATTCATAGTTCATTATGATCTAATTCACATATGAACTGTATTTGTCATTAATTCTACCTTTATCCATTAGAAAATCCTAGTTACTACATTAAGGGTATTTATCCACAATTAGGAACTTTTATACTTGAAATAGCTTGGATTCATCATATCTTAGCTTTATTCATGATTTTTGAATAATTAAAACCATTAAGAGTCACATTTACTAATATTAGGGTTTCAAGGCCCATTAAAGCATAATTATGCACATGAAACTCTACATTAAACTAATTACATGCAAAGTTCATCCTTTTTTTTCTTCATATACCTTCTTACAATTAACTGGTTAATATCAACTTTAGTCATCCATTAAACCCTAATAAATACATTAATCATCTCAAAATAGGGTTTCTTAATCTTTAATTCATTAAAGTTGATAAGTTACACTACGTTTCGAATATAAAGAGGAATTAGCCTCTAAAACAATTTTTAATGAATTCCTCTCGTTTTTCTGAGCAAAATACATATATTATATGCACCAATCCAAGCTACCATTATTTAGTTATGAATTTTGCAAGGTTTACCTTTTTTGGACCAATCAGAGGATGCCACATCACCTCTATCTCCATGCAACGTAGTGATTTGGAAACATAACGAATTATCGACTTTGCCCTTACTTAAGTGGCCGGTCCTTCACACGCCAGAGGGGCGTTTCCATCCAATGTCACCCCGTCGTCTTCTTCCTTGGAACCCTATGCGGTCGTCGACTGCAGTCTGTTTGCGGGGTTATTTCCTACCTCTCCAAGGCACGAAGCTCGTCGGAACTCCTTGCCCTGCCTCCGATGTGCCCTCACGCACGTGGGGCGCCTCTAGTTCACGACCAAGGCGGTCATTTCAAGCGCGCCCAACCTGCACTGTTTCACTGGTCGTGCAGCCTGTTGCAGGTGTTTTGCGCGAGATCGACGCTAGGGTACGATAGCCGATTAGTCTTGGGTGGTCGTGGAGGCTTCCCACCTCAAGCAAGACCATAAACAACCCCTCGTCGCTCAGGGATAGGGCTATACCCTCATGGTTAGGGTTTGGACAAAGAAGAAGAAGAAGAAAAAAAGAGAGGGGTGTGTGGGGTCCTTCTTGAACTCGACCCAGAGGGTCTACCCCTTATATAGGGGAGGGTATCCACGCCCTATCATGCTCATCCACAAGGATACAAGGCCTTTTCCCAATAGGAATCCAATTCCTTCATTAGGAAGCAAGCTTCTCTCTCTTAATTATCTTTTTGATGTTCTTTATTATTTGGATATTTAGGAATTCGAAAATCCTCTCCCTTATTCTCTTTAGACTTGCCTTTTAATTCATTGGCCACAAAATTATATTTTCTTTTAGTAGAAAATACTTCCTTTTTAACAATGCCACCAAATTCATTAATAATGTATCACATTATCTCCTTATTTTGCATTATTGGTATTTTCTCTTTCTTTCATCTCCATTGGGGCTCCTTGGACCCCAAGAAACTCTAAGATTTCAAAATCCTTTTTAGTGGATACTCATTATCCTTCTAGATGCATCTTTATTCATTATTTCTCATTATCTTGTTTATTTCTTATTAAAATATCTCTTTTTGAGGATTTCTCTCTATCTTTCTTTTTATTTTCCTCATTGGCATTCCATTTAACATTAGGAATCTTTTAGATACGAAAATCCATCAAGGATAACTCAATTATACCTCTTTTCACTTATTTTCCTCATTTTATCATTATTTTCAATTTGTTTCTTAATAAAGAAATACTTAATTGGTCTTTTCTTTTCTTATTGCATTCTCTTTGCAACTTCAGACTCCTTGGAACCCAAGAGGCACGAAATCCACCTTTGGATTAAATTCTTTTGCCTTCTAGAGGTTTCTACATTTTTCTCCATTTCTTATTAATAATGGAATCCCTTTTGCCTTTTCCTTGTTATTGGGCCCAATAGCCAATAAATCCCACAAAACAACCAACAAGTCTATTGTAAATGAAACTCATTTATTCAAAACAAATTATATTACTATTTGTTCCAATATCTTTAATATGAGAAATTACATTTCTCGCCAAATGAACCCAAAAGTTGGGGTTGTAACAAATTCCCTACTCTCTCTTTATTTCGCTTAAAAGCATGGATTTAATATTCTTGAGTTTAATAAGAACCATGTACATAGGATTACCTTTAACTTCAATCTTACAAGCATTTTCAACAATTTTTAGAAAATCTTCATGCTTAGTACACGCATAAGTGATTTTAAAATAGCTTAAGTGATTTTAGAATAGTTTGTTCTCTTTCTTAGGCTATTACTTAAGAGATAAGGATATGTCGATGGTAACTGAAGGTGGAGTTAGTCACTTTCCCTCTAACCTCTTTATAGGAAGAGTTGAATTATAGGCTATAAAAGCATCTTTCCATTCTTGAAAGAATGATATCTCCCCCTTTCTAACTGTTACCCCACATATACAAAGGACCCTTCATACCATTCAAACATATTTCATTTAGAGACTATATAATTAGAATCCCTCATAACATAAAAAGAAAAGAAGCTTTTTGTGACACCCCGCTATCACACAGACAACGAAATGCCACGCAAAAATGTGCGAAAACACCATAAACCACATATTACCGAAAACACAGGTTAATTAAAACTGTTTGCAGAAAGCAGATGAAAGAGAACTATTACATCCAGATCCTGCAAGGAAACATGTTATATGAACATTTACAAGCCTTGATATATGTCCATAGCTTATCAGAACCAGTTGTACTATCAACACCAGAGTTCATCACCTATTTATACATAAATAACGGGCCATGTAAGGCCAGCAGCAGGATATACAAAATTATAATAGCTGGTCATCGTGAAACGTCGTCAAGCACCTCTGAGGACCTGAGAGTACAGGGATGACTCTATGACTCTACTAAAAACCACCAAAACAATAGCATATCCATCTCTTGCCTTCTACTACTCTTCTTGCTACACGGCTGCAACCTCTCGACCACCACTACATCTAGTACGATCACCTAAAAAGGTTGTAAACTAGTGGGGTGAGACACACAATCCCAGTGAGAAACATAACTCCCTGCCGAAACTATAAAACCTCAAAAGGTTTAAAGCAGATAAAGCAGATAGCTGGTAAAGACATATAATAAGAGAAGCATACTGAGCAAGACTATTATTATCATCAATCTTAACAAGATATCTAGGAGGCATATAACCAAGTATTTCTTTATCGAACATGATTGACAAGATAAGCTTTATAAGAACTTATCACAAAATATAAGGATTGTACACATAACTGCAAGGTATAACTAGATCAACTATATAAGCAAGGCCTGAATCAATGTTCTATGTTTTACTCTAAGCAGTATATACTATTCGGCATGATTACGTTTTATTATGCCCTGAGGAAGTGAGTTGTCCCTGCTCAATTCCAACCTTTGGCTGCGAATCCCAAAAACCGGTGCAATGCAAGGTCAATGGGAGAGTCGGACTCGATGACCTCACCTCCTCATGGTCAGTGCATGAAAACCAAAGCAGGACCGCAATCTCATACTTATATGGCCTCAGCCTTAGGGTCAGTTCCACAAGCTACCCATATCTCTAGCTCACCTTGACACAGGTGCTAGTATCCTTTTGAGCCATGGGCCTGATCACCGTGCTCTTGAGCCATGAACGCATTCATGCTCTAACTCATTGAGTCATGGGCCTGTTCACCATGCTCTTTACCATACGGAGTCTACAACCGCAGTTGTACTCTAATCCTCCTATTTTTGGCTAGGAGAAAACCCCGCATATTCAACAATATGCACTCCAGGTAATCCCGCAGGATAAACCTGTTTCACCATCACCAAATTCTGATGATGATGGATCTATGGCCAGGGCAAACTACATAATATGTTCCACTATAATTAATTAATATATTTTAAGTGAGTTGTTGAGGCAACCAAGTTATACAGCATCAAGTTACATTATCACTATTACTATCATGGGATCTCAATCCCTCCTCACAGATTGCTACTACCTCTCAAGGCATCAACATCCTCCATCAACATCCTGGGATAGCAATCCCTTATCTCATCATCAGAGGATAACACCTCAACTAGGCACTCATCCTTTATTTGGTCCTCAGACCTATATCATCATACTGGTGATGCATGTTATCTCATGAACAAAGATTATTATCATTTAGTGTTATTCAAAGCACACATACCTCATAGCTCTTACTTGGCTATGAATCCATTTAATATACCTGCATGGTTAGCATACATATCAAGAGAGATAACTTAAATTACTGAACATAGATTTTTATGATTATCATGCTATCATGTTTGGAACAACATCCATGATTATATGAAGCATAAGTTGTATCAATCATATTATTGTTATCAAACCATGAGCATACACTATGCCCTATTCTTGAGAACATAACCATGTATCTTATCATCTTATGTAGCAGCGTCTTAGATTCCCAAAATATACTCCAGTTCAAAACCTACCATCATATCCCATTACTAACATAGATGCGGGTTCAAGGTGATTAATCCATTTATTAGGATTTCTGGGTTAAACATAACCTTCACCAAAGATTCCAACTTCCCTCACTATAAGTGTGGTGGGTAGCACCACCCTCATCAAAAGAAAAGTGGGTAAGATCTTATCCCTCATTATATCCTATCGGCTAGGGTTTTCAAACCCTAAAGCACTTATGTCACCATATCGGCCATCAACACTTCACCCTATCGTGCACTAGAGAGAAACCAGCATTGAGTTGTGTCATGCAGCTTGAACTAGAGGTGTGTATCGTGCACAAGCAGCTAGAGTATCATAACTTATCCTATCGACCAAAAACTCTATCATTTACTAGGGTTAGGGTTTCTATTGGCCAACCCTCTCAAAAAGGATCATATCGACCAAGAGCATGGTGCCCAAGACACCCTATCTCCCAACCATCAAACCATGTCGTCCAAGGGACCCTCATGTCGGCCAAGGCACTCTATCGCCCAAAGCATCATGTCATCCATGGGCAAGGTGGCCACTAAGGCATCATATCGGCTAACTCAACTTAGGGTGTGTCGTGCAAACACAAACCCCAAGCCCGACACAAGGTTTACCCATCTTACTCATATCGTTCAAGGAAGAGGCTAGGGTTTCGCCCACTTATAACAAACAATACTAAAGCACCACAAGAAGGCCTATCATCCAACTAGGTCAAGTACCTTATATCGGCCACCACTAAGGCACCTACTAGGGTTTCACCATGCAACCACCATATCGGGCAACTCAAGACAAAACCATGTCACCCAAAATAGATATAACTTATCAGCCACCATGTCGACCAAGGGGACATCCAAATCAAGGAAATCATCTCAGCCAAAGCATATCATCCAAGGATACTAACAAGGTGAAAGGGGTCATATCGGGCACAAATCCAACAGGGCTTCACTTAACATATCGGCTAAACTAAAACCCACAAAAGGGTGCATCATGCAAGGGCACAAGAACCTCACCAATATGGTCATCTTCAACCTCAAACTCTTTAGCAACAAACCCTAATTGATCAAGATAGTTGGCTCACCTCTCAACAACCAAGTGAGAGGGGTTTTGCACAACCTCCATCACAAATTGGGCAACATGATGGGTCATCTCCAACTTAGATCATCACTCATCCAAAGGCTCACCTCTCAAATCCATGGTGAGAGGAGGGTGTTGCCCAAGCAACTAGAGCATAGACTCACCTCTCAACGACTAAGGAAGAGAGGGGTTTTGCCTACACCGCCAGAGCTCAAACTCACTTCTCAAAACCAAGGAGAAAAAGGGGTATTGTCCCAATGGAAACCCTAATCTATGGGTTCGGCCAACTAGGTCTAAAGGTACACAAGAAACAACAAAATCATAACCACATGATCACTATATCCACAAGATTAAAGGTACATGCTAGAGCAAGAAACATATCTAACAACATGCATGGCCGATCATGATCATATATGAACATGCAACATAAAAGAAGGTAGTATAGTTAGGGTTAGAAGGTATGTAACCCGCCTTAAGCAAGATCAAAGCTCCTAGCACCAGGCAACACCTTCGGCCACCACAAGAGGAAGAAGAAGAAGACTCCATGGAGAAGGATCGACCACCAAGCTTAGCTCCGCCAAGGGTATCGGCCACTAAGGTTGCAAAGGAGAGGTTTCGTTCACTAAGGAAGAGGGGAAACTAAGGAACTAAATGGATCCTTAGCAAGAGAGGAGATACATATATAGAAGAGTGTGGAGGAGAAAACAAGGCAATGTGTCACCCACCTAGGGACACTTGTCCATGGGTAATTCCACCTTCTCATCCCACCTCATACACATGTCCAAGGCAATTGCCATATGCAAGCATCATGCACCAAGTGTCCACTAGAGTGGTGACACAAACGAAGCTAAGAGTCAAAGATGGTCCATATCCAACACACTCACTCCCTTGCCCGATATAGCCCCATGGCTGACACAACCATGGCCGACACAAGGCTCCGAAACACACCCTTGCCCGATACAAGGTCCATCAAGGCAAGGCAAGTCCCAAACAAGGCAAAACCAAGCCCAATGCAACTCAAGCAACGAGCCCAACTCTTCCTCTCAACTCTAGAGGAAGCAAGGAGAGAGGAAAATGCCTCTCAAGGTGACAAACTTGCTCATCAAACCTAAACTTGGGTTATTTACAAGTAGCACCTCCAACTCTCAACAAAGCACAAACAAACCCTAATCACCACTTGCGGTGATTAGTAAGCAACTAAACACCAGGGTTAGGAAAAGCAAACAGGATAAGCCCAAAATGGAAGTCAGGGTCCTTACAAGCCATAAACCTCTACAAAGGGATTTCATCCCCGAAATCCAAAGAGAAAAGTGAGGGATACTTCCTCCTCATCTCTTCCTCAAGCTCCCACATGGATTCCTCAACACCACGATGATGCCAAAGAACTTTCACAAGAACTAGGTCGTTCCTTTTTAACTTCTTTACTCTTCTATCAAGGATTGTCACTGGACCTTCTTCATAGGTCACATCTTTATCAAGCTCAACCTCAACTGGCTGTATCACTGTTCCCGTGTCTGGATGACTTCTCTTTAGCATGTTGACATGGAATAGTGGATGTAACATGTGCAACTCTGGCGGTAGTTCTAACTTGTAAGCTACCTTGCCAACACGTGCTATCACTAGATATGGCCCCATATATCTGGGTGCCAACTTTCCTTTCCGGCCAAACCTTAGCACGACTTTCAACGGTGAGACCTTGAGATACACTTTGTCTCCCACCTGGAACTCTAAAGGTCATCGACGATTATCTGCATAAGACTTTTGTCTGTCCTGTGCTGCTTTCAACTTCTGTTGTATCACTCTGATCTTCTCTGTTGTCTATTGCACTAACTCAGGACCCAAAAGCTGATACTCACCAGACTCATACCAACATAGAGGAGATCTGCACTTCTTGCCATATAGAGCCTCATAAGGAGCCATGTCGATGCTCCGCTGGTAACTATTGTTGTAGGTGAACTCTATCAAACTGAGATGCACATCCCAACTGCCTAGAAACTGCAAAACACATGCTCAGAGAAGATCCTCCAAAGTCTGAATAGTCCTTTCAGACTGTCCATCTGTCTGCGGGTGGAAGGCAGTACTGAACCTCAACTGTGTTCCCAATGCTTTGTGCAACTGTTCCCAGAAATGACTCATGAACTGATGACCTCTGTCAGAAACTATCGTTGTTGGTACACCGTGCAAACACACTATCTCGTCTACATACACCTGAGCAAGCTTCTCTACTGTATACATTGTCTTCACAGGTATGAAATGAGTAGATTTTGTCAATCTGTCCACTATCACCCAAATGGAATCATGATTCTTAGTTGTCCTTGGCAGACCAACTATGAAATCCATAGTTATATGATCCCATTTCCACTGAGGTATTGGCATGGGTTGCAACGTACCTACTGGCTTCTGATGCTCAACCTTAACTTACTGGCATACTGCACACCTAGCCACAAACTTAGCTACATCTCTCTTCAAGCCAGACC
Organism: Alisma plantago-aquatica; assembly: GCA_963693085.1. Classification (NCBI taxonomy): domain Eukaryota; kingdom Viridiplantae; phylum Streptophyta; class Magnoliopsida; order Alismatales; family Alismataceae; genus Alisma; species Alisma plantago-aquatica. The sequence goes on along the minus strand of OY856409.1, from coordinate 731,261,006 downwards.
ACCAATATAGGTCCTTCAGATTATGATACATCTTGGTGACACCTGGATGCATTGCATACATCGATGTGTGTGCTTCCTCGAGCACTAGATTTCTCAGATCATCAACATCGAGGACCACCATCCTACCATGATAGAAAACTAGTCCATCCTCGAACTCATGGAACCCATCATGCTTTTTGCTACCAAACTATGGTCTTATCAACTAAACTGAAGCATCTTCCTACTGTGCGTCTTTGATCTATTATCTCAATGTAGGCTTTACTTGCATCTGTGCCAACAATCCTACCAACAAGGAAACTTCTAACTGTACATTCATCTGCCGCAAAGAGATAAACATATCCCACCTATGGCATACCAAGGAACTCAATTGTGCCTTCTTCATAGGAAGAGAAGCAAACTTTCTGCTAAGCGCATCAGCTACCACATTTGCCTTATCAGGATGATACTCAATGGTGCAATCATAATCATTGATCAGCTCCATCTAGCGACGTTGTCGCATGTTCAGCTCACTCTGCGAGAAGATGTACTTCAAGTTCTTATGATCTATAAAGATATGACACACTTCCCCATAAAGATAGTGTCTCCAAATCTTCAATGCATGAACCACGGCTTCCAGCTCCAAATCATGTGTTGGATAATTCTCCTCATGTTTCTTAAGTTGTCGCGAAGCAAAAGAAACCACATGATCTTCTTGTATCATCACACATCCTAAGCCTTTCTTGGAAGCATCACAGAAAACAGCATAGCCTTTCCTAGGCTCTGGCAGCACCAACACTGGAGCACTAGTCAGCTTCTCCTTCAAACTTTGGAAAGCTTGCTGACAACGATCATCCCAAACAAAGGGTACATCCTTCCTGGTCAATTTTGTCAATGGCAATGCGATCACACTAAAGTCCTTTATAAACCTTCGGTAATATCCTACTAAACCCAGAAAACTACGAACTTCTGTCGGCGTCTTTGGTTGCTCCCAATCTGCAACTCACTCCACCTTCTTAGGGTCCACTCTGACTCCTTCTGCAGATATCACATGACCCAAGAAAGTCACTTCTTTCAACTAGAACTCGCACTTACTAAACTTGGCATACAACTAATGTTGGCGAAGAAGAGTCAAAGCTTGTCGAAGATGTTGTTCATGATCATGACTGTCCCGACTATAGATCAATATATCATCTATAAAAACTACAACAAACTGATCTAGAAATGGATGGAACACCCTGTTCATCAGATCCATGAAAGCAACAGGCACATTGGTTAGCCCAAACGGCATAACCACAAACTTGAAGTGACTACCTTGTCCTAAAAGCTGACTTTGGTATGTCCTCATCCTTAATCCTCAACTGATGATATCTAGACCGTAGATCGATCTTTGAGAACATGGTAGTGCCACGCAACTGATCAAATAGATCGTATATCCTCGGCAATGGGTACTTGTTCTTGATCGTAACTTTGTTCAGCTATCGGTAATCTATGCACAAACGCATCAATCCATCCTTCTTCTTTACGAACAGGATTGGATCACCCCACGGCGATGTGCTCGCTCTGATGAAACCTTTATCCAACAACTCTTGTAACTGCTTCATCAGTTTTGCCATCTCAGATGGAGCCATCCTGTAAGGCGTCTGAGCAGCTGGCTGTGTTCCTGGCACCAGATTGATCTCAAAGTCAATCTCTTGAGGTGGGGGAACACCGGGAAACTCCTCGGGAAACACATCTGCAAACTCTCAGACAACAGACACCTCCTCAAGGCTAGGACCTTTTGCCTTGGTATCCACAACATGAGCTAGGAACGCCTTACATCCTTTCCGTAGCAACTTCTCTGCCACCATCGTTGACACTAAACACGTCGGAAGAATCTTCCTATCACCTTAGAAGATCCATATTTCACCATCGTCATCAAACACTGCTTGCTTGGAACCATAGTCCAACACAAACTTATACTTCTCTAAGGTATCCATCCCAAGGATCACATCGAACCCATGCATCTCAAGTGGTATAATATCCACTTGTATATTGTGTCCCAAAAAAGATAGAACACAAGATGGACACACCTCTCGAAGCATCGAGGAACCATCAAGAGGGGTTTCTAACAACAGGCTATCTTTCTTACAGCTAACAGGTAAAAGACAGTTTTCAAGCATAGTTCATGCGATAAAAGAGTACGTAGCACCCGGGTCAACTAGAACAGATATAAAGTAAGAAGAAGACAAATCAGAATGAAATAACTCCATCTGACATGCCACAACTCACAGGTTGACTATCACCTCCGTCTGACTCATAGCGTAGAATCGAGTCGTTGCTTGCTATCCATGTCCTCTGCTTCCTTGAGCAGACGATCCCACTTGCGACGCTTGACTGCGTCCTCTCCCTCTGCTACCAATGGGCTGCTATCTATCTGACCCTTGCTGATTCTGCCTCAGCTGTTGTGTTACTTCAACATCTCTCTTTGGGCAATTTGACCTCAAGTGCCCAGTCCGCCCACAGTGGTAATATGACATGCCTTCTATTTGCAGTCTATATGGCCCTATCACTGTTACCGAAGCTGTACTATGAGCTTTGGATGGCGAAAATCCATGTCCTCTTCCCTTACTCGGAGACCATTGAGATGGTACACGAGAACTCTGCATCGCGGAAGGTGTCAAATACCTTGGATTCTTGAAGCCATCAGACCTCTGTCTCTGGAACTGAGCAGGCCTTTTCCTGGTCATGGACTCCCTTTTCTCCCTGACAGACCGTTCAATCCTGCGGACGAACTCCATGAACGTGGCAAACCGCTCCCGATTTTCCAAAGCAGCAGCAGGTGTCGACAGCTCAACACTCAAACCTTTCTCAAACCGCATGATTCTCTCATCATCTGTTGCCACCATGTGAGGACAAAACCTCAGTAGGTCCATAAAATTGGCTTCATAGTTGGTGATGCTCATCGATCCTTGGCGCAGATGCTCAAACTAGTTGATCTTCTTGTCCAGATACATCTTTGGGAAGTATCTGTTGATGAACTCTCACCAGAAAACCTCCCAACCGATCACCTCATTGGGTCACTTCTCCTCCTCGATGGCCCACCAGTGGCCAGCACTACCTTTCAGAAGGTAGACAGTGTGCTTGACTTTGTCTGCTTCAAGGATGTCGAGGATCCGGAAGGCCTTCTCGAGACTTGTCAGCCACAGATCTGCATCTGCTGGATCAGCCATTCCAGCGTAATCTGAAGCTCCGACTCAGCAAAGCCGCTCAAAGGTCTTCCCAATGCCTGATGATTCACCATGGGGAGCTTGTGCTCTTTGCGGAGGCACTGGCACTCTTTCCACCATGTGATTCATCATACCCATCAACTGCCCCATAAGGTGCTGATAGGCAGGGCTTTCAAGAATGGCTGGGTCAAGTTGGGGGACCTAAGGCACCCGATCTTCATGTTCCTACACTCTTGCTCCATCAACTAATACAACATCGCTACTCTTGGCAGCATGTTCTTCAAGGTTTCCAGACATCTTTAAGCTTTATCTTCTGCTAAGGGCAGAAGGTGATTGTAAGAAAATATGGAAAACTCATAAGAACAGACACAACCCTAGTCCTAAATTCATGTAGACTCAGCGAACCTAGAGCTTTGATACCAAACCAACTGTGACACCCCGCTATCACACAGACAACGAAATGCCACGCGAAAATGTGTGGAAACACCATAAACCACATATTACCAAAAACACGGGTTAATTAAAACTGTTTGTGGAAAGCAAATGAAAGAGAACTATTACATCGAGATCCTACAAGGAAACATGTTATATGAACATTTACAAGCCTTGATATATGTCCACATCTTATCGGAACCAGCTGTACTATCAGCACCAGAGTTCATCACTTGTTTATACATAAATAACGGGCCACGTAAGGCCAGCAGTAGGATATAAAAAATTACAATAGCTAGTCATCGTGAAACATCGTCAAACATCTCTGAGGACCTGAGAGTATAGGGATGACTCTAGGACTCTACTACAAAACCATCAAAATAGCAGCATGTCCATCTCTTGCCTTCTACTTCTCTTCTTATTGCTCAGTCGCAACCTCTCGACCACCACTATGTCTAGCACGATCACCTAAAAAGGTTGTAAACCAGTGGGGTGAGACACACAGTCCCAGTGAGAAACATAACTCCCCGCCGAAACTATAAAACCTCAAAAGGTTTAGAGTAGATAAAGCAGATAGCTGGTAAAGACATATAATAAGAGCAGCATACTGAGCAAGACTATTATTATCATCAATCTTACCAAGATATCCAGGAGGCATATAACCAAGTATTTCTTTATGGAACATGATTGACAAGATAAACTTTATAAGAACTTATCACAAAATATAAGGATCATACACATAACTACAAGGTATAACTAGATCAATTATATAAGCAAGGCCTGAATCAATGTTCTGTGTTTTTCTCTAAGCAGTATATACTATTCGGCTGGATTATGTTTTATTATGCCCTGAGGAAGTGAGATGTCCCTGCTCAATTCCAACCTTTGGCTGCAAAACCCAAAAACCGGTGCCATACAAGGTCAATGGGAGAGCCGGACTCCATGACCTCACCTCCTCATGGTCAGTGCACAAAAACCAAAGCAGGACCACCGTCTCATGCTTATATGGCCTCAGCCTTAGGGTCAGCTCTGTAAGCTACCCATATCTCTAGCTCACCTTGACACAGGTGCTAGTATCCTTTTGAGCCACGGGCCTGATCATCGTGCTCTTGAGCCATGAACGCATTCATGCTCTAACTCATTGAGTCATGGGCATGTTCACCATGCTCTTTAACATACAAAGTCTACAACCGTAGTTGTACTCTAATCCTCCTATTTTTTGCTAGGAGAAAACCCCACATATTCAACAATATGCGCTCCAGGTAATCCCGCAGGATAAACCAGTTTCACCATCACCAAATTTTGATGATGATGGATCTATGGCCAGGGCAAACTACATGATATGTTCCATTGTAATTAATTAGTATATTTTAAGTGAGTTGTTGAGGCAACCAAGTTATACAACATCGAGTTACATTATCACTGCCACTATCATGGGATCTCAATCCCTCCTCACAGATTGCTACTTCCTCTCAAGGCATCAACATCTTGCATCAACATCCTGGGATAGCAATCCCTTATCTCATCATCATAGGATAACACCTCAACTAGGCACTCATCCTTTATCAGGTCCTATGACCTATCTCATCATATTGGTGATGCATGTTATCTCATCAACAAAGATTATTATCATTTAGTGTTATTCAAAGCACACATACCTGATAGAACTTACCTGTCTATGAATCCATTTAATATACATGCATGGTTAGAATACATATCAAGAGAGATAACTTAAATTACTGAACATAGATCTTTGTGATTATCATGCTATCATGTTTGGAACAACATCCATGATTATATGAAGCATAAGCTATATCAATCATATTATTGTTATCAAACCATGAGCATACACTATGCCCTATTCTTGAGAACATAACCATGTATCTTATCATCTTATGTAGCAGCGTCTTAGATTCCCAAAATATACCATGGTTCAAAACCTACCATCATATCCCATTACTAACATAGATGCGGGTTCAAGGTGATTAATCCATTTATTAGGATTTCTGGGTTAAGCATAACCTTCACCAAAGTTTCCAACTTCCCTCACTATAAGTGTGGCGGGTAACACCACCTTCATAAAAAGAAAAGCGGGCAAGATCTTATCCCTCATTATAGCCTATCGGCTAGGGTTTTCAAACCCTAAAGCACTTATGTCACCATATCGGCCGTCAACACTTCACCCTATCGTGCACTAGAGAGCAACCAGCACTGAGTTGTGTCGTGCATCTTGAACTAGAGGTGTGTATGATGCACAAACAGCTAGAGTATCATAACTTATCCTATCGACCAAGAACCCTATCGTTTACTAGGGTTAGGGTTTCTATCGGCCAACCCTCTCAACAAGGATCATATCGACCAGGAGCATGGCACCCAAGACACCCTATCGCCCAACCATCAAACCATGTCATCCAAGGGACCCTCATGTCGGCCAAGGCACTATATCACCCAAAGCATCATGTCATCCATGGGCAACGTGTCCACTAAGGCATCATATCGGCTAACTCAATTAGGGTGTGTCGTGCAAACACAAACCCCAAGCCCGACACAAGGTTTACTCATCTTACTCATATCGTTCAAGGAAGAGGCTAGGGTGTCACCCACTTATAACAAACAATACTAAGGCACCACAAGAAGGCCTATCATCCAACTAGGTCAAGCACCTTATATCGGCCACCACTAAGGCACCTACTAGGGTCTCACGATGCAACCACCATATCAGGCAACTCAAGACCAAACCATGTCGCCCAAAATAGAGATAACTTATCAGCCACCATGTCGACCAAGGGGACATCCAAAGCAAGGAAATCAACTCAGCCGAAGCATATCATCCTAGGATACTAACAAGGTGAAAGGGGTCATATCGGGCACAAAGTCAACAGGGCTTCACTGAACATATCAGCCAAGTTAAAACCCACAAAAGGGTGTATCGTGCAAGGGCACAAGAACCTCACCAAGATGGTCATCTTCAACCTCAAACTCTTTAGCAACAAACCCTAATTGATCAAGATAGTTGGCTCACCTCTCAACAACTAAGTGAGAGGGGTTTTGCACAACCTCCATCACAATTCGGGCAACATGATGGGTCATCTCCAACTTAGATCATCACTCATCCAAAGGCTCACCTCTCAAATCCATGGTGAGAGGAGGGTGTTGCCCAAGCAACTAGAGCATAGACTCACCTCTCAAAGACTAAGGAAGAGAGGGGTTTCGCCTACACCGCTAGAGCTCAAACTCACTTCTCAAAACCAAGGAGAGAAAGGAGTATTTCCCTAAAGGAAACCCTAATATATGGGTTCGACCAACTAGGTCCAAAGGTATACAAGAAACAACAACATCATTAACCACATGATCACTATATCCACAAGATTAAAGGTGCATGCTAGAGCAAGAAACATATCTAACAACATGCATGGCCGGTCATCATCATATATGAACATGCAACATAAAAGAAGGTAGTATAGTTAGGGTTAGAAGGTATGTAACTCACCTTAAGCAAGCTCCAAGCTCCTAACACCAAGCAACACCTTTGAACACCACAAGAGGAAGAAGAAGAAGACTCTAAAGAGAAGGATCGACCACCAAGATTAGCTCCTCTGAGGGTATCGACCACCAAGGTTGCAAAGGAGAGGTTTCGTTCACCAAGGAAGAGGGGAAACTAAGGAACTAAAGGGATCCTTAGCAAGAGAAAGGAGATACATATATAGAAGAGGGTGGAGGAGAAAACAAGGCAATGTGTCGCCCACCTAGGGACACTTGTCCATGGGCAATGCCACCTTCTCATCCCACCTCATACACATGTCCAAGGCAATTGCCACATGCAAGCATCATGCACCAAGTGTCCACTAGAGTGGTGACACAAACGAAGCTAAGAGTCAAAGATGGTCCATGGCCGACACACTCACTCCCTTTCCCGATATAGGCCCATGGCCGACACAAGGCTCCCAAACACACCCTTGCCCGATACAAGGTCCATCAAGGCAAGGCAAGGCCCAAACAAGGCAAAACCAAGCCCAAGGCAACTCAAGCAACGAGCCCAACCCTTCCTCTCAACTATAGAGGAAGCAAGGAGAGAGGAAAATGCCTCTCAAGGTGACAAACTTGCTCATCAACCCTAAACTTGGGTTATTTGCAAGTAGCACCTTCAACTCTCAACAAAGCACAAACAAACCCTAATCACCACTTGAGGTGATTAGCAAGCAACTAAACACTAGGGTTAGGCAAAGCAAACAGGATAAGCCCAAAATGGAGGTTAGGGTCCTTACACTTTTACCTCTTCTTTCTTTAGAGTATCTAATTGCAATAAAATCACCCTCTAGAATCCATGCTTCATTATTTCTAAGACAAAGTCTTTTCATATATTCTAGAACCCTTCTTTTCCTTTCTACATCTGACCATATACACTATTAATATAGAAACTAGAATCATTACAACAAACTAAACAATGTATGAAATGATCTTCTTTTTCAAAAATTTAATAGTTACAAGGTTTTGATCCCAAAGAACAATCACTCTACCAAGAGAGTGGGAAGAATAATTAAAAATCCAACACTTATTTGGACATATATTATTCATTGATTTGTGCATATTTGTATATCTTATCTTTGATTGAATCATTAAGTTAACATGACACCCTGTATTGTCTAGGTTGCCTCTCACTCTCACCTATTTTTCTAATCTATTCGGGCCTTAGAGATTCTAGGAGAAAAAGACAAAATTTTCATCCATTAGAAATGATGTCGATTGGTACCCTGACAGTCTCAGTGTTAGTGAAATATATCTCACCAATTTCACTTAGCTTCTCAAAAATATTTTTGAACACTATGTCCAAAAACGAAGTACCTCTTTTAACATTAAGGATTACTCTCTAATGTATGTTTAGGAGGGGAGGATCTATATTTGTACCTTACATTCGGAAAACCTTGGTCATCACAAGGGGTACCCATCAGAATTTGTTTTCATCCAACTTGTGTTGCATATAGGAAGGTACATTCCATTTCCTAATTTTATTTGAACAAATATGCCTATGTGAAATACTCCTTGGGGGATCAGGAGAAGTGTGAATTACGAGATAAACTCTTGTTGTTGCTGCTAGACATTCTTTATGAGGGATGACTATCTGATAGCACAAAAGAATTATTATAGAAATAGAGACATTTACCAAAGGGTAAGAGACCTTGAAGGCATTCACTCGAGGTGTACTTTCACAAATTCCATTAGTATTATAGTATCAACAGAAAAGTTCACACTAAGATCACTATAGACACCACCATTTTATCCTTATCCATCCTATTAACATAATATATAATAGCCAAGGGGGAATTACATCAACATTACATGCCTTAGACTCACCAACAACTTTCATATATGCTTTGTGTTTGTCTCTATCAATAGAAATCCATACTTTATTACTCTCAGTCCCAACTTTAGCATAGATGCAAATGGCCAATTTGTGGCAAAAACACCTACATTTCTTACAAATTTTTGGGATGCATTCATATTGGACATGAATGATCTCCTTATCACCACAATCACTTCTCATCACAACTTCTTTCATAATATGTGAATAATTTAAGATCAGAACCTGGATATGGGCATAGTCTAACCTCTGCATCGCCTAGGTAGAATGATTTGAACAAATTATTTTTCCAATATAGCTTCTAAGAATTCCCAACATTTCATCATCTAAGAATTCTAGTTGAATGTGGTAACCAGCCACGCAAATGATATTATCCAAAGCTAAAATATTGACCAAACACTAATTAACCACTTTATAAAAAAAGGTATAGAATTAAAACAAAATAAATTTCTAAACATTTTAAAAGAAATATTTACATAAAGATCCATATTCATATATATTCTTATCAGGTATCTTTATATGATTTCAATGGCTTCACTCACAACCTTTATACAAAATATGTTGTCCACATAATTACAAAATTTACATTTTGCAGGACATATAACCAAAAACACAAGTCGATATACATCATATATAAATCCCCGTACCCAGATTCGAGAGTACAGGATGACTCTAGGACTCTACACAAAGCCACACCAACCTCTCCAGCTCTACTGATCTCTAAATTGAGCCTCCTCGTCACCATGAGTTTGAGTGCACTGCTAATCATCTAAAAAGACGTGGAAATTGACGAGGTGAGATTCTAAGTCCCAGCGACATGATGCAACCTCTAACAACATTTATTGCATACAAGCATGTTATGAAATTTAGGTAGTTAAAACTTATAGTATAACATATTAGGAAATTGAGCAATATATATATATATATATATATATAGAGAGAGAGAGAGAGAGAGAGAGATACAATTATCATGCATGAATAAGTAACATGTATAGGTAACTACAAGTAAAGAGATATGAATCAAATATAATGCTATTAACAAAAGTAAAATAATGGTTACCATTCAATGTGATTCACCAAAGAATCCTAATAAGTATAATGCACGGCTGTATTACATATTTTATTAAGTCGTGGGTAGTTTGAGGCATACGACTCAAACTAGTAGATGACCGCTACAAAGTCACAATCAATCTTGTATAAGATCTAAGTTGACATGAATCTTAGAGATCTCATCCCCTGGGTCAGTATGAGTAACAAATTATAGTGCCCCATGGCCCAACCTACTAAAATAAAACCTAGTCCATCATGGGTACACAGGTCACGACACCAAAACTAGGGTATAAACCCTCAAATCCAAGTTACAACGCAGCCACTCTCTACCATATAAAAATATGAGACACAACTTCAACCGCTCTCTAAAACCTTAGAATCATGATGACAGAGACATACCCTTCCAAACCCACATATACTCAATTGTATATGACTCTAAGATCTTTTTGGATTACTCATTTCATTATCCAACAAGTTTTGACATTGAGAAATTTATAAGGTCATAGGACACTACATGATTAAGGTTACACTTGATTGATTAAGTTAATTAGTTAATTTTGACTGCATCAATCAAATTATGTACAAACTCCTAGGTTATACTTATAAAATAAATTCTAGATTGCAAATTTATAAGATATAAAACATGTTCCATGTTACTCCATAATGGTATATTTATCCATCCTCAGCCATAAAGAGGACTAAATCTCAAACTTGGTCGCATAACAGTCTAAAATGTCACTTAGACAAAACAATAATATCTTCATATAGGAGTATCATTAGCATCTAAAATTTTTCAAAGAGTTTAATGAGTCATAAATAAGATGGTACCCAAAATATCATCATAAAAGTACAATGAATGTAAACATTATGATATTTCTAAGAAATAGACATTCTTATATTTCCTAACATGGATGAGCTACTTTCAATACTATGATTTCATCCAACTATCATTACAACACCATAATGATAAATAAAAGCATTATAAACTCCATAGTTTACCACTATACAACAAAGTTGAATGTGTGGGTCGGATTTGTATTCATTGGGTACCAAAACATCACATATATGATATTTTTAGGAGCTATTCCTCCAGTATTTCGAATTTAGACTTTACATGTTAAAAGAAAAGCTAATTTTATTAAGAAAACATACATAGAGTTTAGTAAGGCTTAAGAACTTGTATTATCATCATCCTCATGTCAAATAGTACACAAAAGACCAGCTTTTCTCATCCTGTGAATCCTCTTGAAAGAGAGGGGTTCCTATGAGTTTTCTAAAATGAGATATATATAATGATATAAGTAGGCAAGAAACATATTAAAAGTTATATCACTCAGCCTAGAAGTGAAGAAAAATGTGTAAACAACAAGGAACCAAAAAAAGAGAAAAAAAATACCCAAGTTTTATCCTTCAAAATCAAGAACGATGTGTATGTAGAGAAAAGAGAAAATAAAAGAGAATTTTTCATTCATATGCACGAGTTTTCAGCTACAAGCACCTTGAATCTCGACCATGGTGAAGGGGAGAAGAAGGAAAACAACAAGTAAAGAGACTAGGAGAGAATATTTTATGTGTGCGAAGTAAGAAACTAGACAAGAATGTTTAGACCAGAGGCTTGCACCAACATGCAACGACGATCACACAAGGCTTCGACCCCAAGAAGCCTCTCCTTCAACAACTGATGGTTTCTCATAGATCTCAAGAATTAGCAAGAAGTTTGGTTAAAAGGTTCATTTGAGGGTAGTGGGGAGGAGTATCTATAGATGGGATAGAGAAAGGGGATTAAAGGTCAAAAATAATGTTTCCATTGATCAAAAACTAGGTTCTCCTTAGATTTTCTCAATCAGAACCTCCATCAATTTTCAACAATCCAGGAAAATCTTTGATTTATGAATATTCAGAATTTTATTTGATTTGTGAGAATGCGGTAAAATATTTTGTTGTTGATCATGGCTGAACAACCATCAGTTGTTGAAACACGTAGAACAACCATCAGTTGTTAGCACTCATAATAACCATCAGTTGTCACACCAAGAACAACCATCGGTTGCCAACATGCAAAACAATCATTGGTTGTCACACGAAGAACCACCATTGGAGGTTTCACACTACTACCCAAGTGATGCATGAATTTCTCAAGAGAAGTTTTTCTAACCATATTAAAATCATGAGACAGTTCGATTCTCTAGACCCATTTTCCACCCTGGAGAAGGGGCACAGTGTTGAAATTGTTGAACTAGAGAAATGAGTTGTAAAGGAGTGGAACGAAACAAGTGAAGACCAAAAGAGACAGGCATCCTGACTAAACACTACCCAGAAATGTTAGTATGGAAAAGAACTATTGGTTGTTGAATGCATAGAATAACCATCAATTTTTAGCACGTAGAACAATTATCAGTTTTCAACGTGTAGAACAATCATGGGTTGTTGAAGTTAAGCAAGCATCAAAAGGTGTAAATACCTTCACTTCAAAACTAATATAAGAGATTGATATCATTATGCAACAAGGTTTAATAATATTCAATAAGATAAAGCTCTACTAAAATATCAAAGATGATCATGTAGCAAAATATAGATGTGTTAAATTGAAATTAGATCCCTAGAAAAGGAAAAAATGCATATTGGCCCACAAAAGTACCTAAGATTGCAAAACTTCATCAAAAGAAGTCTGAATTGGCTCAAGTTTGAAAAATAGATCCATAAACTAATACTAAAAGATAAACTAATGTTTAATTAGGAAACTAAGCAACCAATTAAAACAAATAAGCATGTTTAAGCATTATACTAGGTAAATGGTCTTACATGGTATATCCACCATTCTATCCTTTTCTAGCTCTCCAATTTCCCATTTCTAAAAGATCATCGACTTACCCCCTCACAAACTCGGGTCCTCTATCCACATCAGTTTTTTGGTCATTAAGATTCTCAATTTTGACTACAATGAAGCTTTTATTGTGAGTAAAGACTTCAAAAGTAGATCTAGGTTTCACTTCAAAGTGACAAACACATATTGGCCAGTGTAATATCTAACCTGCAATATACCCAAGGCTATATCTTCCATTTGATCAATACCGCGGGAGCTTTAGATCTCTTATATATGAGTTCTCCATTGACAATCTCTGTTGGAAATAACCTAACCTTCCCGATCTTCACTTCCCTCTTATCGTTGAACAAATCCATCCATCTCCTGGAAGTGGAGGAAAAACAACATGCATTGCTTTCTTTCCAGTAATAGGTAGCTTAGGCCAGGGAGGATATCGAGTGTAATCATATTCTTTAGGGATCACCTCTCCAGTTGGTTGTCTTGTTACTTCTCCCTCTCTCAAACCTTTCTTTTCACCTATAAGTGAGCATTACTCAAACTATTTTCTTCAAATTAATTGCCATCATTGATGGCATGTCCAAAAGTTACAATGAAAACGTTCTAGTGGATATAGGTCCACATTTCATCAAACTATGATTCACCTTTTTCTGATCACTCAATAAATCACTTAAGCCTATAACTTATGTCAATTTCATCATGTACAACCCCTATATGGGAGGGAATGGTGTTTTCTAAAATCCATCATATGGAACACCCATATGCAAATCTATAGGTACTTATTCCTATTAAAGATACATAGTTATGTCGAGTCCCCATCGCCCAATACTACTAAACTGTGTATCGTGGTTTGCCAAACCCACATTCACCACCTACCTCCCTAAGATGTATTGGATCTAGGGCTCTAGAGGGGGGTGAATAGAGCTTCAAAATTCTCACAAGAATAGTTATACCTTCAAATTATATCAATTGAAATCAAATGCTTAAGATCAATTTGAAGTCCTATCTAAGCAAGCATAGCAAGGATGAGAGGAATTGAAACATACAGTTGGACAAGGTGGTTAGAATGGTTCCAATCTCCAAACTAGGAGATAGTAAATCCATTAACTAGAGATGTCAACCTCTAGGACATTGCAATCTTTGTATACTTATATTCCATGATAAGAGATACAAGGAGACCACCATATATCCAAGGACTTACCTACTCAAGACAAGAGTCTTACACCTACACAAGGACTTACCCACTTGATCAAGATGTCTTCAACCTTTAATAAGGACTTACCCACACTTGCATCAAGTCTTTTATCTTGAAGGATTGACCCACTCTTCTTGAATCTTGGCCTTTCCCTTCTCCTTCACCTGGAGAATATCTTCACCTCTTCTTCAACCTTGAAGAAGACCAACAACAACTTCACCTTCACTCGGAATAGCTTGCTTCAACCTTTTCTCTTTGAGAAAGGGGGTAGCGAAGATGAAAGGAATGAGAGATTTACAAGCACATGGACGTAGATCTCTTACAACATGCCTAACTCACTCATAATCACGAAATTCTTTGTAAAAGAGAGAGAAAGTGGGTTAAAGGGTTGCCACACACTCAACTATAACAATGACTTAGAATAGCATGAATGAGCAAACTTCGAATGAACTCCAAGGGGTCCTATTTATAGTTGGGGGTATCCCTTTGAGTCTGGGATCATTTAAGAACAAAATATATCCATTTGCAACTTTATACGGATCTGTTTTCTCTCACAACAACTCTCCAACACTTATAATCACTTTTTCTACGTTTTCTATACAGTACATTCGGTCGAGTTTCAATAAAGGTAACTCGATTGATCCATTAAGTGGCAAAGCCAATTTTCAAACTATCGGTCGAGTTCGTTCTGGGAAACTCGAATGATAAGTCAAAATTAGTTTGTCTTAGTTGGTTGATTGGTCGAGTTATGTGAGTGTGCAACTCGACCAATTGGTTATTTCACAAAATCCATCATCGGTCGAGTTTCTAACTCGACCGATAAACAGCCTATGACAAATTTTCTAATTTGACTTTTGAGTGACCAAACCATAGAATTAAGTGTCACTGGTTCTTTCTCATCTTAGTTATAAGTCATATAATAAATACAAGTGATTACAAAATTAATCTAAGGTCATTTGGAGTGATTTCCTAAAATTCACACTTGCATTGCTTTTGACTTGAACTTGGATAAGCTTGGGCTTGTATAATTTGATCCTTTTCATGTACCTAAAGCCTAAAACCAATCTTGAATAAACATATTAGATACAAAGGAATGGAGTGGTTCAGTCATTATTAAAATATGGGCAATGTATAACTTTCAAGTCAACATTCTCCCCCTTTTTGATAATGATAAACCATTCCTCAATCATATTGAAAATGATATGTAAAGTTATACCTAAGCCTTGTGAATTGCAAGGGGATTCATAATTTTAATAATGTGAATTTCTCCTCCTCGGTCCATGCTTACTCTTACCAACATATTTAGTATTTCTACACAAAGCAATATAACATGTATACTATATGGTCCTTTGCCAAGTCACATGATAAATTACATAACGAACAAGAAAAGGATCACATAGGCAATAAAAACAATATGGTTGAGCTTCAACACATTGAACTGCTCTCCCCCTTTTGACATTATCAAAAAGGAAAGGGGTTATAAGAGCACAAAAAAGGGTATTCTCCAAGCACTACCAAAACATACATCCACAACATAAAACATGCAAACTTAAAGCATACACCAAACGGAGACGAAAGAGAAACAAGCAATCTAAGTCATAATAAAAATATGTTAAACATGGCACCAACTCATGATATATAGCAATGAAAGAGTAAGTTTACATATGATTAAGATTACAACATAGAGAGCATGTCCTAAAAAACAACTGCAAGACAAAAATGATGAAAACATGATGATAAATACTACAACTCAGATAATGTGCCCAAATGTTTTTAGTACAAAATAGCCTAGAAAGATATCTATGATCAACATCTATAGACTAAAAATTAAAACATCTAAACATCAAGGTCATTTATGTCCATAGTATCATCATCATCAGCAGCAGAGGATTTTGTCTCATAGTCATCATCTCTGTCTGAAGGTGCAATAGAGACAGCAAAATCACCTTCATCACCAGAACCACCAGCAGAGCCACCGAAATCATCATCACCATCATCATCAGATGCCTCCTCATCATCAGCAACAACTTTCTCATCAGCCTGATCTGGCATCTCTTCATCGGTAGAGGAACCGAAACCACAACCAGGCCACCCAACACTCTACTCAACCCACAAAAAACCAAGGTCATGTAACTCTTGGGCTTGAGGATAAGGAGTAGAAGTGCCAAGTCCTGCAAGCATGGTAGCTATCAGACCAATAGGAAGAGGTAGCATAGCAAGGGTATATCCACCACCAGCAGAGGGTGTAGTAGCGAACGTAGTAGGTGAAGGGGCAGGGTAAAAGTGATCATATTCATAGGATGCATAGTCACCTCCTGGGTAGGGCTGGTAGGCAGGATAAAGATGTGCACATGAAAGGTTCATGTTAGGAATGATGGCACATAGATCCTGATGCATATGCTCCTAAACCTAAAGGTTATATGCCTACTAATGCATCATGTAACCCATGAAGGTTTCATTTGATACATGAAACGAGGTGCACGCAGGTTGGGATGGCTGAGGTGGTGGAGGTGCACGGATGGAAGTAGAGGCTCCAAGTGTGGTAGAGGAAGGGATAGGCACAAACTTCTAAAGTGTGGTCTCACTGATGCAAACTCCTTTTTGGTAAGGTTTGTCATGTAGGTTATGGAAAAGAGATTTACCAGTGGCAGTCTAAAAAAGACCACAGATCAGAGTTGGGTAGGGTGGGTGGGTGCCATGGGTGTTCTTACCAGAGTCAAAGTAGGTCATGTGGTGGAGAAAATATCTTGCCCACTTGACTATGATGTTCTTCATGATATAGAACATAATCACTGTAGTGTTCTCTGCAATTTCAGTTTGGTTTTTTTTTGGATGAATATTGTTGTTAACAACTAGGGAAAGTATGTGGTTCTTGAGGTCTTAGGCTGAGGAGGGAAGGGTGCACCTCTTTCTATAGGGAAACTGAGGCTTCTTAAGAATTTTTGAATGTTAGGAAGAGTGAGATCATATTTCTTGTAGAAGGCCTCATGGCCAACAAGGTCAAAATACTCAGGGTAATGCTTCCTCTAGGTGTCAGTCACCTTAGTACCCAAAAAAAAGATATTCAAGGTATCCTCAGAGACTTGGAATTTCTTCCCAGCTATCATTGAAGTAAGGACAACTTGAGAATTAGGTGGGGGTATGATAGTGTCATAATTCCATTACAAATTAGCATAGTATTCATGAACGGCTTTGGTTCTTGTGATGGAATTGTGGTAGGACCCGCTTTCAACACTCAAGTCGGAGAGGTGGTGGTCGTATAGAAACTCAGATACTTGATCGATAACCCTTGGTCGACATGGGGTTCACTCAAAAAAGGCACAAAAAGGAAAGTGGTTCCTAGGAAGGATCTCCTTGTACCTATTTAGAGCATCATTGGAGACAAAGAAGGTATCATTAAAGGGTATAAGGCACAAGTTTAAGGAGGAGGATGGTGCTCCGGATGGGGTGGCTCTCTTTCTCCTATTTGACGCCATCGAGACGAAATGAGAAAGAGTGAAAGAACAAAAATGATGGAAACACCACCACAAACCGTCCACGCACCTAGGGTTGATGGGAAAGAGGTCAAGGGAGGTCGATCTAGGTAAAAATAGGGCTAGGGAGAGGAAGATCGAGACTAGGGTTGAGAGCTTGAGGGAGTTGGAGGTTGGATCGGTCGATTTTTCTTTAGTTGAGAGGGAGAAAAGTCGGTCGAACCTAACTTAAGATTGATCCATCCTGAACATCAGTCAAGTTCTGTGACTGGGAAACTTGACTTAATGGTTTTTTAAAAAAGCCCTCAGTCACTGATCAGTTGAGTTGGAAACTCGACCGATGGTCAACCTGAACCAACTTTAGAAATTTTAGTTTC
The DNA here is from genome assembly GCA_963693085.1 of Alisma plantago-aquatica. NCBI lineage: Eukaryota > Viridiplantae > Streptophyta > Magnoliopsida > Alismatales > Alismataceae > Alisma > Alisma plantago-aquatica. The sequence goes on along the minus strand of OY856409.1, from coordinate 731,243,114 downwards.
TAGCCATTAGAGTGCTAATTAAATTTATTTTTCAAGTCCATTTTGTATTTTAAACATACTTAGGCACATATCACTATTCATTGGGTACTATTTTGTGATAAATCAAGCGTTTGCGTAAAATACCCAAAATCAAGCGAAAAATAAGGCAAAAAGAACATGAAAAACTGATTTTAGCATATTAGCAAGCAAGGGTGATCAAAACATAAGAAAAGCATATAGGATAGATGACTACTAGCTAGAAGGCATATCAGATTCATCCAAAGTAGTTTAGATCTAATACAATTAAATTTCTCTCTAGCTAGAGGTTTAGTGAAAATGTTTGCCAACTGGTTTTCCGTGTCCACATGCGTGATATAAATATCCTTTTTGGTAATGTGATCATAAAGAAAATGATGATGAACCTATATATGCTTGGATCTACTATGCAATATAGGATTGTATGACAAATTAATTGCACTAGTATTATCACGATAGATAGGAGAAGCATAAAAATGAATTTTAAAGTCTTGGAGCATTTGCTTCATCCATAGGACCTAGGCACAACAACTCCTGGATGCATGTATTCAGCCTCAGTAGTTGATAATGCCACTATGCTCTGTTTCTTGGAGAACCAAGACACCAAGCATGGTCCTAGGAGAAAGCAAGTTCCACTTGTGCACTTTCTATCAATCAAGCATCCTGCATAATCCACATCACTATAAGTTGTAAGAGTAAAGACCCTTGACTTGGGATACCATAGTCCAAAATTTGGAGTTTTGGCTAAGTACCTTAAAATCCTCTTAACAACTCTAAGATGTGATTTCTTGGGATTTGATTGAAACTGAGCACACAAGCCAACAATAAACAGTATATCAGGTTTAGAGGCAGTTAAATAAAGTAAAATTCCAATCATAACTCTATAGAACTTCTCACCTTCTTCATCTTTATCAAGTTTAGTGGTGTTTGACATGGGTGTGTCCATCGACTTGGTGTTCTCCATTTCAAAGTGCTTAAGTAGCTCACTTGTGCACTTGCCTTGGTTGATGAAGTTCCCATCTTTAGTTTGCTTGATTTGAAAGCCGAGGAAGAATGTAAGCTCACCCATCATGCTCATCTCGAACTCACTCTGCATAAGATCACTAAACTCGTTGCAAAGATCAAGATTAGTTCCGCCAAAAATGATATCATCAACATATATTTGAATGATAAGAAAATTGTTAGAAGTGTGTTTGAGAAATAAGGTAGAATCTACTTTGCCTATGATAGATCCATGATCTAACAAAAAGTTCTTTAATTTCTCATACCATGCTCGAGGTGCTTGTTTGAGTCCATAGAGAGCTTTTTGCAACAAATAAACATGGTTAGGTAAACTATCATGTTCAAAGCCCGGGGGTTGTGCAATGTACACTTCCTCCTCAATTGTGCCATTTAAAAATGCACTTTTAACATCCATTTGATAAAGAATAAAGTTTTTATAACTAGAAAAAGCAAGAAACATACGAATGGACTCAAGTCTAGTTACAAGTGCATATGTTTCATCAAATATATACCTTCTCGTTGGTTGTAGCCTTGAGCCACTAACCTTGCTTTGTTCATTACCACTTTGCCGCTTTCATCTAGCTTGTTGCGGTAGACCCACTTGGTGCCAATGATCTTTCTATCACTTGGTCTTGGCACTAGGGTCCATAACTTGTTCTTTTCAAATTGCTCCAACTCTTCTTACATGGCTAGGATCCATTCATCATCCCCAAGAGCTTCTTTGACGTTCTTTGGCTTGAATTGTGATATGAAGGTGGTGTTGGCTTGTTCTTTGTTGAAAGTAGCCCGCGTCTTCACTCTTTCAAATGGGTCACCTAAAATCATCTCTTTTGGATGATTCTTTGCAAAGTAGTGGGTTGGATCCTTCTTCTCTTCATCTTTCTCTTCTTATTGAATGGCCACCTCTTTTCCCTTTTGGGTGATGTTGAGTTCTTTTCAAATAGGAATCACCTCACATGCAAAATCATCATTTGGAACAATATCTTTGGGAATAGAGAGGTTAGTCTCAATAAACTTAACATTAATGGATTCTTCTACTTTGGAAAGATCAACATTAAATACTCGATAAGCCTTGCTAGTAGTGCTATAGCCAAGAAAGAAAGCCTTGTAAGATTTTGGATCAAACTTGTCGAGAGAATCTTTCATATTCAAAACAAAACAAGGACATCTGAAAACATGGAAATACTTGATAGAAGGCTTCCCACCATGTTATACCTCATAAGAGGTTTTCTTCAAAGAAAGATGTGTAAAAACCCGGTTTTGCGCAAAACATGAGGTACTAACGAATTCAGCCCAAAACTTCTTTGGAGTGTCATACTCTAAAAGAATGGTCCTAGCCATCTCCTGTAGTGACATATTCTTCCTATCTACAATCCCATTTTGTTGAGGTGTTCGAGGTGAAGAGAAGTTATGTGCATACCAAATTTCTTCACAAAAATGTTCAAAAAGATCATTTTCAAATTCTCCCCCATGATCAGTACAGATGGAAACAATCCGGAAAGAAGTTTCATTCTCAACTCATTTACAAAAACTAGAGAAAACATCAAGCGTATCACTTTTGGAAACAAGAAAGAAGGTCCAAGTATATCTAGAGAAATCATCGACAATAACAAGGTAGTACTTAGAACCACAAAGTGATTGAGTTCTCATTGGTCCAAATAGATCAATATGAAGAAGTTCAAGAGCTCTCTTCGCACTAAGGACTCCTTTGGATTTGAAGGAAGACTTGGTTTCATTTCCTTGGGTACAAGGTTGGCATTAGTCATCCTTTTCAAAATCCAATTTGGGAATTCCCTTGACCAAGTCCTTTTTGCTCAACTTCTTCAACTGATGCATATTTACATGACCAAGTCGATGATGCCAAAGAGAAATATCATCTGAGTTGACTACTAGGCATCTACCAACAACAGGAGTAATAGATTCAAGCACAATTACATAAAGATTACCACTTCTAGTTCCCTTATATATGACTTGATAGGTGAGGGAATCTAGAATCAAGCATTCAAAAAAAGTAAATAGCACAAGGTAGCCATTATCACATAATTGACTTACACTTATTAAATTGTGATGTAGGCCGTCCACAAAAAGAACATTCTTGATACACAAGGATTCACCTACATCACCCTCACCTTTATTCTTACCTTTCTTATTGTCCCCAAAGGTAACCGAATCTCCTTTCTTCTTAGTGAAGTTGTTGAAATGGCTTATATCACCTATCATATGCTTAGTGCATCCACTATCAACAATCCATCTGTCTTTTTCCTATAAGAAAAGAGAGTGTCAGTTCCCAACTAAAACTTTGGTATTTAGAGTTAGCTTGGGGATCCATTTCATCTTTGGGTTGGTCCCCTTAGGCTTGTAAGGCTTCCAAAAGACTATCCAATGAAAAAGGAGGTTTCCTTACTCTTTTTCTTACATTTGGCTTTGTTCTTGCCCTTAGGTGCTCCCCCTACAAATCTCAAACTACTAGTACCAATTTGTTTGGTAGAATGGTCAAGGATTTCATTTAGGGTGTTTTCCCCTTTAAGGAATTTCTACATAGAGGCTCAAAGTCTATGATTGTCATCATTAAGAGATATAACAGTGGAAGACAAACTAGGAATATCATCTCTAGCATGAACAAGGTTGGCCTCTAAACAGAGGGATTTAGTCAAATAAGAATCTTTCTCAAGAGAAATAGAAGCAACATCATTACTAGGCAAGACAGGTATAGAACATAAATCATTAACCTGACCAAGTAACCTAGCATTTTAGATTTAAGAACGTGAATTTCCTTAAGATAAACATCCCTCTCATCTCTACAAGCATCAATAATGATCTTAAATTCGGCATTTTCAATTTTAAGAGTTTCAAGATCATTTAGGCACTTTTGGTTATCTTACTTAAGAGTTTCAATGTTCTTAAGGTAACACCATTCTCTACCTTAACTCCATTGTATTGGATCTCAAGATCAAGAAATTGTCCTTGAAATTTATCAATGCTCTCAAGATGAGTTTTCTCATTTTGCTCAAGGATCTCAAGCTTACCATACAAATCATCAATAATTTTTCCTAACCTTTTTCTTTTAGATTTACATTTAGCAAAACAAGAACAAGTAGAAACAAGCATATCAATAAGATCTTCTTTAGATAACTCATGCAAGCTTACCTCACTTACCTCACTAATTTCTTCACTTGTAGAGGCCATGAGTGCAAGGTGGCACTCTCCGTCTTCTTTGGATCTAGAGCCACTTGAGGATGATTCTTCCCAAGTTGCATGAGCTGCATTCTTGTGTCTTTTCTCCTTCTTTTCCTTCCACTTGTACTTTCTCTCCTTCTTGTACTCTTCCTCCTTCTTGGAGCTTCCCTTGTGGTGTGACTTTCTTGATTTAGGACATTCACTCTTGAAGTGTCCTTTTTGGCCACACTTGTAGCATCTAGGAGTAGAGGAGGAGGATTTCTTCCCCTTGGAGTGCTTGCCCTTGGTGTAGTTGGCTTCATGCTCACTAGGGCCATCATCTTCACTAGAGGAGGAGGGAGAGGTTGGGCAAGCAAGTTGTTGTTGAAGGATGACAACCTTCACTTGAGCTTTGAAGGCACTACCTTTGATCTTCTTTGCTTCCTTCTCTTCTTTCTTGGCTTCTTCTTCTTGCTTGTCAAGCCTTAGCTCGTGAGTTTGTAGATTGCCAATGAGCTCTTTGATAGGGATGTCACCAAGGCTTCTTACTTATTCAATGGAGGACACCTTTGACTCCCATCTCTTTGGTAGAGTCCTCAAGATCTTGGAGTTGATTACACCTCTATCCAAAGTGTTGCCCAAAGCAGCTAGGACATTGATGATGACAATTAGCCTAGAGTACATCTCAGCAATCCCTTCTTTCTTGCACATCTTGAAGTTCTCTAGAAGGTTGTTCAACATGTAGATCTTAGCCTCCCTAACTTTATTTGTTCCCTCATAGATAATGCACAACTTATCCCAAATCTCATAGGCAGTATCCCATGAGGAGATGTTGTTGAACTCCTTTGGGGTAAGGGCTGCATATAGGATGCTTATGGATTTGGCATTAAGATGGGCTTCTTTTAGTGCAGCTTCATTCCATGCTGATACAACTCTGGTTGACTCCTTGTATGGTGTAACCATCACCTTCCACGTATCAAAGTTCATCCCTTGAATGTAGAACTGTATACACCTCTTCCAATAGAGGAAGTTGGCATCGTCGAATACTGGAGGATGCATGGAGAAGCATCCCTCTAAGTAGAGTGAACCAAGTAGGTTGTCACCCATTTTCTCATCTTTTGGGAGATTGTGGGAGAAGATCCTTGGTTGTAATAGCACTTGTTGGATCTAGGGCTCTAGAGGGGATGAATAGAGCTTCAAAATTCTGACAAGAATAGTTAGACATTCAAATTATATCAATTGAAATTAAATGGTTAAGATCAATTTAAATTCCTATCTATGCAAGCATATCAAGGATGAGAGAAATTGAAACATACACTTCGACAAGGTGGTTAGAGTGGTTCCAATCTCCAAACTAGGAGATAGTCAATCCACTACCTAGAGATGTCAACCTCTAGGACTTTGCAATCCATGTATACTATAAGAGATACAAGGAGACCACCATACATCCAAGGACTTACCTACTCAAGACAAGAGTCTTCCACCTACACAAGGACTTACCCACTTGATCAAGATGTCTTCATCCTTCAACAAGGACTTACCCACACTTCCATGAAGTTTTTGGCCTTGAAGGATTTACCCACTATTCTTGAATCTTGGCCTTGCCCTTCTCGTTCACATGGAGAAGATCTTCACCTCTTTTTCAACCTTGAAGAAGATGAGAAACATCTTCACCTTCACTTGGAGTAGCTTGCTTCAACCTTTGCTCTTTGAGAAAGGGGGTAGGGAAGATGAAAGGAGTGAGAGCTTACAAGCACATGGAGGTAGCTCTCTTACAACATACCTAACTCATTTATAAACATGAAATGATTTGTAAAAGAGAGAGATAAAGGGGATCAAAGGGTTGCAACACACTCAACTATAGAAAGGACTTAGAATAGAATGAATGAGCAAACTTGGAATGAACTCCAAGGGCTCCTATTTATAGCTAAGGGTGTTCCTTTGAGTGTGGCATCACTTAAGAATGAAATATAGTTGTTTTGCAACCTGAAACAAATCTATTTTCTCTCACAACAACTCTCCAACTGTTATAATCACTTTTTTTGTATTTTCCATACAGTACATTCGGTCGAGTTTCAATAAAGGTAACTTGACCGATCCACTAAGTGACAAAGCCATTTTTCAAACTATCGATTGAGTTTGTTCTGGGAAACTTGACCAATGAGTCAAAATCAATTTTGCTTAGTTGATCGATCGGTCGAGTTCTGTGAGTGTGCAACTCGACCGATTGGTCATTTTAGAAAATCCATTGCTAGATCTGTCGAGTTTCCAACTCGACTGATAAACAACCTGTGACAAATTTTCTAATTTGAATTTTGAGTGATCAAACCTTGGAATTAAGTGTCTCTGATTTTTTCTCATCTTAGTTACAAGCCATATCATCAATACAAGTGATTAAAAAATTAATCTAAGGTCATTTGGAGTGATTTCCCAAAACACACACTTGCAATGCTTTTGACTTGAACTTGGACAAGCTAGGGCATGTGTACTTTGATCCTTTTCATGTACTTAAAGCCTGAAATAAATCTTGAACAAACATGTTAGATACATAGGAATGGAATGGTTAAGTCATTATAAAAATATGGGAAATGTATAACTCTCAAGTCAACAAGATGGACATAACACCTCCCTTTATAGAGGATAGAAAATTTGATTTAGGCCTTTATGTGTATAGTATCATTAAAGGCATCTCACGCTTAATACTTAATGAGGGATTTGAGATGGTATATATACATATCCAATTACCATATATACACCTAGAGGTGGTGATGGTCTCTACCCATGACTAGGTGAGTGGTTACTAGAGGTAGCTATGTCTTGGTCGCTACACATGTTGGCTCTTGTTTCAGTCCAAGTGCTATGTGCCTTGAGATGGTTGCTACTAGGGGTAGTGTTGCGGTCACAACAAGATGTTAATCACCTATGGTAACTAACTTGTGGTTGCTACTTATGTGCTTAGATGGTTGCTACCTCTTGTATATGCTTTTTCGCTACACATGGTGTGACCTTAGTGGTCGACACACAAGTGTAATCCTAGTAGTCACTACATGTGTTATGGAGGTTGGTCGCTACACCTTGATTTCATGTGTGGTCGATACTTGATGTTGTTTGGAATGATTGGTTGTCCATGATGATAATGAAGCTTAAACCTAATGTGCTCCAAGAATGTGATAATGATATACCATGGTGTGTTATGATAAGTGCTACATGATAGCCCTAATCCTAATTGAGAATACATGATGTAACATTTATTTTACTTGATTTTTTTAGCATGTGATGATGCTTCTCTCTCCTACATGTGTAACCCTAATGTTGTAGGTTGAATACACATCTCAGTTTCTGAATGCTATGGTTTCTCTTATATGATATAGGGTGATGATTAAGAGCCTTTGTTGTGGCATACTTAGACAAGTGATCATGTCATTTGGGTCTTATAACCTGGAAAAGGCTCAACGCCTAGTGTGAGGTGGTATCCTTCAGTGATGAGATGAGGGATGGTTATCCCATAGTGATGTGATACTGTTAATGGCCTTGTATGGCAGTGATACCAAGTGATGATGTGATAATGCATACCTCATATGTTTTATATCTTCTGGAGTTGTATCTTTACCCCTATTTTGTAAATTGTGTTTAGGGTTTGTACATTGTAACTTGATTTATGCATTAAAAGATACCCAATTGGCATAACTAATCATGTGGAACCCTAATCATGTAGTGTCCTATGCCATAGATCCATTCCAGAGTCAGAACTTTGTTGGATGGTGAAACGGGTACTCCCAAGGTAAAAAAAGAGTGCATATTGTTGAGTATGTGAGGTGCTAGTGATTTTGTGTCCTTGACATCTTGATCCCAAGTGTTTTGAGAACGACTTTGGTCGGGTCTCGGTGATGGTGAAAATATGATATGATGTGATAGAGGATAGTTGTGGTTGTACCTCAGTGATTGGGTATTATACCTAGTTTATAGTGTTGTGACATGTACAAAGGGGGGCTAGGTGTTTACAGGACTATAGCTTTGACTATAAGTTATTGTTTTGCAATTTGACTGATATTTCATTGCAGTGCATACTTGAACTGGCCGAGTAGTGTTAGAAGATCATGGAGTTTGTCTCTACCATAGATCTTGTATGGCACTGATTTCGACTTAGTAGTGGTCAGTTGGATTTGAGTGGTATGACTCAAATCCTTAGGGAAAATAAAATATATAACATCGTCATGTAGTATATTTGCTTAGGGTCAAACACGATTCACATTGGATGACCCCTTGCGATGTCTCTTAAACTATTTAGTTGATAAAGGTTATACATATTCTTCATATTCCTTTAAAAGTATAAGATGTTCTACTGGTCAGTTGTATATGCCTAAACTATTTAATCTATATTATCAATTCTGAAGTAATCATTTAGCTTAATATGTTCATCCTAATAATAATGCTATCTTCCAGCTTTAATTTGTTTGTGTTAATAATAGTTGTTGGTAGAGAGTTATATCTCTCAGTGGGACGTTGGTCTCACCCCGTGGGTTTCCACATCTTTTAGGTGGTCATGCACGATGTGGTATAGATTGTATGGTTGAGGTTGAGCATCAAGAGGAGCAGTAGTTGTTGAAGATGGATATGTTGTTAAGTGTTATGTAGTAGAGTCCTATGTGTCGTCCATGTACTCTTAGGACCTTGGGGTGTTTTATAGACATTGTACATCAATAAGAGATTTTTGGTAGTATGCCATGGTTGTACATATATGGCTTGTATATGTCAACATGTTATTATATGTAACACGATGCGGCAGGATGGCCACTGAACAATGATATGTACTATCTTTTGGCATGACATATGATACATGTGGCATAGTTTGTGGACTTAGATGTAATATGTTTGTGTTTTGTGGTTATATGAAATCTATTTTAATTTATCATGTTTTCTGGTAATCTGAATGTTTTGTGTTAGTTCTGTGCTTGTTTTGAGTTATCTCGCTCATGTGGGGTGGGTGGTCACATGATGTTATAGAGGTTGGTATCAGAGCTTTAGGTTCACTGAGTCTACATGGAAATAGGTCTAGGGTTTGTGTCTATTCTAGTGTCATCCAACATATCTGATCATAACTTATGCTTATGTAGAGAAGAATAATAATAATAATAAGAAGAAGAAGAAGAAAGGAAAAGATATGTGTGGAGAACACAAAGAACATTTGAGAGCAGTGTGTTTTCACCAGGAGGTGGTGCTAGGAGGAAGACAAGAGATGATTGGGTGTCTAAAGCACCTCACTTTGACCCAGAAACTGTGGCCAATCCTACTTTTCAGTCCATGTTTGTATAGTTTATGATCATGATGACACATACGGTAGATAGAATACATGTACCCCAAGCCAAGGCAGTTGTTCCCAATGTGGAATATCAAGGTTCTAGAAATACCTTTGAGAGGTTGAAGAGTGTGGGGGTGATATACTACGTTGGTACATCAGATGTAGCTGATGTGGACATGTGGTTGACCGAGCTAGAAAAGGCCTTCAAGATCCTCAATATCCTCGAAGAAGATAAGGTGAAGCACGCGGTGTACCTATTGAAAGGGAGTGTTGGTCATTGATGGACCATCAAGGAGGAGAAAAGGCCTCGTGGTGTGATCAATTGGAAAGATTTTCAGTGGAAGTTCATGAGTTGATACTTCCCTGAGACATACCTGGACAAGAAGATCTCACAGTTTGAAAAGATCCAGGAGGGGTCTATGACAATCAATGAGTATGAGGTGAGGTTCATGGAACTTCTGAGGTTTTTCCTACACATGGATGCAATGGATAAGGAGAAGACCAGATGGTTCGAGAAGGGTTTGAGTACATAGTTGACAATGATGGTGCCAATTCTGTAGAATAGAGAGAAGTTTTCGATGTTTGTGGGGTCAGTGAGGCAGATAGAATGGTCTACCATAGAGAAGTGAGACATGAATTCCATGAAGATACCAGCACAACATCAAGGACAATTGTTTGGAGGCTTCAAGAAGCCTAGGTTCTCATCACCTTAGTCAGAATAGAGGTTAACAGTTTAGTCTTAGTGGTCATCGAGCAAGGGTAGAGCTTGTACCTTTTTTCCAACAAGAGCTCACAATGTTGCATTGGTGTTAGTGACAGGGCCATCTAGGCCATAGTACGAGAGCAAGACCTAATATAAGTGTGGGCAGGTTGGGCATACAAAGTGGTTCTACCCTATGAAGGATGAAGAGATGACACAATAGTTAAGACAGAGTCAACAAGGGTTCCAGCAACAATAGTTCAGCGGTGGTGGAGGCTGAGGACATGGTCAGATGTCACATGTTGGTTCAACTGGGCAAGCCAGTAGAGGATGGGGGAGACAACATGCAATGACTCGATTCTATGCCATGAGTCAACCAGAGGAAGTAGTCAACCTAAGGGTCATGACAGGTTAGATGTAGTTATTTCATTTTGATTTATCTTCTTCATGCTTTATATCTATTTTGGTTGACCCAGGCGTGATGCACTCTTATATCACTAGAGAAGTGATAGCTAGCTGTTCTTTGCCTTTTAGTTGTAGATGTGATAGTCTCTTCCTAGAAAACCCTTTGTTTGGTTCCGCCGAGTTGTGGGAGGTGTGTCCTTCTTACGTTCTTTCTTTTTTAGGATGCAACATTCAAGTGGATCTCATACCATTTGGCATGCATGGATTTGATGTGATCCTTAGACTGGACACTTTAGAGAAGTATCGAGTGGCATTGGATTGTAGTTCCAAGGTGGTGACCTTCTTTGACGGTGATGTTTCATGGATCTTACAAGGAGATAAAAAGATTTTTCTGATGTGTTTGGTGTCAGCTATGACAATAGAGAGGTTAATGAGACAAGGTTGTGAGTCATTTTTGGTGCATGGGGTCGATACTAAGGTGAGGAATCCTAGTATCTAGGAGGTTCTAGTTGTCTATGAGTCTAAAGATGTATTTCTCAATGAGTTGCCAGGTGTTCCCCCACCCCAAGAGATTGATTTTGAGATCAATCTGGTTCCATGTACACAACCAATAGCACAAACACCATACAGGTGGTGCCAACTAAGATGCAAGAGTTGAAGAAGAAGTTGTAGGAGTTTCTTGAGAAGGGCTTTATCAGACTGAGCACATCCCCTTGGGGTGCTCCAGTGTTTTTTTGTTAAGAAGAAGGACAAATCTATGAGGTTGTGCATCGATTATCGACATCTGAACAATGGACGATCAAGAACAAATATCCTTTGTCGTGGATAGATGATTTGTTTGATTAGTTGAGAGGTGTTGCATTGTTCTTGAAGATGGGTCTGAGGTCAAAATAGCATCATTTGTGGATCAAGGCAGATGACTTACCCAAATCAACTTTTAAAACTAGGTATGGTCACTATAAGTTTGTGGTTATGTCGTTTGGGCTAACCAATGCACCAATGCATTCATGGACCTGATGAACAGGGTGTTCTAGACTTATCTTGACCAGTTCATGGTGATGTTGATTGACAACATCCTGATCTATTCCCGAGATAGAAAGACAGCATGAGCAGCATTTACGCCAGGCATTGACATTGTTGAGACAACACAAGCTATAAACTAAGTTATGCAAGTGTGAGTTTTGGCTGAAGGAGGTGTTGTTCCTTGGACACATGATATCTGTTGAGGGTGTACATGTGGATCATAAGTAGGTTCATTCTGTGTTAGAGTGGGAGCAATTGACACCGATAGAGGTTTGTAGTTTCCTTGACTTGTCAGGCTATAGTGGTGTTACCCCTAATGAGGTTGACGAGGAAAGGTGTGCCATTTATTTGGGATGACAAGTGTCAACATTCTTTCTAGATTTTGAAGGAGAAGCTAACCAGTGTGCTAGGATTAGTGTTGCCCGAGTAAGGGAAAGGTTATATAGTCTTATGTGATGCATAGAAGAATGGATTGGGTTGCGTGCTAATGCAAGACAAGAGCATGATTTATTTTGTTTCGTGACAACTTAAGTAACACGAGGAGAGCTACCTGATGCATGATCTAGAGCTTGCAGTAGTGGTCCATGCTTTGAAGATATGGATACACTACCTTTATGGTGGTAAGTGTCAGATCTTCACTGACCATAGGAAGTTATAGTACATCTTCTCGAAGTAGGAGTTGAATATGCAGTAGCAATGGTGTATGATGTTGATCAAGGATTATGATTGCACCACATACTATCATCCAGGGAAGGCAAACGTGGTGGAAGATGCTTTGAGTAGGAAGTCTTCTTTGTCATCATCTACGGACAAGGCTCAGTTATGATCTTTGGTGTGCCCTAAGAGAGACATGTTGGTCTCCTAGTGTTAGATGAATGTGAAGTTGGAAGTCTCCATGTTGGCATGCTTGTTGGCTCAGTTATAAGTAATACCTACATTAAGGCAGTAGATTAGAAATGCACAGTGTGATGATATTGTGATTCAACAAATTCGAGCAGAGTTTGGAAGTGAGAAGTGTGATGGTGTCCATGAGTTAGAGGATGGGACAGTATGTTTCCATGGTAGAGCAGTGGTACGTAATGTAGATGATCTAAGGAAGTTGGTTATGGAAGAGGCTCACTCTTCCATGTATGCCATGCATCCAGGTAGCACCAAGATGTACCACAATTTGAAAGATTTGTATGGGTAGCCTGGATTGAAGCGAGACATAGTTGAGTTTGTGGCAAAGTGCCCTGTGTGTCAACAGGTTAAGGCAGAGCATAAAAAACTTATAGGGACTTTGCAACTGTTGCCTATACCACTATGGAAATGGTATCATATCAAGATGGACTTTGTGGTTGGACTTCCTAGGACAGCCAAAGGCCATGATTCCATTTGGGTGATCGTTGATAGGTTGATCAAGTTAGTGCACTTTCTTCTAATGAAGACAATGTATATTGCAGAGAAGCTTGCACAGATTTATGTTGATGGGATAGTATGTTTGTTTGGTATCCCATAAACCATTGTGTCTGATAGAGGTCCTTAGTGTACCAATTGCTTTTGGGGGTGTCTACATACAGCCATGGGTACGGAGTTGAGGTTTAGTACAACATTTCAGCCACATATAGATGGACACTCTAAAAGGACTATACATACTTTGGAAGATCTGTTGAGAGCATGTGTCTAGCAATTTTTGGTTAGTTAGGTTGTGTATCTCAGTTTGATAGAGTTTGCATACAACAATAGTTATTAGAGGATAATTGATATGGCACTTTATGAGGCTTTATACGGGAGACATTGCATGTCTCCATTGTGTTGGTATGAGACCGATGAATATCAGCTTATGGGTCCTGATCTTGTACAACAGATGATAGAGAAGATTAAGATGATATGGCAGCAGTTGAAGGCATCCCAAGATAGACAGAATTCTTATGCTGATAATCGGTGTTGGCCATTGGAGTTCCAAGTGGGAGACAAGGTGTATCTCAAGGACTCTCCATAGAAAGGCGTGTTGAGGTTTGGGAAGAAGGGTAAGTTGTCTCCCATGTACATGGGACCTTACCCTATCGAGGAACATGTTGGGGAGGTGGCTTATAAGTTGGATTTGCCACCTAAGTTGCACAAGTTGCACCCAGTGATTCATATCTCAGTGTTGACAAAGTGTCAGAGTTGGTGTTGCAACCAGTGGAGGTGGAGTTAGAAGAAGATATGTCATATGTGAAGGTTCTGTGTTGATCCTAGATAGAAGGATCAAGCAGTTGAAGAAGAAGGATATCATTTTGGTTAATGTTTTATGGCATCATCATGGTGTTGAGGAAGCCATGTGGGAGCTCTAGGAGGAGATGCGTAGAAAGTATCTATCTCTTTTTGTGTAGGATTTTTAGGGTGAAATCCTTGTTAGGGGTTTATGGTTGTAAGAGCCTTGACTGGTCTTAGTGCTTGGTTATGCTTGCTTTTATTAATAAGATACTTTAACCTTTATCTAATCATGTGATGCACCTTAATGACATGTAACATGCTTATGTTTTCAGTTTGGTCCAGTTTGGATGATGTTTGATCTAGTTATGCTTATTTTGGACCAAGTTGCAATTTACCCATGTTGAGGGTCTATCTTGTAATTTGTCACATGTAGTTTTTGCCTTTTGTACATTAGCATCATGAGAGAAAGAATGATACTTTGGGGTGCCTTGTTGGACCTTGGGTGATGAGGTGGCATCATGTGTGTGGAGTTAGGCTTTGTAGAGTTTTGCATGGATGGTGGTGTCGACCTTGTTGCGTTCCTTGAGTGTAGAGACCATGTGTTTTGGTGCCTTCATAGTTCTTAGACCGATACACCTTGTTTTGGTGGTGTTTGTAGAGACCTAGGTATCTTGCCCTTGGTTTTGGTCGCTAGGGTTTCCTTGTGTTTTGATGTGTTGCGACCTATACCTAGGATGGTTTGTGTTGTAGCTGATGCCAAGTGTTTTGCTTTGGCCCAAAGGTGTAGTTGACCTAAGTGGTCGCTACACTACCTTGCTCTTATCACCCTTTGTGCATGCTTGTTGTGAGTGCTTGCATGGCTGACCTTTTGACGGACAAGTGTCATGAGAGGCTCTAATATCTTGACACCTCATGATCTTTACCTCTCTTCTACCCTTGAGTATATAAACCCTCTCTTTCACATGCAAGTATCCCCTTTATCTATCTCCTTCCTCTCTTCTTGATTTTGTTTAGCCTTTTGAGCTTGGTGGTGTAAGTGGAGGTGTTGATCTTGGAGAAGGTGGACGATCTCCTATTTCATATGGCGACTTGAGCTTGATCATGTCTCTTGTGGTGATCCTTGTTGATCTTTGGTCTCCGTAAGTGGTTTTATCCCCTTGATCTCATTTTTCCTTTAGAACCCTATATGTTTCTTCTTATCTTGGTCATAGACTATGGTTCTACTGTGGTGTCTATCTTGAGGGAGTTCTCTCCATAGAGGTCGAGATCCATAATTTTCCATGGGAGTACCTAAGTGACATGAGGTTCTCCTCTTTCTTCTTTCTTCTTCCTTGTTCAGTCTAGGGTTTGTGATTCTTTCTTCTTGAGCTTTCCTTTGACCTTGGTGGTGTTATTCTCTTCTTGAGTGACCTTGTTGGCCATGGAGTTGATCCTAGTTGGAGCTTCCTTCTCTTTCTTGGAGCTTGTGTCTTTGGAGCTTGATCTTCATCTTAAGGTGGGTTATATAACTTCCCCTCTACTATTATTGCACCTTATTCTTGCTTGCATGCCACTATTCTATATCTAAAAACGTGCTCATAAGTTTATGGATAATTCTATCTTGTTTTAGGGTTTAGATTTTGAAGCTTTTTTGTGTAGATTACTCTTTCTCCTAAACCCTAAATTATGCATATGAATTCTTAGTGATGATGGATGTTGATGTTTTTCACATGAATTTTGATTGTTGGTTTTGATACCATGTCTTAGTTTGGTTTTTACATAATGTTAGAGGTTTTGATCTTTGGTTACATGAGTTGGATGCATGGTTTCCCCTCTCTCACCATGGTTTTCCATGTTTACCTTGTGATGTTTTTTTTAGGGTTTTAATGTCCATCTTTGCATGGAGCTTTCCCCTTTATGATGTTTAATTTTCTTGATGTTTATCATCTATTTCAATCATGGTTCTATTCTGTTTTGAGATCGATTATGTATTGTTTGGAGTGGCTTGGCTCTTGTGGTCTCTACATGCTTGTTGTTGTGTTGTGGTCTCAAGGGTGAGCTAACCCTAATGGTCGCTACACCTAGAGGTGGTTATGGTCAATACCCATGACTAGGTGAGTGGTCGCTAGAGGTAGCTATGTCTTGGTCGCTACCCATGTTGTCTCTTGTTGCGGTCGAAGTGCTATGGTCCTTGATATGGTCGTTACTAGGGGAAGTGTTGCGGTCGTAACAAGACGTTAATCACCTATGGTCGTTATTTATGTGCTTTGTTGGTTGCTACCTCTTGTATATGGTTTGAGTGGTCTCTACACATGGTGTGACCTTAGTGGTCTACACACAAGTGTATCTCTAGTAGTCGCTACATGTGTTATGGAGGTTGGTCGCTACACCTTGATTTCCCATGTGGTCGATACTTGATTTTGTTTTGAATGATTAATTGACCATGATGATAATGAAGCTTAACCCTAATGTGCTACAAGAATGTGGGAATGATGTACACTGGTTTGTTACGATAAGTGTTGAATGAGAACCCTAACCCTAGTTGAGAATACATGATGTAACGTTTATCTTGCCTAAATTGTTTAGCATGTGATGATGGTTCTCTCTCCTACTTGTGTAACCCTAATGTTGTAGGTTGAATGCACATCTTAGCTTGTGAATGCTATGGTATCTCTTATATGATACAGGGTAATGATTATGAGCCTTGATGTGGCATACTAAGATAAGTGATGATGTGATTTGGGTCTTATAATCTAGCAAAGGCTCAATGCCTAGTGTGAGGTGGTATCTTCCAATGATGAGATGAGGAATGGTAATCCCCTAATTGTGTGATAATGTTTATGGCCTTGTATGGCAGTGGTATTCAAGTGATGATGTGACAAGTTTATATCTCATATGTTGTATATCTTCTATAGTTGTACCTTTACCCCTGTTTTGTAGATTTTTTTAGGGTTTGTACGTTGTAGCTTGATTGATGCATTAAAAGTACCCAATTGGCATAACTAATAAAGTGGAACCCTAACTATGTAGTACCATGTGCCATATATGCATCCCAAAGTTAGAACTTTGTTGAATCATAAAATCGGTACTCCCAAGGTAAACCTAGAGCACATACTATTGAGTACGTGAGGTGCAAGTGAGTGTATGTCCTTGACATCTTGATCCCAAGTGTTTTGAGAAAGACTACGGTCAGGTCTCTGTGATGGTGAAAATGGGATATGATGTAATAGAGGACAGCTACAGTTGTACCTCAGTGATTGGGTTGTATACCCTAGTTTCTAGTGTCATGACATGTACCAAGGTGGGCTAGGTGTTTACAGGACTATAGCTTTGACTATAAGTTGTTGTTTTGTAGTTTGACTAATATGTCATTGTGATGCAGACTCAAACTAATCGAGTAGTATGGGAAGATCATGGAATTTGACTCTTCCATAGATCTTGTATGGCACTGATTGTGACTTAGCAATGGCTAGTTGGATTTGGGTGGTACGACTCAAATCCTCAGGGAAAATAAAAGATGTTACACAACTGTGTAGTATATTTTCTTAGGTTCAAACATGATTCACATTGGATGACCCATTGCCTTGTCTCTTATATTATTTCTTTAATAAATGTTATACATGTTCTTCATATTCCACCTAAAAAGTATAAGATGTTCCATTACTTAGTTGTAAATGCTTAAACTATTTAACCTATATTATCAATTCTGAAGTAACCATTATAAGATGTTCTACTACTCAGTTATTCTACTATGATTCAACATATTTGAGCAGAGTTTGGCAGCAAGAAGTGTGATGGTTTCCATGAGTCAGAGGATGGGATAATATATTACCATGGTAGAGTAGTGCTACCTGATGTAGATGATCTCAAGAAGTTGGTTTTGGAAGAGGCTCAGTCTTCGATGTATTCCATGCATAAAGGTAGCCCCAATATGTACCATAGTTTGAAAGATTTGTATTGTGCACATCCTCACACAAATTCAGTTCATTTTGCCTTCCATTTAGCCTCTAATCATACTTAACTTGCCATCTTTTAGTTATTTTACTTTTTGCATGATGTTGATCGTAGGCACACGTTTAAAATAAAAAATCAAAGATAGCCCAACCCAAGTCTGACCTTAATAGGACCTCCCTTTGATCTGCAGCTGATTCAGAGTTCATTCTTGAAGAAACAACATTGAACATGATGTGTCTTATTTAAGACACAACGTGTAATTTTCCAAAAAAGCTCATGCAACAAATAACATGTTGTGTGCTATCGAACACACATGCATGTAAGTTTCCAGCAACCTGAGTGCCCGAATTGTAGAGCAGATGGCATGACGTGTCTTTATTAAGACATGGCTTGTCCTCACGATCCAGAGGCTGACTCCAACTTGTTGCCAATGCACACTGGCGTGTATTTAATCGAACATGTTGTATGCTTTATGCCCATATAAACCCCAGTAGCAGCTACATGACATGTCGTGTACTTCTCACGCAGCAACAGTTATTCAACAAGTTTCACGACGAGACATGACATGTCTTCTCAAAGACACGTTGCGTCTTCACCAGTTTCTGTAGAAATCAGTAGCAACCTCCCCTCATTTTAAAACATGACTCCAGCCTTTTAGGCGGTTATCACTTGTCATTTTTGGACATATTCTGAGCAAGAGAAGTTACAGAGCAAGAGGAGGGCGATTATGGGGAGGAAGAAGAGGTTTCTTGGGAAAGAACCTCCATTCTTTACCATTCCTTCTTC
Organism: Alisma plantago-aquatica; assembly: GCA_963693085.1. Taxonomy (NCBI): domain Eukaryota; kingdom Viridiplantae; phylum Streptophyta; class Magnoliopsida; order Alismatales; family Alismataceae; genus Alisma; species Alisma plantago-aquatica. Next base: position 731,224,617 of record OY856409.1, on the reverse strand, counting down.
AAAAGGTGCAGAAGAGCTTTCCTTCTCGTATAAGCCTCTCAGAAGGGAAGATTGGTCGAGTTGAAGCAGCTCCAAGTGTGGAATTTCATCCTCTATCCGGAGTTCTACCTATTTTCACTTCACCTTTGTGTTTCCTTGCTTTTTCTTCTTTTTAGCTATGTAAAACTCTGAAAATTCTACAACGTGTTTGTGCATATCCATTATGTACAAGTAGAACCTTCTCCCTGGTTGTGGGAGAGTATCTCCCATGCCATTACTCGTTAGAACTAAAAATTTATATTGAATGTTAGTTAATTTTCTTCTCCATGGATGCCTACAGTGATTTATTGCTTGTATGATTGGTTGGCCACCTTTTATACATGTTTTATTCTTCCTTGTGTTATTTGGGAGGATGTATGAGGGAGTACGGAGTAGGATTCATGGAAATATGCTCTTGACCGTGGGAATGGATGGAGTATATTGAGGGTTCTAGATTGTATTTGAATTTAGAGTATACACAGAAGTGTTATGCGATGAATAGAACTATCTCATGTCACCGGTAGGTGCATGCTGATGACAATCTCCTTGCAAATTGACTGCATTCTTTAATTTTGTAGTCATGCATGATGTGATGGTCTGGCAGTGAAATCTCATATCTGGGATTTTCTAAATTTTGAATTGAACATTTAACTTAAACTCTTTTGTTGTTATTCATCTTTTAGCTATCTGTAATCAAATCCACCATTGTAATTCATCTTAGATTCATGAAAGTTAAATATTTTGTGCCTATCTAACCTAGATCCTTGGTCTTGACACTCAACTACAATTGACCCCGCACACTTGTGGGTGATAAATGAGTTGAGACTTTCTTTTAAAACTCCAACAACAGATCTGAGCAGAGTTTGGCAATGAGAAGCATGATGTTTCCATGAGTCAGAGGATGGGACATTATGTTACCACGGTAGAGTAGTGGTACCTGATGTAGATGATCTAAGGAAGTTGGTTCTGGAAGAGGCTCACTCTTTGATGTATGCCATGCATCCAGGTAGCCCTAAGATGTACCAAAGTTTGAATGATTTGTATTGGTAGCCTGTCTTGAAGCAAGACGTAGTTGATTTTGTGGAAAAGTGCCATGTGTGTCAGCAGGTTAAGGCAGAGCATCAGAAACCTACAGGGACTTTGCAACCTTTGCCTATACCACAATGTAAATGGGATCATATCATGATGGACTTTGCGATCAGAATTCCTAGGACAAACAGAGGCCATGATTCCATTTGGGTGATCATTGACAGGTTAACCAAGTCAATGCACTTTCTTCCAGTGAAGACAACATATACCACAGAGAAGCTTGCACATATTTATGTTGGTGAGATAGTATGTATTCATGGTACCCTAGCTACCATCGAGTCTGATAGAGGTCCTCAGTTTACTCGTCGCTTTTGGGAGTGCATGCATAAAACCATGGGTATGCAATTGAAGTTCAGTACAATGTTTCATCCACAGATAGATGGACAATCTAAGAGGACTATATAGACTTTTGAAGATCTATTAAGAGATTGTGTCTTGTAGTTTTGGGATGTTGGGATGTGCACCTCAGTTTGATAGAGTTCACATACAAAAACAGTTATCAAAGGAGCATTGATATGGTACCTTATGAGACTTTGTATGGGAGACATTACAGATCTCCATTGTGTTGGTGTGAGAACAGTGAATATCAGCTTCTAGGTCCTAAGCTTGTACAAACAATGATAGAGAAGATTAAGATGATACAACAGTAGTTGAAGTCAACCTAGGATAGATACAAATCTTATGTTGATAATCATTGTAGGCAGTTGGAGTTTCAAGTGGGAGACAAGTTGTATCTCAAGGTCTGTAAGGAGTGGTATCCCAGAGGGGAACCACTCCCTACTAAAAATTTGAAGAATAAAACCTACAGTCCAAACACACCTAAGAGATATGTTGGAGTGGGTGAAAAATTTTCAAATCTTACAAATGGTATTCAAAACACCAAAGTATAGCAGCGGAAGTAAAATATTGACTATATTCAATTTCTCAACAAGATTACAAAAGTATATCTAAATCTCCCACATAGGGTTTACATGTATGATACAACATAAGGATCTAAGATAGAGGTAATTATAAACCATAACAACTTTGTCTCCAAGCTTTAACTCCTTAAGCTATGTCCATGTCTTCATGCCAAATCATCCAAGTCCTTCACCTAGGGTTGGAAGCATACCCCAGCAAGAAGAGAAACAATAGAAGACATTAGCAAAGGCTGGTATGTGCATACTAAAAATGAAATTGAGAAATATATGGAATAAAGGACATCAAATAAAATGAAGCTTCCCATAGAAAAGAAAATTACCACCCAAGTGGGTATCAAGAGAAAAGAATCACAATAAAGAAGATACTTGCCATAAAACAACATAAAAAGATTGTGCCATATATACATCCACTACCATGGTGGGAAATGAATCACATATCAATAAAGTAGGGCACACATCCCACAATCATCATCAATAACCTACATGCATGTGAGATAGGCATAGCCCTAGAATAATAGAAATACAAAGATAACCAAGTCTCACAAGCTTGAAACCTGATAGAGAATGACGTAGTGCCAAACACCCAATATAAAATGGGCCAAACCTCACAAATTTGAAACTTGGGTATTGGGACACCTCCATCCCAAAAGATCGTACTGCTCGAGTAGGAATTTACACATTTTCCCATAAACAAAACCAATGCAATTACACTACTCTAGTGCTACTAAATCGCATAGCATGTTTAATAGAGAGGCAAGTAAAAAGGTATAGTTAGATTAAACAAAACTTTCCATCATACTAATTTACAACATAAACATCCACCTCATAGGTGGGAAAAATACATCACATGTCATAATATAGAGTTCCATCATGTACAAAACATATGAAAAGTGTAAGGCCCCTAAACTTGCTTAATGATTTGAATAAGCTTAATTACCATAATTTAATTCTTATAACCCTAATGTAACCTTGTAATATTCTTTTAAATCATAATACAAGCTTAGGTTTCAAATTTGGTCCAATTTGGACACTGTTTGAGCAAGTTATGCAATTTTTTGCACATTTTGGACTTTTCTGCAATTTATCCAATTGAGAGGTTTTATTTGCGATTTATCACTTTCATTATGTTCCTTGGATATTCTCTTATAATTCTTGAGGTTTTTGAGCCATTGAGTGCCTATTTAAACCTTGGTTTGAAGGTGTTTTCTCGAAGGGTATTTTAGGGTTTTCCCCTTCACGGATGAGCTACCTTTAGTAGCTATCAACTCATGAATTATTTGATTGGCTGGGAAATTCGACAAAGGAAAGATAAGAAGGTATATACATATGGTGGGGGAGATGCTTGTTTGTGTGCTTGTATATTCTTAATAAATTAAGGCCATGGACACATGGATAGATACTAGAATTTCAACTTTTTCTTTTTCTTTATCTTAAAGTGTCATATACTTATCCCCAAGCACCAAAATGAGCCATTTTCTCTCCACCACTTCCCTCCTTATCCCAACCTCGTTCTCCCTCTGTTCAGATGCGAATTTTTCTTCCCAAGGAAGAATAAAGCGGGGATCTTCTTGGAGAAAGGCTCTAAGGTTGAAATTGACTTCATTTTAGGGTTGAAAAAGCTTCCTTCTAGTGATCTTGACCTAAAAGTGTAAGAATTTCCTTCTTTCCTCCATTTATTCCTTTGTTATCCTTCCTCCTAGCTTTCTCCAGGTCGGAACTATTCTGTTCCATGGTATAATTTGCTCTAAAGCTCTAAAACCCTACCTTTCTTGCTCCTTATGCTTAAGGTTTGCTCATTTGATGAAGAAAGGTGCTAGATGGACAAATTCATAGTTTATTTTGGATTTTCTACCCTACCTGCTCGAGATTTCTTCTGTGTGTGGTTTCATCTTCTTATTAGAGGAAATTTTTATATCTTGCTCCACGTTTATTGCTTACTATAAGCTTTCTATATCATGTTCTTGCTTGAAAATGATGATTCATGCTTTAAAAAGCTATGCTTGATTTGGATTTCGATTTTTATAATGTTCCCTGTTCTGATTTCAGTTATATATGAACGTGTGATCATGTGTATGTTATTCCTAAGGTGTAATATGATTTGGATCAGGTTGGTTTGGCAACCTATGGTGCTAAGCACCTATCAAACAATGGCCAATTTTAGGGTTTTAAGCTAATTTCTTCTATAAACCATGACTCGATGATGGTACCATTGCAACAACCCTATGGTGTTGTCTTCATAACAACTGATGGTCGTGATCAAGGGTGTCAAATGATGGTGACAACCTATGGTCACCCCTTTAGATCAGGTTTTGGATCAATTAGAAGTTTAATGATCAACCATTAAGTACCCTACTGATGTTATCAATCAATTACGACATTAGCTTAATATTTGATGTTGAATAATGAATATAGAATTGATCTAACAACCTATGGTGATTTAAGGGTAACTAATGATGGTGTATCAGGTCTCTAAATCCTATGTTGAGTCAAGCATTGTAGTTGTAGCATCAACTAATCCTTAGACCAATGGTTTCTTGGGTCACTTGATGCAATGGTCAGACCTATACTGTAATTGATGGTTTTAATATATGAACTTGACCCAATGGTCAAGATATAATGTTTATTCCTCCAATAAAGTGGAATGATGGCTAATGTAATATTTTGATCCTAATAATTTGATTTAGATGGTTTCCTTTATATGATCAACTTAAGGATCTTACTTGTTGACCATGGATGGCTTGTTTTAAATGAACAGTCGATTGTGGGTTTTACCCTACTTTCAATGGAACTTTTTGTTTGTTAATCAAGGGATGCCTAGGGTTAGAAGGTGAGTCTTTCAATATAACAAATCAAGGACTTCATAGATGGCTTATCTAAGGTGTTTACTTATGTAGACAACCCATGACCTTACCTTTTAAACATCTAATGGTTCTGGGTGACATTGTGGTATTGTGACATGGGTTGAATGATCATGGAACAAATGGAGGGTTACCCTTAATAAGGCAGTCTTACCTATTCACTCATATGAATAGGAGGGATGATAACCATATTGTGTTGATATGTAACCCTAAAGAGGTATAGCTTGTTATACCTAGCTTTAATATAACTAAATGATGGTAATTGGGTAAGAATAGTCCTTGAATGATTAATACAATCATGGAGTACTCTCTTATTGTTTTTGAAGCCCTAGTATGCTATAACCTGATGGTTACATCTTGATTTATGTGTTGGTTCATAGTTGAGAATAGAATGGAATGTGATGGTGATGCTTCACCTTATGCATCCATGATCCAATGGGGATGTCGTGAGTTAGGGTTTGGGTATGAGTGTTGATTAGTAACATTGATATAATTTATCATGTTGAACCTAACTCTAATGCAAATAGATGAATATGAGAATTCATGTTTAACATTCTTATATGATGGAATGATGGTGTAATAACCTCCTTAACCTTATCGTAACCTTAATGCATTAATTGGTGGTTATCACAGCCACATGGTTGATACTTTATTATGCTAAACATGTGCATTATGAATATGATGAGTGTTAATAATATCTAGATTCCTTACATGCTGATGTAATAAAGGAATGTTCTTAATGTTAATATAACCCTGCTATGATTGTTTATGAATATCTCCTAGCTCATTAATGCAATATTGTGCTTATCTGGTGTATCATAAGTAAGTGATGTTGTTGAGCCTTGTTATAAGGCATGCAAAGATAATGATGATCTTGCAAGGTATAGTATGATGGTCTCAATGACCTTTGGGCATGGTTGAGCCCTGAATGAGGTGTAATCCTCTTATGTTGATAAGGGTTGATACCCTGTGATATTGTGAAAAGGATTTATATCTTGTGATGATATGATGACTAGTGTAGTCTCGATATGATAACTAGTGTAGTCTCATGAATGGCAAGTGAATAGTACCATATGATGATGAGATGAGAAATTATGTTTCATACGTTTTATATCTTTTCAAGTTTTGATATTTATATGCTATCTAGAAGTGAATTAGGGTTTGTATGTCCACTTGTTTGATGTAGCCTTAATTCACCCAATTGGCATAACTAATCAAGTGCAACTCTAATAATGTAGTGCCCTGTGTCGTAGAGCCATCTTCAGTGCCAGAACTTGCTGGATGGTGAAACGAGTACTCCTAAGGGAAACTCAGAGTGCATACTGTTGAGTATGTGGGGGTGGTAGGTTGAGGATATATCCTTGTCACCCATAATGCAGATTGTGGAGGTTGGCTTTGGTCATGCCTCATACATTTGATGTTATTGAGAACGGCTGCAGTCGTGTCTCGATGATTATAATATGATGTAATTAGAGGACAACTGTGGTTGTACCTCAGTGATTGGGTTTGAATACCCTAGTTTCTAGTGTCATGACCTGTACCAAGGTTGTACTAGTGGTTATCATCTTGACTATATGTCGCTATGGTGGCAGCTTTGACTGATATGTCACTACCTTTTTACTCGTACTGACCGAGGGGAAGAGATATTAGGATACCGGCACTCCTAGATCTTGCACGGAATCGAATAGCCCTTCACAGGGGTCGGTTGGACTTTGAATGGTACGATTCAAATTCCCCAGGGCATAATAAAAGATGTAAGACAGCCGTGTAGCATATCTGTTTAGGGTTATACACAATGCTTCATATTGGATGATAACCCTTGTTTGCTTTCTTTTCACTGAGATCATGTATAATACAATAAGAGATAGTAGATATGCTTATGTTGTAGCTATGCTCATGTTGTAAACATGGTTATGTTGTCAAATATACTGACACTGATGATAAAGATGTTGCTTCTAGCTATGTTTAATACTGCTAGCCATGTCTTTATAACTAGAAATGCATATACTTCTAATCATGCTTATCCATATAGTTGTGCTTATGTTGTTAGATCTTCTTATGATGTTGATATGTTCAACCAATTAGACATGCTCATGTTGTTATCTATGCTTATGTGCTAGACTTATTCATAATGATAGATATTCTATGTTACTAGACTTGCTCGTGATGCTAGATATGCATCTACTACTGAATTGCTTATATTATCAACAAGATAAAGGATGATAGTCTGGCTAATGATGATAGTTATTATCAGCTCCTTAAGTTATTTTGTTAATCATCAGTAATGCTGATCTTATTTGTTAAATCTGATTAAACTGCTTAACTGTTTAATTACTTAAAAATCTTGTAATCAATAAACGTTGCTGGAGGTTATATCTCTTGTTGGGACATGGGTCTCACCCTTGTGGTTCGCCACACATTTTTTAGGTAATCGGAAGTGACAAAAAAAAACATGTGGCAGAAAAGAGGAGCGACAGTAATGAATCTTTGATAAAGTTGATTATATGTCTAGTGTGTCCTAGAGTCATCCATGTACTCTCAGGTCCAGGCCGGAAAAGTTTGTATATGGTGTTTCAAATAAATCGGACTTTTGTTAGCATATTAATGCTTGTTTGTGTGGCATATATGATTATTGTTCTCGTGTATATATATGTTGTAGCTAAGACAATAGAACGATTTGTATCAAATTCTTGGCATAGTATGGATACAAGAAAGATGTTGGGCTCTTATGAAAATGTTTTTGAGTGGGTGTTGATGTTGAAATCGGTTTTAATTTACCCATATTTTTGGGTATGTGATTAATTAGTGATTGATTGTGTTTTATGTTTTGAGTAATCTCATTTAGTGTAACGGGTTCTCACAAAAAGAGTCCAAAATAATATCCATGATCACAAGATCAATAATAAATAAGGTCGTTCACATGAACCATGATTTTCAAAAGAAAAGACATTGTGTATAGTCTAATGTCCATAGGACCAAGAGAAAGAATAAAAATAGTCTAATTGCTCATAGGAATTATAGGGGATGCAACATACCTCTCCATAGAGTCTAACAATACAACATCACTTCTAGATCCAAATCTAGGTTTCCAAAGCACCTATTATCATATATGTGAAATTAGGGTTAGAATTACATTGATTATGCAAACCCTAAAAATACCTTCTTCTTATTGTGTGAATTAGGTTATAAAAACCATACCATATTTTAGGTTACCTTTTTCTGATTCCAAAACATATTTTATTATATTTTTCTAACTTACATATATTTAGTTATGAATTTTGCAGGTTATTACTTATTTAGATTACCCCTTAAAATCACATACTTTAAATATTGGATTTTGGCAACAAAATCAACACCATAAGAAAGATCCTATTTTTTGAATCCAAAAAAAAAAAATTATCCATATTTTTTCTGATCAGTGAGTGAATTATTATGAATTTTGCAAGATTCGACAAATCATAAAACTCCATGTGGCATAAAACTTTGAGAAAAAGGAAGAGAGGTGCGCTCACTGAGTTGGCCCAATCACTAGCAGCCAACTCAGCCACCCCCGCGGACATGCTGGCAAAAGGCTTCAGTGCTAAAACAAAAGAAACCAAATGTTAAAAGACCAAAATACTCTTATCTTGAAAAATTAAAAGCAGAAGGAAAAGGAGGGCACAGCGGGGATTTCATTGCTAGGTATGCTACACCCCCCTTCATCCCCCGACATGGTTGAAACACAGCAACACCAGAGGAGATCATGACCTCAATAATCCATGAGAACAAACTGTGTGAGAAGCCACGGTTACAAACAAATTTGCCTCAACAGCACGAAGATAACGAGCTTGAACTTGGGTGAAGTTAGTAACGGAAGAAGGGGGAACACCCTCGCAGGTAACCTGAAAAACACAAAATAGGGAATCGCACGATACCTGAAGATGAGGGGGAAAAGGAAGTTGAGATAGTTGTTGGTATGTATGCCCTGAGAGCCAACCATGGGATGATTGGTGGGATACATTGAGATTGATTTGATAAATATCAAAGGCAAGCTTCCAATTCTTTATGGTTCAGTCATATGGGATAATAATAGAACAGATTGAATGTCTAGAGAATGACAGTACTCAATGACGTATGCTTTCAGGTTGAGGACCTGAACGATGAGATCATACAGATGCTAAGAGTTTGTACATTCTTGTTATGTCCCTAGTCGGATGTCATTGTGGAAGGTATATAGACAACAATGACACACAATACTAGATTGTGGTATTGGTTGATGACAGAATCTCATTAGTCATGATATGGAGATATCAAACCAAACACATAGGTACTTTTTAGAGAACAAGTGTACCGGACAGACCCACCGTGAGTTTGACACATGGAACCATGACATGGTAGTCACAGTCAGTTCTCACAGTGATGGTGGTGAGTGTGATTCTTTGACCTGAAATCACTACACTCAACACATGTCGTTGGGTACACTTTGACATCATCAAACGCAGTCCTAAAACATGGGTTGTTATAAAGGTGATAATTGGGTGGCTTTGACACATTGGGCTTTTGAGGGGTGAGTGATAGATATGGGATTTGTCCCTCCTGAGGGAGTTTGATATCCATGGCCACTTGATGAGTAGGATTGAGATAGGCGGAATATGTATATCTTAGTTGTGTGATCTCCTACAATAATGAACTGGATATTAAAAGAGCATCAAATCATTTTATCGTACATGTAAATGTATGAGACTTAAAAAATTAGTGGAATCTACAATGTTGTGGCTTTTTAATTTCTCATCCTATATGTATATACAATGAAGTGGGTTTTGGAAAAGCAAAAGATCATGTGTCCCCTATATGTGGGAATATGAGCAAAAAATGAGCAGAATCTACTATGCACTGAGCTAGTTGCTTCTTTGTTTTTCTTTAATGAGCTAATGACATGACTTTTCTGAGTGTTATATTCATTGTAAATCAAAGTATGGATTCCATACATAGTTAAACAACAAAAAGTTCCATTTGAATGACACAGTGAAATCAAAATAAAGAAATCAAGTATGTCTATCCATGTCAATGATGGTTATCTTACTAGTATCAATTCACTAAGCATATTGATTGTTTACATATTATCCATGTTTCCATTGACTAGATACATATTATAATTGCATCAAAAATTTTGTATGCTTTTCTTTCTAACAAATATAGATGCATACATATATAATGTACATCAAATCTAATATAGGCATTTGGGTTTTCGGGTCATGGGTTTACCTCATCCCATACTCAGCCCAAATAAAATATGGGTTTAAATTTTAGGTTCGGACCACCCATATTATAAATCAGGTTCGGGTCTGGATCGGGTTATGCGGGCTGGGTCACGGGTCGAATCGGGCCGGTCTGACCCGATGCTCATCTCTAGTGGTATGTTCTTCTCTTCATGAGGTGACCTTGTTGGCTGTGGAGTTGATCTTAGTTAGATCTTCCTTCTCTTTCTTGGAGCTCGTGGCTTTGGAGCTTGATCTTCATCTTAAGGTGGGTTAAATAACTTTCCCCTATACTATTATTGAACCTTAATCTTGCTTGAAGGGTACTATTTTATATCTAAAAACATGCTCATAAGTTGATGGATAATGTGATCTTGTTTTAGGCTTTAAGATTTTGAATCTTTCTTGTGTAGATATCCTAAACCCTAAATTGTGCACCCAAATTCTTAGTGATGATGGATGTTGATGTTTTTCACATGCATCTTGATTGTTGGTTTTCATACCATGTCTTGGTTCGGTCTTTACATGATGTTAGAGGTTTTGATATTTGGTTACATGAGTTGGAAGCATGGTTTCCCCTCTCTCGTCATGGTTTTCCATGTTTACCTAGTGACGTTTGTTTTAGGGTTTTGATGTCCATCTTTGCATGGAGTTTTTCCCTTGATGATGCTTATTTTTCTTGATGTTTATCTTATGTTTTGATCATGGTTCTATTCTGTTTTGAGGTCAATTATTTGTTTTTTGGTGTGGCTTGGCTCTTGTGGTCGCTACATGCTTGTTGTTGTGTTGCAGATGCAAGGGTGAGCTAACCCTAATGGTCACTACACCTAGAGGTGGTGGTAGTTGCTACCCATTACTAGGTGAGTGGTTGCTAGAGGTATCTATGTATTGGTTTCTACCCATGGTTGCTCTTGTTGCGGTATAAGTGCTATGATCCTTGAGATGGTCACTACTAGGGGTGGTGTTGCGGTCGCAGCAAGATGTTAATCACCTATGGTTGCTACCTTGTGGTCGCTACTTGTGTGCTTTGTTGGTTGCTACCTCTTGTATATTGTTTGAGTGGTTTCTACACATGGTGTGTCCTTAGTAGTCAACACACAAGTGTAACCCTAGTAGTCGTGTTATGGAGGTTGGTTGCCACACCTTGATTTCCTGTGTGGTTGATACTTGATGTTGTTTGGAATGTTTGGCAGACCATGATGATAATGAAGCTAAACCCTAATGTGCTCCAAGAATGTGGGAATGATGTACCATGGTGTGTTATTATAAGTTCTACATGAGAACTCTAACCCTAATCGAGAATACAAGATGTAACATTTATCTTTCTTGAATTGTTTAGCATATGATGATGTTTCTCTCTCCTACTTGTGTAACCCTAATGTTGCAGGTTGAATCCACATCTAATCTTGTGAATGTTATGGTATCTCTTATATGATACAGGGTGGTGATTATGAGCGTTGATGTGGCATACTGAGTAAGTGATTATGTGATTTGGGTCTTATGACCTAGAAAAGGCTCAACATCTAGTGTGAGGCAGTATCCTCCAGTGATAAGATGAGGAATTGGTTATCCCCTAGTGATGTGATAATGTTGATGGCATTTTATGGAAGGCGTATCAAATGATGATGTGATAAGTTATACCTCATATGTTTTATATCTTCTAGAGTTGTACCTTTACCCCTATTTTATAGAAATTTTTAGGGTTTGTACGTTGTAACTTGATTGATGCATTAAAAGATACCCAATCGGCATAACTAATAAAGTGGACCCCTAATCATGTAGTGCCATGTGCCATAGATCCATTCCAGAGTCAGAACTTTACTGGATGGTTTAATGGGTACTCCCAAGGGAAACTCGGAGTGCATATTATTGAGTATGTGAGGTGCAAGTGATTGTGTGTCCTTGACATCTTGATCACAAGTGTTTTAAGAACGACTACAGTTGGGTCTCGGTGATGGTGAAAATGTGTTATGATGTGATAGAGGACAGCTACAGTTGTACCTCAGTGATTGGGTTATGTACCCTATTTTCTAGCGTCGTTACATGTACCAAGGCAGGCTAGGTGTTTACGGGACTATAGCTTTGACTATAAGCTGTTGTTTTGCAATTTGACTGATATGTCACTGCGGTGCAGACTTGAACTAACCGAGTAGTGTGGGAAGATCATGGATTATGTCTCTTCCATAGATCTTGTATGCCATTGATTTTGACTTAGCAGTGGTCAGTTTTATTTGGGTGGTACAACTCAAGTTCTTAGGGCAAATAAAAGACGTAACACAACTGCATAGTATATTTGCTTAGGGTCAAACATGATTCACATCGGATGACCCAATGCCTTGTCTCTTGTATTGTTTAGTCGATAAAGGTCATACATGTTATTCATATTCCTTTTGAAATAATAAGATGTTCTACTGCTTAGTTGTAAGTGCCTAAACTATTTAATCTATATTATTAGTTCGAAAATAATCATTTAGCTGAATTTGTTCATCCTTATAATAATGTTATATTCATGCTTTAATTTATATGTTCTGATAATAGTTATTGGTGGAGAGTTATATCTCTCGCTGGGATGTTGGTCTCACCCCATGGGTTTCCACATCTTTTAGGTGGTTGTGCATGACATGGTAGAGATCATGTGGTTGAGGCTGAGCAGTACGAGGAGTAATAGTTGTTGAAGGTTGGATATGATACTAAGTGTTTTGTAGTAGTGTTCTATGTGGAATCCATGTACTTTTAGGTCCTTGGGGTGTTTTGTATTCATTGCACATAGATACAAGGTTTTTGGCAGTATGCCATGGTTGTACATATATGGCTTGTATATGTGAACAAGTGATTGTATGTAATAGGTTGTGGCAGGATGGCCATTGAACAGTCATATGTACTATCTTTTGGCATGACATATGATACAGGTGGCACAGTCTGCAGACTTAGATGTAATATGTTTCCACTTTTGTGGTTATATGAAATCAGTTCTAATTTATCATATTTTTTGGTAATCTAAATTTTTAGTGTTAGTTATGCGCTTGTTTTGAGTTATCTCACTCATGCGACGGTGGGTTTTCACATGATGTTACACAAACATTCCACATGAAAACTCATATGTATGTCTGTATTTTACATATAATCATACCAGGTAACCTTACATGACTTTGGAGGCCTCATCCACAACTTGTATGCAAAAGATATTTTCCATATCAATACAAAATTTACATTGTTTATGGCATGCAATGAATATTTTTAGTCTATATGCAACATATACAAACCCCTTGCCTTGGCCCGAGAGTACAAGGAAGGATCTAGGACTCTAACCATAATCACACCAACTTCTCATCTATATTGATCTCCAAACTAAGGCTCATTACAACCAAGAGTATGACCACGTCGTTGATCACCTAAAAAAGTGTAGAAAACCACAAGATCTGACTCCAAGTCCCAATAACATGATATAAAAACTAATAATATTAATTTCTTACAAGGAGGTAATTTAAAAAAATAGCTAAAATATATAATATTAACAAGTTAAGAATTATTAAGAGTTTATAAAGTGAACATATACAAATAAAAGTACAAGTATAGATAGCTAAACATGTAGCAAAAAAAATTACATATGATATTAGCTGAAAGAACAAGGCAACAATTATCATATAATGTGATTATCCAGATAACTCAACAAATACAATACACAGTTGGATTAAGTATTTTATTAAGTCTAGGGTAGTATGAGGCGTATCACTCTAACTACTAGTTTACCACTACAAATTTGTAATAAGTTCTATATAAGATCTAGGATAAGCAGAATCCTAAAGATCTCTTCCCCTCAATCTATATGACTGACAAATTGTAGCGGCACAACAACCAAACCTACTAGCAGGGGCTCAACAACCATCGAATAAAATAATTTGGTTCATCCTGGGTGCACATGCCATGTAACATCCCAGGTTTGAGGCCTAGGATAACATGATCTTAAAAGGAATGATTGGACTACCCATATCACCAAGGTGCACCTCCTTTTCCGGGAGCCCATCTCTAAAGAACTCCATAGTTAAGCGTGCTCAGCTTGGAGTAGTACTAGGATGAGTGACCAGTCGGGAAGTTGATCCTGGCTTGCACGTGAGTGGACAAAAGTGTGCAGTTAAGGCTAGTGGTGGTCTGTGGGGCCAGTCGTCATTCCTGAAACTCTACTAGAGCCTTGGGCAGTGGGCCGGGGCGTTACAAATGGTATCAGAGCCATAACCCCTCCAGTAGGTGGGGCCCACATGGGCATTTGGCATGCCAGTCTTGAGTCGTGCGGTCCAGGCAAGTTGGAAAGGGCTATCCGTAGAGACAAGATGGAGCCGCCCTTGCGCTGGTAGCCGTGGACGGGAGCTGGGTGTCCATGGGCCATTGTGGGTCTGCACTGAAATGGGGTCAGATAATGAGGCCATATAGTTGAGCCTTGACGAGGACGCCAAGAGTCTAAGTGGGGGAGATTGTAACATCCCAGGTTTGAGGCCTAGGATAACATGATCTTAAAAGGAATGATTGGACTACCCATATCACCAAGGTGCACCTCCTTTTCTGGGAGCCCATCTCTAAAGAATTCCATAGTTAAGCTTGCTCAGCTTGGAGTAGTACTAGGATGGGTGACCAGTCGGGAAGTTGATCCTGGCTTGCGCGTGAGTGGACAAAAGTGTGCAGTTAAGGCTAGTGGTGGTCTGTGGGGCCAGTCGTCATTCCTGAAACTCTACTAGAGCCTTGGGCAGTGGGCCGAGGCATTACATGCCACAACACCAAAGATTAGGGTATAACCCTTGCATCTGAGTTATGATCACATTTGCTTTCTATCACATAGAACTGGAGACATCATTACAACTACTCTCTATAACCTTGAGATCTATATGTCAGAGATAAACCCTCCATGCACCTGCATATACTCAACAATATATGACTTTGGGTTCCTTCTCACAATTATAATTGTTACGAGGATTACACATTGCACTTTTTGACAAGATCTGATGTTGATATAGTTCTACAGTCACATGATAATACAGAATAAAGTTACACTTGGTCAATTAAGCTAATTAAATCTTTTTGACTGCATTAATCAAGTTACATGCAAAGCACTCAGATGCATTTGTGAAATAAATCATATATCACAACATTAAAAGATATAAAACATATAGAATAAGTTTATGTTACTCGGTGACGGTATATATCTAACCATCCTTGGTCACAGAAATGACCAAACCACAAATTTGGGCACATAAAAGCCCTATTTGTCATTTAGACCATAATAATCGTCACACCCCAATGTTAATAACATAGATAAGTTATTAATCATGATGTTGATGAAACATTAATTGGTCTATATCAAGATGTATGGTCCTAGACATAATGTTATTCACTTGAATGTGAGCCAATATGAGTGTTTGTTGAACCAGAGGGACAAATATGTAATTTGACCGGCTTATGATGATATATTGATTCTAGTAGAAATTAGAGTTGATTGTTAGGTTGAGAAAAAGGTTCTATATGATTTTTATGGTAGTTGAATGTAAAAGGAAAAAGACAAAGGCAAATGGTCTAATCATATAAACTTCATGACATTTTGAGACAATCCTGAAATTTTAGTGAGGCTTGGAATTGGTATGGTCAATGTTGGGTAGCAATCAGACAAAGGATGCACCCTATGAAGATCTTAGAAAAAAAGAAGTTCAATAAAGATATACGAGTAATGACTGCTTGAGTTTCCAGTACTACATAGTATCCACAAGTCCTTTCACGAGTAACTAGGATGAAAAAGGACTATTATATGTTTCCTTCCTTCCAGAGAGACACATTTATTGCCTTCTCCTCATTAGCTTTAGATTAGTTTTGGAATGGTAGAATGAGATCAAATATTTCCTCTATGACCTTGAAATCTGATCAAATGCAAAACACCCATGATGAATTGGATTAAGATGTCAGGGTGGCCATAGGACTCAGTCCATGATCAGAAAGTATGAAAGTATTTGGATTCTATTTGGGATAGGAATTATGGTATCTATAAGGATCATTAGTGTGTATAAGAAGGAGTATCACACCAAAACATTAGGATCTCTACCGAAAAACAAGAGAGGGTGTTATTGGCAAGACGAAATCTTAAGGACCAGGAAATAGGTAGAGAACCACGACACTGGTCCATTTTAGATTTCAAATAGGGAAAATGGCAGCACAACCTTTGTATTCAAGGAATTGATATGCTCACAAGAGATATTTTTGACGGTGAGGTTCTAAAGTAGACATCCATGAGTTAGTGAGGAGCAGATCTTACAAAACCTCTCCAGTGAACTATTGATCAACCAGAAAGGAGGCCATGGTGATAAATGTATAGTGGTGGAAATGGGGCTCTCTCCTATCAACAAGATGGAGGGAATGTAGAAGAAGGTGGTAGAGTTTTGTCTCCAGTGGGGTGTGGCTTGATGCCAACTGAGGAACAACCAGGAGGCCACTGGAGGGGATCCACCTCAACCCATGTTCCATCATAGTAAGTGTGGGTTCCACACGAGGGAGAGTAAGATAAATGGAGGAAAAGGAAGGTAACAATGTCTTTGTGCTAGGGATTATTGGATCCCAAGGCTGATCCATAAGAAAAGAACAAGATATGAAAAGAAAAGAGAAGGGACACATCAATAGTCATATTCAAAAGAGATATTTAGAAACTTGTGGACATAATATATTTATAAAGGTAATTTCCTTTACACCATGGATCTTGTGATACAGTTATTCAAACTTAGCAAATAAGGCATCACTGGAAAGGTATTGAAGAGTAAATTTCTATACAAATACTCAGTTGAGGTGATTTGTGGCTTAATTATGTGAAAGATTTTGTGGAAGCAAACATGTATAATAATTATCTATATGCCATAAGTTATGATAGGAGTACAAAATTTTTATGACATAAGTTTATATGATCATATTTGAAGCCAAAATATAAGTACAAGATCTAATCGTATTGTTCTGATAAATTTAATTTATTATTATGAGTTTTTCCTTTAGAGGTACTATGGTGATTTGAGGTATCAAATTATGATATAAAATTTGGATAGAAGATTTGAAATCATATTTTCAGTTATGAATAGTTCAAATACTGGTTATTTCAAGTTCAGTATATGTTTGACATATTTTAAGGAATTAATGATTAGATAAGTTAGGTTTGTGATTCTAATTTTTGAGATTCATGAATTAAGGATATTACTAATGATATAAATGTGTGGAGATAATATATTTTTAGGATTCATGATCACAACAATTTTTATTAGAGGATACCATGATGTGTACCACACACATAGGAAAACTTTAACATGTGTACGAGGACATATAGAGTGTACTGAAGTAACATGAGGTTTTTTAACATAGTTTGGATATATGTATAGTAAAATTGTTTTTAGGAAGGCTACGGATTGACAAAGACTTAAACATATATTAAGGTTTTCCATCAGCCTTTGTTGACTGGATTTGACTTCTTCTCTCATCAGCAAATGGATTGTGCTCTCTGAGTATTAAGAACGAGTCAAGAAATTTTAATTGCTTATATTTATAAAATCAGTTATATTGAATTTGCATATATATTTCCAATCGATACTTTCTAGAAAAATGTTTATAATTTAGATTATGTATTTTCAGTGTAGTGTTCTCATTGAAGATTATAATCATAATATTAACATCTTTCTTAAAGTCAAACTTAATGTTACAAGTCATTATGCTCAAGAATAATGTTAAGAATAAGATAATAGATGATGTTGATCCTTCCAAGATGATTTGCCTTTTGGGCACATATTCAAGCTCTTAAGAGCTATGTTAATATTCGTGCTCTTGAGAGCAATGTTATTTATCAAGATCCTGAGAGCAATGAGCATTTTAGTACATTATATTCAAGCTCTTGAGAGCAATTTTAGTTTCAATCTCCTAAAAACAATAATATGTGTGAAGGGAGACATAGCCAAACTAAGATAATAACATCAATGATAAAGATAATAAAGATAAATGTAAGTGAAATAAAATCATTAGCTAATTTAATTCATGTTTTTAAAATTACATTATATTTCATGTTCATATAATGTTACTTAGAGTCACTTATTCTAATATGTATTCAGTCTTTCTTTGCATGGTTGGGGATGAGATGTTTTTAGAATAGAAGAATAAAGGAGCATACCCATCAAGAAGAGCTAAAAGTTTGGCATGGTGGGATTCCATCTACATGATCCAAGAGTCTAAGTTAGGATTTCATGATGCTATATTGTGCATTTTTTGTGAAGCCCTATGTGATGAAGTTTATTATAGAATTAATTAGAATATCTTACATGCACTAGATTTTATGCTTTCTTTTTTTATTATTGTGATGGATATAATGTGTGTGACACTCCCTAGTGAAAAAATATGTGCTCTCGCTATAAAAATTGGGGTGTTACAATATGGTATCAAACCAATAATGTAGATGTTCACCAGGAATATTTTCATACGGTTAGTTAAAATTACCCAAAAGAAGTCGAGTGAGACTAGTGTCTAGATTTAGAGAGATAGTAGTATCCATAGATACATAAGAAGTGAGTGAATGATAGTAGAATCCAAAATAGAGGCATGTTCATATGATAGAAGTTGAAATATGAGTTAGGGTTGTATCTAACTACTTTGAACTTCACATGTTAAGTGTAGATTTGCATGTTGCATGTCTTCTCTCTTTCCATCATGTATGTGGCATGGGACACAAGGTTATGGGGTATTTTATAGGGAATTCCATGTGCATAACTATATACTTATGATGCTTTCTCCAGTCTTTTATGTGCATGTGGTTGGGACATGTGTACTAGCGAGGTGTTAAGATAAGTATGATAAGACATGCCACCTTTAGAGATATTAGTGGATGGAATGTACCAGGAGGTGATAGAGTTGACATGAAAAGTTTGAGGTAGGTGGTCACTTAAACCTAACTTCATACTTGAACCCTAGAATACATATCAAGGACATATGCACTAACTTAAATAATTAAGTTGTGAGGATCCTATTTGAGCCTCAACTAGAACCCCAAGGTATGTATCCCCTTTGATTTGGCCTAATTTCAAGGAAAAAATTCCTAATAAGGTGGGTAGTATCGTCACACATGATCTTGATAACATAGATAAGTTATTAATGATGATGTTGATGAAACACAAATAGGTCGATATCAATAAGTATGGCCCATGTATAATGTATTTCACATGAATCCAAGCCAAAATGAGTGTTTAGTGAACTAGAGGGACAAATAAGTAACTTAACAACCTTATGATGCTATATTGATTCTGTTAGAACTTGAAGTTGATTGTTGGTTAAGAAAAAGGTTTTATTAAAATTTTATAATAGTTGGATGTAAAAGGAAAAGGACATAAGTCAATGGGTCTTTTGTGTTGTATGATCAATTTTATGTCAATGGTAAATTCTTGTACACCGAGGATATTATGACAGGGTTATTCAAACTTAGTAAATAAGGTGTCGTTGGAAAGGTATTGGAGAGTATATTTTTATAAAAATACTAAATTGAGGTGATTTATGGTTTAGTTTCATGTATAATAGCCATCTATATGCCATAAATTATGATAGTAGTATAAAAATTTTATTAGATAAGTTTGCATGATCATATTTGAAGCCTAGAATATAAGTAGAAGATTTGATTGTAGTGTTTTCATAAAATTAAAATTGTTATGATTAGTGTTTCCTTTGAAGGTACTATCTTAATTTGAGGCATCAAATGATGAGATAAGAATTGGTAAAAAAAAGTTTGAAATCATATTTTGAGTTATAAATCATTCAATATTGTTTATTTCAACTTTAGTATATATTTGATATATTTTATGGAATTAATGACTAGGTAGGTTAGGTTGTGATTCTAATTTTTGATATTTATGAATTGAGAATATTGTTAATTATCTAAATGTGTGAAGATAATACATTTTGAGGATTCATGATCATATCAATTTTTGTTGGAGGATGTAATGATATGTACCACACACTTAGGAAAACTTTAGCCTGCATAGAGGATATATATAGTCTATTAAAATAGCGTTAGGTTTCTGAATATAGTTTTGATAAACATATATCAAATTTTTTTATAGGAAGGCTATGGATTAATAAATACTTAAACATATATTAAGGTTTTCCATTAGCCTCAAGAGACTGGATATGACTTCTACTCTCACTGATAAGTGGATCATGCACTCTAACAACCAAGTCTGGGTCAATGAATTTTAATCTCTTATATTTATAAAAAAAATAGTTATACTGATATTACATATATATTCCCAATCAATACTTACTAGAAAAATGCTTATAATTCAGATTATGAATTTTCAATATATTGTTATAATTGAAGATTATAATGATAACATTAACATATTTCTTAAGGTCAAAGTTAATGTTTCAAGTCATTATGCTCAATAATAATGTTAAAATAAGATAATAGATGATGTTGTTTCTTCCAAGATGATTTGCCTTTTGGTCACATATTCAATCTCCTGAAATCTATGTTTAATATTTAAGCTTGTGAGAGCAATGTTATTTTTCATGGTCTTGATAGAAATGAGTGTTGGTATGTATGCCCTGAGAGCCAATCATGGGATGATTGATGGGATGCATCAAGATTGATTTGATAAACATCAAAGGCAAGCTTCCAATTCTTTCTGGTTCAGTCATATGAAATAATGATAGAACAGATTGAATGTCTAGAGAATGACTATACTCAATGACGTATGCTTTCAGGTTCAGGACCTGAACGATGAGATCATACAGATTCTTAAGATTTTGTACATTCTTATTATGTCCCTAGTCAGATGTCATTGTGGAAGGTAGATAGACAACAATGGCACACAAGACTAGATTGTGGTGTTGGTTGATGATAGAATCTTGTTAGTCATGATATGGAGATATCAAACCAAACACATAGGTACTTGTTAGAGAACAAGTGTACCAGAAAGACCCACCGTGAGTTTTACACATGGAACCATGACATGGTAGTCACAGTCAGTTCTCACAGTGATGGTGGTGAGTGTGATTCTTTGACCTGAAATCACTACACTCAACACATGTCGTTGGGTACAATTTGACATCATCAAACGCAGTCCTGAAACATGGGTTGTTATAAAGGTGATGATTGGGTGGCTTTGACACATGGGGATTTTGAGGGGTGAGTGATAGATATGGGATTTGTCCCTCCTAAGGGAGTTTGATATATGTGGCCACTTAATGAGTAGGATTGAGATAGGCGTGCACACACATGTGTGAATCAGTATGTGATATTGATGTCATACATATCTCCTCCAATCTACTCTGAGATCAAGAAAGTGAATGAAAATTGACAGGATGAATGTTCCATGCCTCGAATTCATTCGGGATATCAGTGACAAAGGAATTATACATTCACTGTAACACCATTCACAGATTGTAGGATTGAAAGTTGTTCTCCAACTTTCCTTTTCACTTGGGTAGCACTGATGTGCGACTAGGCACCGCTCTTTACTTGTGAAGTCATAAGTGTTATGGACTTTCACTGCCAACGTAAAATGGACCTGTAGGGTCACACACAAAGGATTTAACCTGGAAGAGGAGTTTGTCCACAAATGATGTTTAGTTTGATTACTAAAGGAGTTTAGTAGTTTAATTAAACACTCAATTAATTGATAGCTCAATATCATAGTGTTCAAGGTGTTGGACCAATTGATTAGAGTATCAGATTGATTGAAACTGCAATTGACTGATTTTGCACAGTCTGCACTCCCAACCGATTGGCTCATATGATAAATGGATCGGCTCAGCTTGGTGAACCGATCGGCTCAGTTGGTGAGTTGACCTACTCAGGTCACTGAACTGATTGGTTCAAGGTGTTGAATCGATCGGCTTAATTTACCAACCGAGCAAGTTGAGAAAGTCAGGTTGGTGAGAAAATTACTTTCGTTTCACTTGTCCAATTTGATTGGAACAAGGATTGGTACTTGGATCAATTCGAAAAAAAAGAGGAAAAGTCAATCAGGAACTGATCTGGGGAGTGAACCAACTGGTTCATACTTGAACCGATCGGCTCAACTACCCCAACCGACCGGTTAAGGTGTGAACCAATCGGCTTAGGTCCCCAACCGATCGGTTCATACATGAGATGATCGGTTCAACTGCCGCAGTGTGTCAAATTTTGTGGAAAATCTCGAACCCTTCTACTCCTGCTTTAATCCCGCATTGCCCGGGGTAGTGAACCCGGTCCCATGACCCTCCTATATATAGGGGTATTGGGGGCTTCTCAAGCACAACTCAGAACACCGGTTGCTCTACAAAGTTGTCGTTCTCTCTGGTTGTGGTAACCAGGAGAGCCCGAGCAAGTGCTACTCGATTAGGGAGGCACAACAAGGGAAATACAACTACAGAAAAGTGACTGGTTGCAGGAGAGTGTGTCGGTGACTAGTACGTTGACAGGAGGGTACAACTCCTACCGGTGCCTTATGCAACAAGGCGATTGGAGTTCTAGGTGGTCTGTGTGGACTATTACATATGCACAAGATTTCTGCCGCTTGGAGGACAGCTGTCAATCCCGACAGTCCCAGTGAGGCTAGGAGTTTCACAGACTCCATCCAAGATCAGAGGTGAAGACCACACGAGCCGCAAGGTAATGTCGCCGAGCAAGCCTCGGGACAAGGTATGTCTCTACAAACCATCCTTCCTACTGTATAGACGTTGATGTGATTCCTTTATATTGGGTTTGGGGAGAAGAAAAAATTTGTTTCCGCTACCTTCTTTGTCTCCCCTAAAACCCAACAGTGGTATCAAAGCCACTTCAATTGCTCTATACTTTAGGATTATCGATGTGATAGATTTTGGTTTTTCGCCTTTATTTATTGCATACGATGCTAATAAAATTGGATTTATGCATGTCCAATCCTAAGTCCACAAATCCCAATATACATATATGATATGTAATATGAATGCACTCGATATGTGTCGCCCTTAAATGAGTTTTGTGGTGGATGTATAGCGTGGTTATGGCCAATAAACCCTATTTCTGTGTATAGTTGAATGTGATTGCTTGCATCTCGGTCTGCGCACCAATTCCTTACCTCCTTTTCTTGATGTAACTCGAGATAACTCGAGATTTCTTTCCTACCTCTACTCCCCTCAAATGTAACTTGGGGTTTCTCAATTTAAATGTAAATAGGATAGATCCTTTTATATTTCCTGTTATGTCAAAGAACGGAGGACAATCTGATGACAACTGAGACGATCCGTTCAAGGCATGAACCGATCGGTTAGCATTCTAGATGAATGGTTCGAGGAGCAAGACGAGCGGGTGGTGACCTGAGGAGATGCACGACAACCAGTGAACCGATCGACTAGAGGCGCCAGACGATCGGCTGGTGGCACCCAACCGACCGTCCTGATGGTGAGTCGATCAATCATGGAGATGAGTTGATCAAACCCAGAACGGCAAAGCACAGAGTTCATCTTGTACAGGTTGCATGTGATGTGGACCTAGATGACCATGATTCCTCTTGGCTCGAGGAATCACATTAGGATGGCCATAATCATTGCTTTTATCGTTTTGCATATTTTCTATTGGATATAGCATGTATATGATACGTACTATGTATTGTGGTGATTGGATATGTATATGTACCTATAAAAACCAAATCCCTCATTAAATATTAAAGTTTTAGATGCCTTCCAAATGCGACACACGTGAAAAGCTTGATAGGGTAAGTGTGGGCACGCCCTAGCGTGGTGCATCGTCTATCTCGTGGAAGCATGAAGGATGGATATGTGGGTCTTCCCTAGCAGGGTGCATATTCATCATGTTGGCTTTGGGTCGGACTTAACAAGGTGACCTAGATAGGATCTAGCACCTTGAGGCATGGAGGTGATCATGGCAAGGAGTTGCATATGACATCTTTAAAGAGTTGCATATGATGCAATTGGAAATAGTTGCCTACCTGGAAGATCTAAGTTGTGGGTGACAGCCCTAGCTGGTCCATGACTCAGAGGATTTCAGGATCTTGACCCACTAGAAGATTGTACGCTGCAATCTTCCTAATTGATGGTGAGGGCTATCAATTTGAACAAAAATAGTGGGAGTGATAATTAATTAAAGTCCTAATTATATAGTCAACCTTTCAAATCAATCAAATAAGTCAAAATTGAGTTTTGGACTAAATTGCATATATTTCCTTTTGTAGTACAAATGACAACAAACAACAATCACTTTTCATTGCGATTGGTCCTTGAAAAGGACAAGATGAATGGGACTAACTTCCACGACTGGTTTAGGAGATTGAGAATTGTTCTCACTCAAGAGCGAAAGCTCTATGTCATGGATACTCCTGTTCCAGAGGAACCTGCTCCTACCGCACTAAAGGTAGAAAGGGATTCTTATAAGAAGCATTCTGAAGATGCCATTGATGCAAAGTGTTTGATGTTTTGCTCCATGAATCACGAGTTGTAGAGACAACATGAGAACATGGGTGTCATTGAGATGATTCAACATCTCAAGAACATGTATGAAGATCAAACACGGCAAGAGAGATATGATGTCTCCAAGGCGATATTCAAGTGTATCATGACAGAAGGAGATCCAGTTGGTCCTCACACACTCAAAATGATTGGGTATGTAGAGAACCTGACAAGACTGGGATTTCCCCTGAGCCAAGAGTTGGCTACAGACATGATACTGCAATCATTGATAGAATCCTACAGTCAGTTTGTGATGAACTGCAACATGAACAACTTTAATAAGTCGTTGACAGAGTTGTTGGGCAAGTTGAGGACAGCTGAGGCACAGATGAAGAAGTACACGCCTAAGTCTATGATGATGATCAACAATAAGAAAGGAAATTCCAAGCATAAGGGCAAGGGTAAGGCTAAGAAAGGTTCTAATGCTAGCCAACAGCCCAAGTCGTCTTCAACTCTCAAGGCTAAGGGAGGTGTGACCAAGAGAGGTAATTGCCACCATTGTCAAAAGCTAGGACATTGGAAAAGGAATTGTCCACTCTATTTGGAAGAACTAAAGAAGAAGGAGGCGACAGACGTCTCCACCTGAAGGTGTCATGAAATAAACTTGTAACACTTTTTGAGGTATATGATACCAAGATATAAAGTGTAAAGCACCCAATAAATGGGGCAAGTGTTGCCGCCATAGATAGGAGTACTTTAGTTTATTTTCAGCTTTGAAGGCATGTAATAGAGTTATGAACTGCTATTTCATATTTTCCAATGGATAGAAACACCTTATTTTTGCATGACAATAATGGCAATTAATAAAGTTGATGTTTACTTGTGGCAATGCCTTGTTTATCTTGTGGTACTTGGTATGCATAAGATAAAATGATACCTAAAAGTTGTTGATAACTCAAACAATCAAATTAGCATAAATAATGAGAAATTCATTTCTAGTTTCCATATGATGGATAAATCTAGACTCTTTTGGTTAGAAAACCAGTAAGAGACATTAATCTCTTAGACATGATTAATCAGTCTTCACTAAGGTAGTGGAAGAATGATTATCCTATTAGGTATAATACATGTGATGTATTTACATACCTATTGGAGTTAATGCTGATACTTCAAATGGTGTTTAGAGAAATACCAATATGAATATCTTTAAGTTTTCAAGAATATCATAGATGAAGTACAAATTTGGTAAAAGTATTAGTTCTTGATGTGATTAAGGCATAAGGATACTTAAACCAAATGTTTGAGAACCTTATGAGTGATTATAATAGTGTATCATAGTGAACTCATGGTTAAGGCATGGTGATGTCTAAATCAAAAAGGAGTCATACTCTAAGTAGTTAGAGGATGATTATCAAATAACTAAGTTCTTCTTAAATAAAGAATACCCTACACTAATAAAGGACATTAAGAATCACAAAGAGTTGTGAGTTCTTATATCCTTGACAGATACACCCCGATTATCTATGTGATGAGTTGGCCATGTGATGAGTCAACTATCTAGATGAATATGAGGAACCAGATTTTGAGTTATGGTTTATGACCATTATTACATCATAAATGACTTCCATGTGAACCATAAGGCATGACCTTGATGGTAGCACCCATTGGAATGAAATCCATAAGTGTGAATGAGTCTCAAGCGTTAAGACACATGGATAACATTTTGAGAATGATGATGCTTGTTAATTACAACTTAATGAGTAAGATATTTGGCATACGGATACTAAAACCACATTCCTATGAGGAATAAAACAAGGATGTGTATGTGACACAACCTATAAGGTTTATGAATCCATTAATGCAAATGAAGTCTATAAGTTACAATGGACTAATAAATGTGATTGATTAAGTACAAGCAACTCAGAGCTGGATCTTTACTTAGATGATATAGTCAAAGGGTTTGACTGATATGTCAAAGATAAAGAAGGGATCTATGATTTAGTGGGAGAGTATTTGCATTCCACATGTTGATGAGGAATGAGATGTTCTAAGAATGGAATTCTTTGTGGAAATTATCTTTAGGGAAGATAGAGATGTTTCCTATGTGATAGGAATAGAGATCTATAGAGATAGTTCTCGAAAACCTCTTGACCTGAAAAGAGAGAGCATACATTGGCAATCTATACTGAAGGGTTCAGTGTGCACAGATTCAGTGGGAGAAAACTTTTCCATGTTATATGGAGTTAGTATCCCAAGGCCAAGTGTCCAATTCTTATGAAGAATGGGAACACTAAGAATAGATATGGATCTATCATGTATGTAATCATCCCATTATCTAGCATGTATGGTCATAGCAAGAATAAAATGCATTCATCATCTTGTATGTAGGACATGACAATATGATGTGCTCATCCTGATAAGTCGTATGTGGGACATGACGAGTGGATGTTTGTCTAGTTCCAGTAAAGGTTACTGGAATACCATAAGAACTTGATAAGTACTTGAGAAGTACTAGTTCTATGGAAATAAGGAAGGGTTCACTGTAAAGAGTTACACTGATGCGAACTTCCGAAAAGGACAGAAAAATAAAAACAAAATATATATGGGATATATAAAAGTGAATGTTTGTTGATAAATGGAAACATTCCAATAAAGTCATTTAAAAGGAAAAGATGTGTATCCATGTGTTAGAGAACATTAGTGGATGCTATATGGATCTGGAAGTTCATGAGATGAACTTATAGATATTCCGATCTTTGATGACAAGTAAGGAGTACTTGGTCATGCAATGTGGCTAAAGGTTAGCAAAGGAATACTAGATCGCATATTATGGCAACTCCATCTCATACGTGTGACATACAGTGAAGAGATTAGAGACATGCAATTAATACCGACTTTGGCAAGGTGTTGCCATAACTCACTATTTTAGCACTAGAGCACAGTAACATGTGGGACATGTTTGAAGATCACTATGAATATGATTCAAGGGTGATTGGCTCGCAGTGCAAGTGGGAGTTTGTTGGTATGTATGCCCTGAGAGCCAATCATGGGATGATTGGTGGGATGCATCAAGATTGATTTGATAAACATCAAAGGCAAGCTTCCAATTCTTTCTGGTTCAGTCATATGAGATAATGATAGAACATATTGAATGTCTAGAGAATGACAGTACTCAATGATGTATGCTTTCAGGTTCAGGACCTGAACGATGAGATCATACGGATGCTAAAGAGTTTGTACATTCTTATTATGTCCCTAGTCAGATGTCATTGTGGAAGGTAGATAGACAACAATGACACACAAGACTAGATTGTGGTGTTGGTTGATGACAAAATCTCGTTAGTCATGATATGGAGATATCAAACCAAACACATAGGTACTTGTTAGAGAACAAGTGTACCGGACATACCCGCCGTGAGTTTGATACATGGAACCATGACATGGTAGTCACAGTCAGTTCTCATAGTGATGGTGGTGAGTGTGATTCTTTGACCTAAAATCACTACACTCAACAAATGTCATTGGGTACACTTTGACATCATCAAACGCAGTCCTGAAACATGGGTTGTTATAAAGGTGATGATTGGGTGGCTTTGACACATGGGGTTTTTGAGGGGTGAGTCATAGATATGATATTTGTCCCTCCTGAGGGAGTTTGATATATGTGGCCAATTGATGAGTAGGATCGAGATAGGCGTGCGCATGCATGTGTGAATTAGTATGTGATATTGATGTCATACATATCTCCTCCAATCTACTCTGAGATCAAGAAAGTGAATGAACATTGACAGGATGCCTGTTCCATGCCTCGAGTTCATTCAGGATATCAGTGACAAAGGAATTATACATTCACTGTAACACCATTCACGGATTGTAGGATGGAAAGTTATTCTCCAACTTTCCTTTTCACTTGGGTAGCACTGATGTGTGACTAGGCACCGCTCTTTGCTTGTGAAGTCATAAGTGTTATGGACTTTCACTGCCAACGTGAAATGGACCTGCAGGGTCACACACAAAGGATTTAACCTGGAAGAGGAGTTTGTCCACAAATGATGTTTAAATTGATTACTAAAGGAGTTTAGTAGTTCAATTAAATACTCAATTATTTGATAGCTCAATATCATAGTGTTCAAGGTGTTGGACTGATTGATTAGAGTATCGGATTGATTGAAACTGCAATTGACTGATTTTGCACAGTCTGCACTCCCAACTGATCGGTTCATATGATGAACCGATCGGCTCAGCTTGGTGAACCGATCGACTCAGCTTGGTGAACCGATCGGCTCAGTTGGTGAGTCGACCGGCTCAGGTCACTAAATGGATTGGTTCAAGGTGTTGAATCGATCAGCTCGATTGACCAACCGAGCAAGTTGGGAAAGTCAGGTTGGTGAGAAAATTCCTTTCATTTCACTTGTCCAATTTGATTGGAACAAGGATTGGTACTTTGATCAATTCAAAACAAAAGAGGAAAAGTCAATCAGGAACTAATCTAGGGAGTGAACCGATCGGTTCAGACTTGAACCAATCGGCTCAACTACCCCAACCGACCGGCTAAGGTGTGAACCGATCATCTCATGTCCCCAACCGATCAGTTCATGCATGAGACGATTGATTCAACTGTCGTAGTGTGTTAGATTTTGTGGAAAATCTCAAACCCTTCTACTCCTGCTTTAATCACGCATTGCTTGGGGTAGATAACCCTGTCCCATGACCCTCCTATATATATGGGTATTGGGGGCTTCTCAAGCACAACTCAGAACACCAGTTTTTCTGCAAAGTTGTCATTCTCTCTGGTTGTGGTAACCAGGAGAGCCTGAGCAAGTGCTACCCGATTAGGGAGGCACAGCAAGGGAAAGACAACTGCAGAAAAACGACTGGTTGCAGGAGAGTGTGTCGGTGACTAGTACGCCGACAGGAGGGTACGACTCCTTTCGATGCCTTGTGCAATAAGGAGATCAGAGTTCCAGGTGGTCTGTGTGGACTATTACAAAGGCGGGAGATTTATATCACTCGAAGGATAGTTGTCAATCCCGACAGTCCCGGTGAGGCCATGAGCTGCACAGACACCGTCCAAGACCGGAGGTGAATACCGCGCAACCCGTGAGGTAACGTAGCCGAGCAAGCCTCGGGACAAGGTATGTCTCTACAAACCATCCTTCCTACTGTATAGACGTTGATGTGATTCCTTTATACTGGATTCGGGGAGAAGAAAATTTTTGTTTCCGCTGCCTTCTCTGTCTCCCCTAAAACCCAACAATGAGCACTTTGGTGCATTTATATTCAAGCTCTTGAGAACAATGTTAGTTTTTAACTCTTGAAAGAAATAATACACTAGTACACATACCATCTTTAGCATTAGTTATAATTTCCCTATAATGTTAGTTCTATATTTACACCTATGTGGGCAACACTACAACAAAGTCCCTTTTGTGTCGATATTGGGGGACAGAAAAAACGGACAACACATGTCCATCGTCAGTTTCTATAAAAATGGAAAGTAATGACTCAAAATGATATTTGTATCATGCTAATTCTCTGCACCTTCAATTTGTGACAAAGAACCGATTCTATAGTCAAACCTCTACCATCAGTTATCCTAATAAAAAAGGATGCAATATGTACTTTGCACTTTGAAAAACTCCAACTCTATGTTGTCAGTTTGTATAAAAACTGATACTATAGACTGGCTTGTAGTATGACCATGATGGGCAACACGACAGTTTGAGAATAGTTGTGTCGTCAATTTAACATAAAAATGTGTGACTCATCCGGTCTATAGCATTAGTTTTCTAAAGAAACCGACGACAAAGATCTACAACATCATTTTTTGTAACAATCAAAACTACAAGTATGTTATTTCTTATAGCAGGTCTGCAAACCTATTGTCCAGCTATTCAGCAGGATGCATAATCTTTAGTTCATTAGAAATGTAGGTTTCATCCTATATTTAGCTTAACAACATGCCAGCATACCTGTAAAAGTTGTAATAAAAAACACATACACAACTCATCCACACACATACATTTCCATTCTTCAATTCCATTCTCTTCACCATTTAATTCCATTCGCATGCACATACACAATTTAGAAAATGCATATATAATATCAATTCTCCAATTCCATTCTCGTAACATGTACAGATGCAATTCTCATGGTATTCATTCATCTTCACATTCATTCACACACATGAATATATACACACATCATTCACATATGCACTAACAATTCACCTGCATGAAATTTAAAGTTGCAAAAAGTCATAACCACCATGTGTATATAGAAATAATGACATCAAGGTTCAGAAAACTCATATTTTATTCCAACCAAGTTCAGAGTTGAGTTCCTTAACTAAGATGTGTGCCCATTCTTCCATTTTTTATCTATATCTTCTTTTGTATAGGATTTTTTCGTTTCAAACAGCTACAAAGAGAATGACATAATTCCAGAGTTCAGTTTGACTTTTTCATATTATGAAATGAGACTATTTACTTATAATGATCAAGAATGTATAGATTACCTTTTGTGTACAATGAATGTCTAGTGTCGCCTATATGACAATCAAGTCCATATACCGCACCACATAGTATATGCATGCCCAACCATTATCTTATATAGGTCACTATAAATTTATATTTATAGAAATTGTTAATAAATAAAGTAAGCATAGTTGGCATATATATGCATTAGAGTTAGAAAAATACCTCAACATTTATCTAACTTAATAATTTCTTTTATTGTGTACATTTCCTCTAACCTTTTTGAATTCTTTATAGCCCTATAAGTTAAAATAACACGTTTAATCGAATTAGTAAATAATCATGTAATTAATGATGCAGACATTAATATATGTTGACAGATATAAAAATTTACTCTCATAAATAGTGCCTTTTTCATTACATGTTCTCACTGTCTACTTTGTCACCCAAAGGATCTAGATAATACACAGTTAGTGTCTCGAGAACAATTACCAACAACAACCAGTAATTATTATTGAGTGAAATGAAGGAAAACAAAAGATACTCAAAATTCAAAATGAAATATAATTCATAGTCAAAATTGTAAGCAAAGAGTCTGAAACTTACCCAACATTGGAAGTAACTATAATTATGCTCTTTATTGCATTATCAAAATATTTAAGTGCGGTAGTGCGGTAATCACTAACAGATTTTGGGTCTTTATCTACATGGCTAATCAATGGGGGAACTAGAAATACCACATTGGTTAGTGTGAACTCTCCACATATCCTACATTAGTGGTTGCAAAATGTATATATATGCATTAATATATGAGATTTTGCATTGAAATTATCGAGAGAATCTTTATTGTTTAAAGCAAAACAAGGACAATGAAAGACATGAAAGAAATCGATAAGGGCTTTCTACCATGCCATAACTCATAGGGTGGTTTCTATAAGGAAGAGTGAGTGAAAATCCAGTTTTTCACAAAATGAGGTGGTAATGGCTTTGGCCCAAAACTTCTTAAGAGTATCATACTCCAAATGTATGGTCCTAGCCATTTCCTGTAAAGACCTATTCTTTCCCTCTACAACCCCATTTTTTTAGGTGTATGTGGAGAAGAAAAGTTGTTTGTATAACCATATTCCTCACAAAACTTCTCAAAAAAATCATTTTTAAATTCTCCTCCATAGTCACTATGAATAAAGATGATTCAGCGAGAAACTTTGTTTTCAACCCATTTGCAAAAAGTAGAGAAAACATCGAGAGCATCACTTTTTGAAACTAAGAAGGTTCAATATAGTGAGAGAAATCATCGACAATCATGAGGCAATACTTTCTACCACAAAGAGATTGAGTTCTCATTGGTCCAAATAGATCAATGTGAAAAAGTTCAAGAGCTCTCTTAGTACTAAGGACCCCTTTGGATCTAAAAGAGGATTTGGTTTGTTTTCCATGTGTACAAGGTTGGCATTCCTCATCCTTCTCAAAGTCCAACTTAGAAAGTCCTTTGACTAATTCTTTTTTTCTCAACTTCTTCAATTGATGCATATGTACATGACCAAGCCTATGATGACACAAAGATATATCACTTTTATCAACAACAAGGCATTTACTAAGAATAGACTTAAGAGAATCAAGAACAGTAACATAAAGATTTCCATTTATAGTTCCCTTATATATGACATTGTAGGCGAGGGAATCTAGAAGCAAGCATACAAGTGAGGGGAATAAAACAAGATAACTATTAATACATAATTGGCTAACACTAATAAGATTGTGATGTAGGCCATCTACAAGAAGAACATTCTTGATGCATAGTGAATCACCCACATCATCTTAACCTATAACTTTACCTTGGTTGTTATCCCCAAAAATCATTGATCCTCCTTTCTTTTCTGTGAAATTGTTGAAAAGGCTCATCTCACTGGTCATGTCCTTGGAGTAACCACTATCAACAATCCATTTTCCTTTTACCTACAAGAAAGAGATATGTCGGTGCCCAATTCAAACCTTGGGATTAAGAGTTATCTTGGGGACCCATTTCATATTCGGGTTGGTCCCTTCTAATTGTATGGACAATAAGTAGAATAATGATCATCACTTTTGTAATGTGCACAAACCATAGGGTTCTTAGAGTCGGATGACACTCCATGGAAAAAACGAGATTCCTTGCTCTTTTTCTTTCCCTTGCCCTTACTTTGAGATCCCTCATATCCCAAACCACTTTTTCCAATTTGTTTGGTAGAGTGATCTAGGAGTTCATTGAGGGACTTTTTCCCTTTGAGGAACTTTTGCAAGGAAGCTCTAAGCTTGTGATTATCATCTCTAAGAGTAATTAGAGTAGAAGAAAGGCTAGCTAAATCATATTGAGCATGAAGCAAGTTAGCCTTTAAACAAAGGGCTTTAGTAAGATAAGAATCTTTTTATAAAGTAAGACTAGCTACTTCATTACTAGGAAATAAAGGTCTAGAAGCAATATCATTAACTTTAGCAAGAAATATAGTATTTTCAACTCTAACCATAATAAGCTCATCAAGATAGATTCTATATTCATCCTTAATACCATCACATAGATGCCTAAGATCATTAAACTTGGAAAAGGCTTGTCATTTTCAGTTCTAATCGAAACAAGTTCATTAAGGCAAGTTTGGTTTTCAATTCTAAGACTATTGACGTTCTTAAGATAAATACCATTCACTACCTCAACTCCATTATATTTCAATTCAAGTTCAAGAAACTAACCTTGCAAGGAATCTATGCTATCAAGATGGACTTTTCATTTTGCTCAAGGAAATCAATTTTAGCGTACAAGTCATCCATAATTTTCCCTAACCTTTTCTTATTAGATTTGCATTTAGAGTAAGAAGAATGGGAAGCATTAAGCATGTCAATGAGAGCTTCTTTAGATAGTTCATTCAAACTTACCTCACTTACCTCACATATTTCTTCACTAGTTGCAGCCATGAGAGCAAGGTGACATTCTCCCTCATTGAAGCTAGAATCACTAGAAGAAGACTCCTCCCATGTGGCATGCCCTACATTCTTACTTCTTCTTTGCTTCTCGTCCTTCCTCTTGAACTTGCTTTCCTTCTTGTAGTCCTCCTTATTCTTGGAGTTGCTCTTGTAGTAGGACTTATTTTCCTAAGGGCAATCATTCTTGTAGTTTCCCTTTTGACCACACTCATAGCACCTTGGAGTGGAGGAACATGAGTGCTTCCCTTTGAAGTGCTTCTCCTTGGAGTAGTTGGCTTCATGATCACTAGGGGCTTCATCTTCACTAGTTGGAGGAGTAGCCCGATAAGCAAGTTGTTGTTAAAGAATAATGGCCCCCACTTGATCTTTGAAGGTATTTTCCTTCATCTTCTTAGACTCCACTTCTAGATTTTCTTCCTTTTCTTGCTTGTCAAGCTAGGCTCATAGGCTTGGATATTTCCAATGAACTCTTAGGTTTCCATTTCACCAAGGCTTCTTGTTTCTTCAATGGAGGTCACCTTGGATTGTCGTCTCTTGGGAAAAGATCAAAGAATATTGGAGTTTATAGTGCCTTGATCCAAAGGTTGTCCTAAAGAAGCAAGTCTATTCACAATGGTGTTGATCCTATAATACATGTCCACCACTCTCTCTTTCTTACCCATCTTGAAGTTCTCAAGGAGACCTTTGAGTTTGTACACCTTGGACTCCTTGACTTTCTTGTTCATGGTTAATGCATAGTTTGTTCCATATCTTGTAGGCGGTGTCCTAGGAAGAGACCCGGTTGAATTCGGAAGGAGTGAGGGATGCATAGATGATGCTAATTGCCTTCTCATTCAGGTGGTATTTCTTTAGGATAGCTTCTTACCAAGTAGCCACATCTCCTCCCTACTCCTTGTAGGGAAGGATGACCACTTTCCACATGTCGTAGATCATCCCTTGCAAGTAGAACTACATCCTTCGCTTCCAGTAGAGGAAGTTTGTGTCATCGAAGATTGGAGGTATTGTGGAGAATCCACCCTCTAAGTTGAGAGAACCTAGAAGGTTTTTGCCATCTTCTCATCTCATGGGAGATCTAGTCAGAGAAGACCATGGCTCTGATACTACTTGTTGGATTAATGGGCTCTAGTAGGGGGGTTTAATAGAGCTAGAACACTTAAACCAAATTGATTAGACTTCAAATTACTTCAAGATATAAGATTGTAAATATGCAATTTGAGTGCAACTAAAACATACATAACAAGGATGAGAGAGATTGAACGAGATCAAGAGCAAGCTACATATAATGGTTCCAAACTCCAAACTAGGAGAGTGTACATCCACTACTTAGAGAGGTTAACATCTAGGATTTTGCAACCATTGCACCTTCCTTATAATCCATTATAAGAGATATAATTAGACCTTCTTTTTGCAGGGCAAGGATACCAAGCCTTCCTTTTTAAGGATCAAAAGGAGGCAATAAACCTTACAAGGTCTTACCTATCCTTAAACCAAGAGTCTTCAACCTCTATAAGGGATTTCCCACTTTTGCAACGATATGGACAACTTCACCAAGGAGATCCCCTCTTGCAACAAGTTTTTCACCTTGAAGGTGTTACCCACTCTTCTCAAGGATCTTCAACCTTCACCTTCTCCTTCACCAAAGAGAAGCTTTCACCTTCACAACTTGAGAGAAGGGATTGGGAAAGGGAACATTGAGAACTTCATAATGAGTACAATGAAGTAGCTC
Source organism: Alisma plantago-aquatica (assembly GCA_963693085.1). Lineage (NCBI taxonomy): Eukaryota > Viridiplantae > Streptophyta > Magnoliopsida > Alismatales > Alismataceae > Alisma > Alisma plantago-aquatica. The sequence continues at coordinate 731,188,923 of OY856409.1, read as the reverse complement.
TTTGACAAATAACCTATCTCACTCAGATTGACATTTTTATTAGTAAATAATAGAGAGAAAGGGGCTCTTAGTAGGCAAAATCACTCAACTATATCTAGGATCATAGGAAGCAAAGTTGGGATGAAGCCCAAGGGTCCCTATTTATAGTTGGGGATGTCTACTAGTTAGTAGAAGCACTCGAGAACAAATTGTAGTTGTTTGGGGTGTTGGAACAGATCTATTTTTGATATTTACAACACTCCAACAGATAGAAACACTTTTTGCACATTCTATACAGTGAGGTTGGTCGAGTTTCAATAAATCAAACTCGATTGATTTAAGTGTTGGTCGATTTTATCCTAGATGAAACTCGACTAACGACTTAAATTTGTTTTGATTGTGTAGGGGTGTCAGTCGAGTTTGTTCTAGGGAAACTCGGCCAGCCCTAGCATTTCTGAAATCCATCAAGGGTGTCATTCAAGTTTATCAAAGATGAAACTCGACCGAAAAAAGTCCATATAATGAATTTTGGAAAATGTCACTAGAGTGCTTAAACATTGTTTTAAGTGTTCCTGGTTTTTTCTCATCTTAATTACAAGTCATAGCATCAATACAAATGATTACAAAAATTATCCTAAGGGTTTTAGGGTGTTTTCCACAAAAGTGCATTTTCATTGACTTTGGCTTGTATCTGGTCAAGTTGGGGCTTAGTTGAATCGATACTTTTCATGTGCCTAATACTTTAAATCAATCTCAAATAGACATATTAGATATATATGAATGGAATGGTCCAGTCATCATCAAAATATAGACAATGTATAACTGTTAGGTCAACATAAGTGACAAAGAAGCATGTATAGCTTATTAAAATGGATTAATTACATATTAAGCATCATTTAATTTATTATGTCTCATTTTATGGTTTATAAGATATTTTATGTTATTATGACACATAATGATATCAGTGCATCATCTAAATAAACATATGTAGGTTAAGTTAGATAACTACAAAATTGGGTCTAAGTTCCATATATGTTCATTATCGTCGTCATATTAGGGTTTATAGATCCACTACATGGTTATTGTAACATTATCTAGGGTTTATACATGAGTTACTCATTATATATGCAATTAATATTATTTAGGGTAAAAGTGAGTGTATTAGGGTTTATGTGTATCCTTATTTGTCCAAGATTAAAGGTGTAAGCATACAAGCACTCATCCAAGGGACTAGTATTTCTAGAGTCAGGATGCTAAGTTTCGGTTCATTACAACACTCCATCGCTTAAAGAGGAATTTTTCCTCAAAATCTAATCATCCATACACTACCCATCAAATACTCTCCCCACCTAAAATATGTGTGACCTAATGGGTCAACCAAAACTTAAGGTACAAAGATGAGAGTGTTAAATTTCATGAGGGTTAACTTACTCAAGATCACCATAACACTCCATCAAATTCTATATCCTGATATCATCCTACAATGTGGCAGATCCTAGAGTAGCCACCTCATCTAGGGTTTTCACGTTAGATAAGGGCCATATAAGGTACTTAGGTGGAAAGATTAAAAAAAACTATGGGAGTTAAAATTGAAATATTCATAATATAATTGGCTTGTCTTTGGTACCATAATGTAAGGATTGGTATAACATACTCAACTTTGCACCCAATTATGACACAATATAGAAAAAGTAGTATTTTAAAACTTAAATTTGAATCTTTATCATATTAGTCCTCTTCCTTTATTATATTTGAAAATCATTCTATGTTCCATTTATGCACATTTTTCAATAATATCTTAACTTTTGAAATTTAATTTGTCAATGCATCTCTGGAAAGATCATACATTGGTTATCAACTTCTTATACAACTTTGAATTCATTAAAAGAAACAACCCATGAGGGCACTTCGTACAAATAGATTTCATTCAGCTATGAGTGAAGTACTAAGCTATGAGTGAAGTACTAATTTAGAAAGATGTATAACTAGCTTGTGATTGCAGAACTTGGCTACTCAATTGCGATAAATTTTAATTGAATTGGTATAAATCAAGGTTAAGCATGGTCAACAAATCTATTAAATAGTAAACTTATAGTGCATGCCAAAAATGCCTAGCGACCATAACAAATATAAAAACTAATTTATGTGCAACTAATATAGCGCTTTATATCCACCACTAACTAATACCGCAATGGCGGTCGTCCATCCCTTCCTTCAAATCTAGTATCAATGTGAGGAACATGACAATAATCCAAAAATTGTGTGCACATTTGAGAATAGACAGAAGTATAACATGCGTCCTATACATATTCTACAGGACATCCAATCACAATAAATTGTTTCATTCTCACTTCTCTTCAAAATTAAACCCTCTAAACAAATAAGGAGAGAGAAATACATATTGTACACTATAATAAAATTGTATCGGATCCTAGTGAGTTGATATAGGACATGTCCTATAGAACTAGCATATGTATTTTGACTATTAGTGTGAGGAGAGCACACAACTGTAATGATTATCTTACAATAGTAGTGTTGGTATGTATGCCCAGAGAGCCAATCATGTGATGATTAGAATGTGACATTAACTGCCTGATTTGATAATAACAAAGGTGATTTCACCTATTATGTTTGTCTCAGTCATGAGATGATGATACAAACATGGTAGATTTCTAAAGAATGATGTTACTCAATAACGTATGTCTTCAAGTACGTGACTTGAATAATGAGATCATACAAATACTAAGAATACATGCATTCTTGTTATGTCCCTAGTCGGATATTACTGTGTAAGCAAAATAGACAACAATAATACATAATACTAGAGTGTGTGTTAATTAATGACATAGTCTCATTAGTCATGATATGCGATATCAAGTCAAGCACACAAATATATGTTAGAGAACAGTATATCGGACATACACACCATGAGAGTGATACATGGAGACTATGGAATGGCAGTCAGAATTAACTCTCATAGTGATAGTGGTGATTTTGGTTCTTAGACCCGAAGTCACTATATTCATCACATGTCATTCAGTATACTTTGAAATCACCCAACGCAACCCTAAATAAGGATTGTCATAACAATTATTATTGGGTAGTTGTGACACATGGGGATTTGAGTGTGAGTGATTTAAATGGGATTTTTCCCTCCTATATGAGATTGATATCTAGGACCTCTTGATAAGTGAGACTGAGAAATGTACGGCCGTACTCATGTGATTCAATATGTGATATGTGAACTCACATGCATCTCAGTCAGTCTGCTCTAGTTCAAGGAACATACATTGAACGTTGAGAGGGTGAGGATTCCATGCCTCGAGTTCATTCTAGATATCAGAGACAAAGGAACTATACGATCATGGTAACACTAATTGTGGATTGTAGGTTGAAGTTGTTCTCCAACTTTCTGAATTACTTGGGTAGCAACGATGTATGACTAGACATTGCTCTTTACTTGTGAGACATAATAGATTATAGGCATTCACTACCAACGTAAGTATGTGCCTATAGGATCACACACATAGGATACAATTGGATTAAAGGAGCTTATTCATGAATGATGTTTAGATTATTTACTAAAGGTTTTTAGGTATTCAATTTAACAACTGAGGTTCAAAATTAACTGACTGGATTCTAAACTACCAGTCAGTTAGAGTGCTAGGTCAATTAGAATCAATATTGGTTGAACTTTGCCTGAACTGGACAAGTGAAACGACCATTTCACTTGTGAAACGACCCTCTCATAATGTGAAATGACTATTTCACTATGTGAGATGACTGGTTCACCCTCTGAGTTATCTAGTTTAGTTGTCAATTTGATTAGAACAAGGATTGATGTTGATGTCATGTTTAGCGTTAATCGGGCATTGAATACCAATGTGATTCTGAATAAGAAACTGCGCAAAATGACCAGTTCACTTAGTGAACCGATTGGATCATGCACCAACTGACAGGTTGGGTGTGTGAACTAACTGGTTTTCCATTCACAGTTTCTAGAAAATTCATGATTTTGGACGCTTCTACTCCTACACAGACTGGGAACCCTGACCCTGGCCTCTACTACAAATAGAGGGGTACTGAGGGGCTTCCCGACACACACAATTGAGAATCATTTGCTTTGACAATTGTTGTCCTCTCTGGTTGTGATAACCAATAGAGAGCATGTGCAAGTCCTACCCGTTAAAGGGAGGAATAGCGAGGGAGAGAACAACTGAGAACAATTTTGGGAGAACATGTCAGTGACTAGTACACCGATAGAAGGGGACAACTCCTTCCCGATAGCTCTGGTAGCACAACATGGAGTTCCAGATGGTCCGCGTGGACTACTCTAGATGCATGAGTCCTTTGGCTACTGCTATGAGAACACCGTCAGCTATCGTCTGTGGTGTCAGACCAGGAGGTCATTCATGACTACTGTTTAATTATTGCTATTTGGAGAAGAATCACGTTGCTAGTGCAATGTCGTTGAACTTGCTCCAGGACCAGGTAAAACCTTGCAAACATTCCTTCCTAGATACATTATTATTTTTGATGTGATCTTGTTGTCCAGGGGAATCAGGATTTAATTATTATTTCTGCTGCCTTATTTTCACCCCGATTTCCCTATAGTGGTATCAGAGCCTCGTTAATTTATGGTGTATCTAGATTTAAATTGATATGATCATATTTATTTTTATTGCATATGATACAAATATTATACTGGTTAATGTGCAAATCTGATTAACTACCACATATGTTCCACAAACTATATATATATATATATATGCAATTTACACATGTCATCCTAAAAGTTAGTTTTGATGGTAGATGTGAAGTATGGTTATGGTCAATAACCCTAGATCTGTGTGTGCATGGTTGTGGTCATTTATTCCAGTTGTTACTCGGTCTGCGTACCGAGCCTCTCTCTCCTTTCTGAATGTAAATTAATGCTCTTCTTCCTATTTTCCCTCAAATATAACTTGAGATTTTCCCTTATACAATGTAATAAGAAAAAGGATAGTTTTGATTTATGCATTTTCATGAGAAGATGTTCTACACCAGACGAATCGACCTGCTTGTGGGACAAACTAACCTACTCGTGAGACAAACCAACCATTTAGAGGACTGAGGAGGCCAGGTGACATGAGGTGAACTAATGGACCAGTGGCCCAACTGACCGGATGGAGCAGTCCAGACGCTGCTTGGACATGAGAACCAGACGATCATTTCAAGACACCAACCAACCGACCAGGAGGCCAGCCGACCGGTTCAAGAGTTGAACTGATCATCCCATATTGGTTCGCACACAAATGTTCATCAACAACATGTTGCATATTGTAAGGACCTTACGTGGTCATAATTTCTTATGGCTCTAAGGAATTGCATTAGTTTGGCCATAAACATTGCTTGTGTGTTTTATTATTTTAGTTTCTCATTTGTGGTTATAGCACATATACAATATGTACTAAGTATGTGGTGATTGGATATGTGTATGTATTTATATATAAAATCCCTCAATCTAAATATTAAGTCTTAGATTCCTTCCATAAGAAGCACATGTGAAAATCTTGATCAACCAAGCATAGGTTACACCCAAGCATGGTGCGTTTCCATCTCGTGGAAGTATGATGGTAGATATGTAGGTTCTGCCCAAGCATGGTATATTTCTATCGTGTTGGTTTTTGGGTCGGGCTTAACTAGTGATTTTTTATGGTATTAAGTGACAAAGGCATGCAAATAATCATGGCAAGGAGTTGCGCATATCATCTATCTAAGAATTGCATATCATGCAATTTGCAAAAGTTACTTACCTTAATAGTTGACTATGGATGCTGGTGTTAGCAATGTAATAGTTGAATTGTCTTTAATCTTGGCTCACTAGAAGATGGTACGCTACATTCTTACAAATTGATACATGAGGGTTATCAATTTGAACCAAATGGTGGGGAGCGATAATTAATTAAAAGGCCTAATTAATATCATTAACTTATCAAATCAAACAAATAAAAAATGTTTTGAAAAGTTGCAATATTTCTTTGTAGAATGTAATGTCAAACACAAACATGTTCACATTGCGATTAGTCCTTGAGAAAGGACAAAATGGGATAAAGTTCCACAACTGGTTAAGGACTTTGAGAAGTGTTCTCATAAATGAGTGAAAGCTCTATGTCCTTGAAAGACCAGAGCCAAAGGAAACCCACTCCAAATGCGCCTAAGGCTGAAATGGATGCTTACTTGAAGCATTCCAATGATGTCATAGACATTGAGTACCTCATGCTATGTTGTATGAACTATGAGTTGCATGAAAAAATATGAACACATGGACATTCTCGAGATGGTAACACATATTAAGAATCATGTAAAGCAAGAAAGTTATAATGTCTCTAAAGTGTTGTTTGAGTGCAAACTGATAGAGGGAGATCCAGTAGAGCCCCATGTGCTCAATATGATTGGGCATATGGAGTGAGTGGGATTACTTTGAGGTCAAGATTTGACCAAGGATATAATTATGCAAGAATTGCATGAATCATGTAGCCACTTTATCAAGTGCTACCACTTGAGTGATGTCAAGAAACATTAGGGACCTTATTGAAGTGGTAATTTGCATATTGAACCTTAGGTTTTGGGTAAATTGCACTTTACACCAAAACTAGGTTTTAATGCACAAACATTGTCCAACAAGCTCTATCTTGGTGTCCAAGCTTGTGGAAACCATACCACTACATCATATTCATTCTTATGATGTCTAAAAATCAGAGGAACATATTATTATGTAACATTTGCAAGTTAACCCCTTAACTTGGGTAATTTGCACATTAGTCCAAAATAAGCAAACATTGCTTCAACATTGTTCAAACAGGACCAAAATTGAAACATAAGTTCCTCATGAGCCCTAATTACTTTTCACAAGATGAGATTAATCATATAATCATCTTTTTTTATTAAAACACCTAGGGTTAAAGCATAACCCAGGTCAGGGATGTTATAATAATAGGTTCCAACTTAATTAAACATAATACATAATAGGCGGAGTCGAAGTTTGGTCCAATATAACAGACCTAGTTCAAGGGGTTAGATCTCATTCAAGGGATCAAACAAGGTTCCGACTTAAATAAACATAATACATAATAAGTGGACTAAGTAAATATTTACCTATTTATGAACACATAAAATATTCAATACACAATCGTAATTCTGAACAAGCTATGTTGGACATGAAATTCAACCAATCATTCAGGGTAAATCATTATAATTTATTTGGTATGATGGTACATTAGTTAAAATGACATATTAATTTTATTGCTCTCAATGATGCTCAACCACGCATTCATACCACATGCAAGGGATCATAGCACATTAAAGTGAACAAATATACATATTTTGGCCAATCATTATTGGTATGATTGTGGATGAGTTAAAGAATGACATATTTATTTATATGGTAATCAATGAAGCTCAACGAAGCATTCATACCTCATTCAAGGGATCAGAACAAGATCAAGTGAACAAATGTACATATTTTGGTTCATCACAGAGAATTAATCATGACCTAATCATTCATTACATATTAAAACGTGTCCTGTTATGAAATACTAGACACACTACAAGGTTCCAACTTAAATAAACATAATACACAATAGGTGTGATAGTTATATATAATGACCTGTTTGATAACAGACAGAAATATTCACTACACAATCACATATTAAAATGTGTCCTCTTATAAAATACTAGACACACATAAGGTTCCAACTTAAATAAACATAATACACAATAGGTACAGTAGTTATATATGATGACCTGTTTGTTAACATACAGAAATATGCACTGTACAATCGTAATGCTAAACAAGCTTTGCTGGACATGAAATGCAAACAAACATTCAAGGTACATATTGACATATTTATTTTTCTAGTACTGAATGAAGCTGATGAAGCATTCAAACCTCATTCAAGGGATCACTTCCCATTCAAGTGAACAAATGTACATATTTGGGTCAATCACAGAGAATTAATGATGACCTAATCTTCATTACATATTAAAATGTGTCCTCGTATGAAATACTTGAAAATAAACATAATACACAATAGGTGGAGTATTTATATATGTAATGACCTATTTCTTAACTGACAGAAATATTCACTACACAATCATAATGCAAAACAAACTTTGTTGGACATTAAATTCAAACAAGCATTCAAGGTGAATCATTTTGATTTATTTGGTATGAAGGTAGATGAGTTAAATAGAGACATTACTGAATGAATATGAACGAAGCAGTCAGACCTCATTCAAGGGATTAGACCATATAATAGGTTTTTATCAAACAGATCATACATCCCTGGAACATCAGTATCGTTCGTTACAAAAAATATTACATCAGTGTCAAGCATTCAACATGTCTATGCTTACAGAACAAATTACAAAAAATATTTTTGTATTGCTCAGGAGATATACCTGTTAAGCCGAAATCTAGGTACAAGATCCTAGATGCACCTTGGTTTGATGGTGACATCTATTTAGGGTTGAGTTAGGATTTTCTCTCATGGATGAGCTACCTTGGAGGCCAGAATTCGATGGTCCTCTTGGATGGGTGAGATACGATGGTTCTCCTTGTGAAATGGGAACCTATGGTGGTCCCTAGAGGCATTATAGTAGATGGGTTTCCCTCTTGAGGCTCCTTGGGTTGGTGGTTCACCTAGGAAGGTGCTACAACAGATGGTCTTGACCCTTGTGACCCATGGTGCATCAACTGATGGTCAACATGGTTTGGAACTTGATGGACACCCTGGGAAGTCATGATCCTATGGACCTACATACTCCCATAAACAATGCGACAAGGAGATCGGAGTTCCAGGCGGTCCGTGTGGACGACTTTAGAGGCGGGAGACCTCTGCCGATCGGAGGGCAACTATCAATCCCGATAGTCCGGTGAGACTAGGAGTCTTCAGTCCCGGTGTGACCAGGAGTTGCACAGACACCGTACAAGACCGGAGGTGAAGACCGCGCAAGGCGCGAGGTACTGTCGCCGAGCAAGCCTCGGGACAAGGTATGCATCCACAAACCATCTTTCCTATTGTATTGACATTGACGCGATTCCTTTTGTTCTGGGTTTTGGGGAGAAATTTTTTGTTTCCGCTGCTTCTCTGCCTCCTCTAAAACCCAACAGTGGTATCAGAGCCACGTCAACTGTTCTATATTTTAGGATTATTTAGGGATAAAATTTTGATTTTTATGGGAGTGTTGTGACATTACCATTAGATGGGAGTAACCATGTGGAGGTTAGTGGATGAGGTGCATAGGAGGTACCCATCTTTGTTACCTTGGATTTCAGGGGTGAAATCCCTGTTAGGGGTTTATGGTTGTAAGACCCCTAACCTTGATTTTTGGTTGAACATGCTTTACTACCTTAATTTGATGCTTAAAACATTAATTAAACATAAATATTGTTTTGATATCATGTTACAAACCTAAGTTTCAAGTTTGGTCCAATTTGGACATTGTTTGAGCAAGTTATGCATTTATATGCTTATTTTAGGCTTTTATGCAATTTACCCATATCTATTGTAATTTTTTTACATTATTTTTGTTCCTAACATGTTTCCATACTCAAACACTCAGACCTAGAACTGATTTGGATTTAAATTTTTTTTCTGACTATTTCAACTTGAGCCAACTGGATGTTAAATTTAGAATCCTAGGCAAACATTGACCCATATTTCCACTGCCCCAATCAACTAGAGACAATCCTAAATTATCAAACTCAGCAACGACCATCAGTCGACAAACGGACTAAGATTAGAAGGAACTGAAATCAAATTAGTAAAAAATGATGGACATAGGCCATGATCGGTTTAGAGCCAGATTGGACCAGACCGTTTTATGTCAAGTATTGCTCAGGAGATATACCTGTTAAGCCGAAATCTCGGTACATACATGAACACAAGGTAAATGGAATACAAATTAGGCTACTGAAAGAAACTCTCGGTACATACATGAAGCCAGATTCAACATGGCTATGCTTACAAAACAAATTACAGAAAATATTTTTGTATTGCTCAGGAGATATACCTGTTAAGCCAAAATCTAGGTACATACATGAACACAAGGTAAATGGAATACAAATTAGGCTACTGAAAGAAACTCTCGGTACATACATGAAGCCACTACAACACCCGCCTATTGAAATAAAAAGATGGTCGACCAACACATACCTCTCAAGCAGCTGGGCGACTTCAGTCTCAAGCAGCTAGGCGACTTCGGAATATAGGGGCTCGACAACGGCGGCTTCAGAGAAGACTTGGTGGAGGATGCACAGTTGAATAGGCAGGATATCGGCGAACACACACAACACTATATAGCAGCTGCGACAGCCGTTGCCCTCATTAGGGTTAAGTCCATGCCTTGCACAGAGTGAAAAGGGGGAGTCAAGGGGCTTTAATGGAAGATGACAAGTCGGGATGCCTAACCTTGACTCTCTCTGTCTAGCCTGGCGGCGTAGCTCGGCGATGGCAGGAAAACCAGCACACCCCCGAAACGATCTGCTCGCCTTCGTTGGCCGTCTGTACACACTACGCCCATGTCCTACCATTGATTCCGCGATGGAATCGATGGTCCGTCAGCTTTAACTCACACGGGCAATAGTAGATGGGAGGACGTCGAGGTCTCGGGAGAGGGAGAGCAGAAGAAGGAGAGGGGAAAAGGGTGAAGGGGCGGGGTGTCGGGAGGCGGGCAAGGGGGGTGTCGGGGGTAGGGCGAGGCGAAAATGAGGGTACTCACGTTCTGAGTGGAAACCGGGTTAAGAATCGCAATCCCGGCCGTCTCGAGACTGGCCTGGGCTGGTTTTCGGGGTTCTGTTATCCCGAAACGGGGCCAAAATCGATTTACCAACCAAACATAACCCAGTCCCAATCAATCACCTATTTGGTGGGGTTGGCACTAAAAGACAAGCCTAAATTGGGTTTCAGTCTCGTGCCAAACGCATGCTACAAGTTCAAGAGGCCCAGAAGTCATCCTAAATTCTCCAGCTACTCTCGTATTTGGAAAAAGTATTGCAAATATGACTGCAATTGCCAAACACCTCATCTGCTTCCGTCTTAGTTTCAGACTATATAACCTTCTGGGATACAGGGATAGACCCCTGACTCCATTCGAAGCAGAAGAAAAAGTAAAAAGATCACCCTAATATCATCGAGCTAATTTACACGGGACGCATGAACTTTCTCACCAGAGCATTGTCCAACTACAGTACCCCCTCTAAACGTCAGTAGGCTTACTGTGGCAACAATCTCTTACATGTTGCGTACTCAGCGGTTCACTAGTCTGTAAAACCGGTATGATTCCGCTTTGCTGAAAACTTTTATCCCATCATTGCCCGCATATTAGACCTGTAAATGGATATCCAGAATCCGCAAATATGATCAGGATTCGAGTATGAAATTTTGAAAAAATCTGACATCCGCATAATCCGAATTGAATTTAGGATATCAAATTTCATATCTGAAAATTTTGGATAGTATTTCGGATATGGCTATATCCGCTCCGAAAAAAATCTGAAATCCGACAAATATATACATATATTATCAAATATATATTATCTATCTATAAAAATATAAAAATATAGTTATTTTGTCAAATATATTCATAGTGATATCAATGTTTTCTATATATAAGGTATTAATAACAATACATTTATGACTTTTAGTTCGGATCAGATATTTATCCAAATTCAGATATTATTTGTCAGATCGGATTCGGATATTATCACATGATACCCATCGGATATCAGATCGGATATCAGATCGAATTTTTTTTCCGGATTCAGATATCGGATATAGTAGTATCTACTCCGTATTTGATCCGTTTACATGTCTACCACATATGCTTATCCGCAGGATAAATGAATAGAATAATATGGGAAATGAGTAAAGTAACATAAAGGTAGATACATAACACTTTCCATAACAAACTCATGTTGAATTCCCTAAGACAAATATAAAACACTCCTAAAATAATTTTAAAATAGTAATAAGTTATATTTCTAGTGATACACACTTAAAAAAATTAATGTTTAACCCCAACATTTATCTTAGAAAGACAATTTTTAATATATTATTTTTTATTAAAACATTCTTTTTTTCATTTTTTTATATATGATAAGAAAACAACAAGCATATAATCAAAGGCATAATCATCATCTTGATTTCATTCATTAACATAAATTTTCTAAAGTAAAATCTTAAATCATATATGGCAAGCAATTCATCCAAAGTATATATGCATAATGACATGGCCCGCTTACCTTATTGGAGTAAAACCTAATCTTAGTCTCCTTGATCCTGAGTCAAGTCCTAGGTTCCTAAAATTAGCATGGTTTATATTAATTATCATCTTAATTATATCCTAAACCCTAATTGCCTCAAACCTGAAACTTCGTGAAAACCAAACCAAAACATGTCTCAAAACCTTGACCATTGGATAGATCTCGAAAAACTGAGCAAAATCCATATACAATGTGTCCCCATATGATTTACCAATTAAAAGTTGTGATTTTTCATGAAATCCAGGAAATGCCATATGTACATAAATTTCCAAAACAACAGTGGGTCACCACCCTGAGGTGGCCCAACTGGGGTCAGCCGCCTGTGAAGGGCACCCTCAAGCGGATTGCGACTCTATAGGCTAGAAAATAGATTAATTGACGAATTTACCCTTGAGGCAGTGTGACAAACAAAGATCCAACCCAGGGCAAAATTGTGAAATCGAGACCTAGATTCATCGTCCCAAACTAGAGAACAACTGGGATACTCAGCGCAAGATCCCTGAATGAAGATCGATCAAACTAATTCCTTGCGAGGAACAAAGATCAGGGACAAGTTCCCCATTGTTGTCCGAAGTCAACAAGCCCTAACTTGGGCAGAACCGTGGCTAGGAACATCAAAATCTCCTTCAGCCATGGTGTGACCGGGTAGACGATCAGTGCTATTCCAGATCGCTGAGATCAAAAGCAAGCAAGAGACCACAATCTGTAACGAATTTCCCACATCCTTACGAAGACAACAAGCCCAAGGTTGGGATGTCTTGACTCCTGGAGAACCAGCAGTCCCTCCCACCATGGCCGGAACAGAGCATAAGGGATCAAAGCGCTGACACCATCGATTCACGGCAAGATAACGAGAACCAAAACTCTCAAAGAAAAAGTTAGAGGAAGGTGAAGCCGGCGCCATATATTCCGTGTCTAAAAGGGCTCTGAGGAGCCATGGCGGCGAGCATCGGCGACGTGCTCCAACATGGTCTATAGGACCCGACGGTTGGGGAAAGCTCGGCGAATAAAGGCTATGCGGAAACGTCTACCGGGGGTCAAGGAAGCTCACCGAGGTTGCAATCGAACGATGGTGGCTGGAGTGGCTGGGGTGAGGTGCAGGTCACCGGAGACTATAAACTAAGTAGGCAGCGGCGTCTTGGAGGGCAGGAGATGAAATTAAGCGGACAGGGGGGTCTCTCTAGGGCTTGCGACCGTTTTCGGCCCCTCTTATATAGATTTGGGCATCGAGAAGCCCTCCTGTAAACCTATGGTGGCAGAGAGAGTCTGAGCTCGATTGGGCATTTCTCAATAGGGAACCAAAACGCGTCGAACCAGGGACCATTGGGTTCGTGGCTTGCTCCCGGTCGCGATGGCGAAGGAATCATCGAGAACTGTGGTCTGAGGAGGGAGAACCGAGCCGGAGAAGCTAGCGCCAGAGACCTGGCTGGTCTCGGTCTCTTACCCGAGGTAGGAGATGGGTTCGCAGGCATCCGATGGGCATCCAACGGCCCAAACAAATCTGAAATCCAGAGAGCGCGTGCGACACTTAAATAAATGGAAACTTAGGCAGATAAATCAAAATATCAATGAATAAATAACCCAAACTATATGCTAACTTCCCTAATGGATTTGGAGTGTCAAATGAAGTCCGATTAGGCTCAAATTTATACCACAAGCTAATTAGGACCTCTAGAATCTCCCTATCCACTTATATTTAGGTTTTCATCAACTTTTGTTCATTAACCCCATATATGCTGCTATTTATGCACATATTATTAAAAAGGTGACATTGATAGAATTATCATTTACTAAATGAGTTATTTAAGCCAAAGCTAGGTTTATGAGATTATTTCATCATATATTGTCTTAAGAGGTCCCATTGAATTCTAGTTTATTGGAAAGCTTAAACTTGGAAACTAGGGTTTCACATTAAGGTACATTAATAAATCTAGGATTTTGAGGATGTTACAATTCTACCCACCTTAAATAAATTTCGTCCTCGAAATTTTCTCATGCTACCCACCTTAGGGCTTCATTTCTACACTAATCATCTTAAAGTCACATTCTCATGGTAGAACACTATCTTGACCTCCAAGTGGGTGTATTACTCATGATTCTATTTAACATCATCATTTACATCTCTGAACTCTTCTCTAGGGTTTCAAATTTTACCAGGGATATTATTTGCTTATCTATGTCGAATATCTACTACTCCCTACTCATGCTTGGTCTTACTATGTGTCTTGACCAGGTTTAGGTGACTATATGTCTTAAACTTTTAATGCAAACTCTTCTTTTATTAGTCACCTTTGAATACATGCCGGCCGGTCATACATTCAAAGATGACTTATCTTATCACACTCATCTTAGTACCTCTCCCATGCACATGTCCCATACCACATGCAATTGGAAGGACAAGATAAGCATGATTATGCATATAACATTCTCTCTACAAAACCCCATGAGCTTGTGTCCCATACCATAGACACACGAGAAAAAGAGAGAGTATGCTATATACAGTTCAAGAGTTAACATAAAAATCCAAAACATCTAGGAACATAACCCTAATCATTATCTAAACCATTGTCTCACATCTAGACCTCTACTTTGGTTTTCCATATCTCATAACATCATAACTTATCATTCAAAGCTCAAGACTAACACATATATGGTCCAAGGATAAAGTCAAAATCTAAATGTGACAATCTAAACCATACCTTGATCACTTTCCTCCTCCATGTCCATAGCAAACACTCTGGCCTGTCTCTTAGGGGTTGGATTCTGGTTTCTTGCTTCCTTCCTTTGTATCTTAGGGCAGTCAGGCTTTATGTGTCCAGGTTCTCCACAGTAGTAGCATAAACCAGTACCAAACCTACACGGCCCTCCATGGACCCTCTTGCAAATCGGGCATTGTGCTTTCTCTGGGGCAGCAGGGGCTTCAACCTCAGGGGCCTTCCTCTTGTTGTTGGGAGGTTGATGGTGATTGTTCTTCTGAGTAGCCTCCTTCTTGTAGGACCTCCCGGGGTGGTATTCTAGCTCTAGGGCAGCATCTAATGCGGCTTGAAGGGTCCTGTGGCCTCTTCCGGATAGGGAAAAGCTTAAGTCTGGCTTCAGTCCTCGGATGAACTTCTTTGTCCTGCGTCGCTCGTCATAATCATATATGTACTTCTGCAGAACCCTGAACTTCATGGCGTACTGGGTCACCGTCATGTCGCCAACCTGACCTAGATTGGAAAACTCCATCTCCTTCTTCTCTATCATGGCTTCAGACACGTAGTGCTCCTGAAATGCTTCCACAAAACCTTCCCATGTGAGTGCAGGTGCATCAGCAGCTCTGGAGTTGAGGAAGTTCTCCCACCATGTACGGGCTGCTCCCTTCAGCATGTGGGTGGCAAAGCGAACCCTAGACTGCTGAGGGCAGTCCAGGTCACGAAAACAATGCTTCATGCTCATAATCCATTCTTCTCCCTTGGTGACGACATCATCCTCTCCTTCTCCAGCAAAGGAGTCGGGCCTGATCTTCAAGAAATCCACCAAGGTCAGGTCGTGGTGTCTGGGTTGATGTTGTCCTTGTCCTAGGGCATTGGTGAGCAGTTGGACTAATTCCTCCAGGGTTGCCTTAGGGTTTCTTCTCGATCCACTGCCCTCACTTGAAGAGCTAGAACCATCTTCCCTATCCTTTCCCTTATCAGATCTCTTAGGAGCCATCTAGAAAAACAAGGTATACCTAGGGTTAGAACATGTGAATCTTTAGCTCAGTGGCCATCTACTCATTGCTCTGATACCATATTATAACACCCCTCCAAGCACACATAGGACAGTGGAAGCAAACCTCATGTTGTCCATAACATGGGTCACTTGGCTCGGAGGAACATTACAAAATATGATAAACATTGCAATAAGATAAATGAAACACCATGCATTCAACTCAAAATATAGATTCATACATTGTTCATGGAAGGGAAAGACATAAATATATCATCTGATATCAAAACCTAATACATGTAGGCTGAGAAAAACTAAAGCATAAACTGTCTTATCTTGATCTCAAGTCTAAAACATATAAACTAAGAAAATCGAAAACATGAAAAGATAAACTAGACTAGAGGATCTACTGGGTGGTAGATGGAACCCCACCAAGCTAAAGTCTTCCTTGAGTCAGCTACCCTTAATGGCTCACGTCAATTCTCTCTTGCTCCTTGATCTAGGGACATCTCATCCCACGGCCATGCGAAATAAAGCATCAACATCAGTAAGCGGCATTATGCATGTTATAAGAAATGAAAATAAACTTATACTTGAACTGAAATAAACTTGACATAACTTGGCATTACGAATTCTCATTACACATTAATCTTCATTACATCAATGAATTAAGAACATTATTATATGCATTCTCTCCTCACTGCCCGCATGGGGCACATCATGCTCGGAAAGCCCATCATTGCTAGGAAGCCCATAACGACCATAAAGGTCCATGATTTCTAGAAACATATAATAAGTTACTTAATTCTCTTAACTTAATCATTAACGTCATTGTTCTTTTCTTACCCTCAATGTAAATTGTCCTCATCCAATAATTGCACCAAAGTGCTCATCAATGTCATAAAGACAAAATAACATAAAGAGGAACAATTTACAACTTAAGTACATTAACTTAATCATCATGGGATTTCTCCCTCTTAATCTTGACATTAACATTACATGATTTCCATGGTTTCCTTATTCAATTTCTTAATCATTGCATGATCATATAAGTAAGCTAATTAACATCAGTGATAAGCATATGACTTTATGAACATAACAACAAGCATATAATCAAAGGCATAATCATCATCTTGATTTCATTCATTAACATAAATTTTCTAACGTAAAATCTTAAATCATACATGGCAAGCAATTCATCCAAAGTATATATGCATAATGACATGGCCCGCTTACCTTATTGGAGCAAAACCTAATCTTAGTCTCCCTGATCCTGAGTCAAGTCCTAGGTTCCTGAAATTAGCATGGTTTATATTAATTATCATCTTAATTATATCCTAAACCCTAATTGCCTCAAACCTGAAACTTCGTGAAAACCAAACCAAAACATGTCTCAAAACCCTGACCACTGGATAGATCTCGAAAAACTGAGCAAAATCCATATACAATTTGTCCCCATATGATTTACCAATTAAAAGTTGTGATTTTTCATAGACCAACCAATCAGAAATCCAGGAAATGCCATGTGTACATAAATTTCCAAAACAGCAGTGGGTCACCACCCTGAGGTGGCCCAACTGGGGTCAGCCGCCTGTGAAGGGCACCCTCAAGAGGATTGCGACTCTGTAGGCTAGAAAACAGATTAATTGACGAATTTACCCTTGAGGCAGTGTGACAAACAAAGATCCAACCCAGGGCAAAATTGTGAAATCAAGACCTAGATTCATCGTCCCAAACCAGAGAACAACTGGGATACTCAGCGCAAGATCCCTGAATGAAGATCAATCAAACTAATTCCTTGCGAGGAACAAAGATTAGGGACAAGTTCCCCATTGTTGTCTGAAGTCAACAAGCCCTAACTTGGGCAGAACCGTGGCCAGGAACATCAAAAGCTCCTTCAGCCATGGTGTGACCGGGCAGACGATCAGTGCTATTCCAGATCGCTGAGATCAAAAGCAAGCAAGAGACCACAATCTGTAACGAATTTCCCACATCCTTACGAAGACAACAAGCCCAAGGTTGGGCTGTCTTGACTCCTGGAGAACCAGCAGTCCCTCCCACCATGGCCGGAACAGAGCATAAGGGATCGAAGCGCTGACACCATCGATTCAAGGCAAGATAACGAGAACAAAAACTTGCAAAGAAAAAGTCAAAGGAAGGCGAAGCCGCCACCATATATTCCGTGTCTAAAAGGGCTCTGAGGAGCCATGGCGGTGAGCATCGACGACGTGCTCCAACCTAGTCTATAGGACCCGACGGTTGGGGAAAGCTCGGCGAATAAAGGCTATGCGGAAACGTCTACCGAGGGTCAAGGAAGCTCACCAAGGCTGCAATCGAACGATGGTGTCTGGAGTGGTCGGGGTGAGGTGCAGGTCACCGGAGACTATAAACTGAGTAGGCGGCGGCGTCTTAGACGGCAGGAGATGAAATTAAGCGGACAGAGGGGTCTCTCTAGGGCTTGCGACCGTTTTCGGCCCCTCTTATATAGATTTGGGCATCGAGAAGCCCTCATGTAAACCTATGGAGGCAGAGAGAGTCTGAGCTCGATTGGGTGTTTCTCAATAGGGCACCAAAACGCGTTGAACCAGGGACCATTGGGTTTGTGGCTTGCTCCCGGTCGCGATGGCGAAGGAATCATCGAGAACCGTGGTCTGAGGAGGGAGAACCGAGCCGGAGAAGCTAGCGCCAGAGACCTGGCTGCTCTCGGTCTCTTACCCGAGGTAGGAGATGGGTCCGCAGGCATCCGATGGGCATCCAACGGCCCAAACAAATCTGAAATCCAGAGAGCACGTGCGACACTTAAATAAATGGAAACTTAGGCAGATAAATCAAAATATCAATGAATAAATAACCCAAACTATATGCTAACTTCCCTAATGGATTTGGAGGGTCAAACGAAGTCCGATTAGGCTCAAATTTATACCACAAGCTAATTAGGACCTCTAGAATCTCCTTGTCCACTTATATTTAGGTTTTCATCAACTTTTGTTCATTAACCCCATATATGCTGCTATTTATGCACATATTATTAAAAAGGTGACATTGATAGAATTATCATTTACTAAATGAGTTATTTAAGCCAAAGCTAGGTTTATGAGATTATTTCATCATATATTGGCTTAAGAGGTCCCATTGAATTCTAGTTTATTGGATAAAAGCTTAAACTTGGAAACTAGGGTTTCACATTAAGGTACATTAATAAATCTAGGATTTTGAGGATGTTACACCATAACATTTACCTAGCCTTATGGATACCCCACACAAGATTACCATTTGGTTGCAAGACCTTTGGGAAATGAAGAACAGAGCTTATGGAGCTTCTGGATCACAAACACCCTTCACGCTACCACCATATTCACAATTTCCACCATCACCATTTAGTAGCATGAGTGGTTACAATAGAGGTCCTGCCCCGTAGTCGTTCTTCTGAGGTTGTGTAATTTAAGAACTATATCAATAGTTTGCCT
Organism: Alisma plantago-aquatica; assembly: GCA_963693085.1. NCBI lineage: Eukaryota > Viridiplantae > Streptophyta > Magnoliopsida > Alismatales > Alismataceae > Alisma > Alisma plantago-aquatica. Next base: position 731,169,483 of record OY856409.1, on the reverse strand, counting down.
TTAATTTAATAACTAGTTCATATTTGGATGTTGTAATATTTGATTCTGGTGCATTCACAATTTCTTAATTATGGTACTCTGTAATGTTTTATCTTGTTATTTGCTATTTGATCGCTATCATGGTCATTTATGCGAGTAATCGCTTTTAATTATAGACTTCACGGTCGATATTGAACAACCAAAAACAATGGATGACATTGTACAACTTTTGGATTTTATATCTGGTCCATCTAATGACATTGCTAACGCAATAGGCTACCAAATAGCAGACCAAATATCACACAATATCATGGATAATTTTAGCGACTCAAGCACACAACAACCAATACCGAGATCTATTAGTATTAGGAGTAGCCATCAAAAGGTTTTAGAAATAATAACCTGCCATGAAAAGAGGTTGTATGATCTGTACCGTATGCTACCCAACACGGTTTTAGCCTTTGTGGACAAACTTGAGGACCGAGGTTTGTTGAAAAGTACTAGAGGTGTGTCATCAGTGGAGGTAGTTTGCTACTTCCTTCAAATGGTTGGACATGGCCATACCAATCGTGTTCTGGCTGAGGACTACATTCATAGTGGTGAGACCATAAGTAGAAAGTTTAATGAGGTATTGGATGTAGTGTGTGCTTTGTGTAATGAATACGTTGTGATGCCAACTTCATCGACAACTCCGCACCGCCGCATACAGGAGGGTTCAAGATTTTACCCTTACTTCAAGGTATGACCATAACTTTATTGACCATGTGTATTCCGTTGTTAGTATAACCACTTTCGTCATCACTGAATTCATATATACTTGTCATAGGATGCCATTGGGGCAATTGACGGGACACACATCCCCGTTTTGGTGAAGCGCGATAAGAAGAACCGTTATAGAAATAGAAAAGGGAATGTTTCCATGAATGTCATGGTTGTAGTAGACTTCTCAATGGAGTTTACATATATCATGACTGGTTGGGAGGGCTCTACGGCTGACCAAAGGGTACTACACGCAACTACAACCATAGGCGGTTTCAAAGTATCCACTGGAAAGTATTATCTTGTTGATGCAGGGTACGCCAACACCCGACAATTTCTTACGTCATACCGAAACGTAGCTTACCATATAGTAGAGTATCGGGATAATAGAAACTCATACACCAGAAAAAAATAGATGTTCAACCACCGACATGCTCAACTACATAACGTTGTTGAACGAGCCTTTGGTGTGTTGAAGAAGAGGTTTTCCTACTTTCGAAAAGGAGCAACTTTTCATGTGCATTCACAGTCTCGCATTGTTATGGCTTGTTGTATCATCCACAATTTTATCTGGCGCCAAAATGATGGTGATCCTTTGATGGATGAAAACTTGGAAGACCCTCATAATACCCCTGACATCTTGAACGATTTGAGTTCTCTCCAACAAACAAGCCAGGCTGATGTTAGGGAGGGAGATGTTTTACGCAAAACACTAGCTAATTCCATGTGGTAAAATCAATGATTTTCATATTTTTTGTAACTTGCAGACATTGAAACATGTTCTACAACATGTTTCACTTATTCCCTTTTTGAATTTCATTTTGTAGCTTAACGGTCAAACTCTATTGTTGACTACAATTGTGCCTACTTCAAAAAAATGTCACATTATGTTTCATTAGGTTATCTGTCTAGAAATGGATAATGGAATGCCATCATGTCCATGTGGTCTCCAGTGCACCGTATGAGTGTACATGGATGCCACAGATGCGGCTAATGGATAGTTTGAAGACAACAACCCACACAAACCGTATTTTACATGTGGTAAGGGTCTTGTTCTGACCAGATGTCGTATGATGTTTCCCACGTAGTGAGTACAACCTACAGTGGCCACGCTTACTGCAATTAGGGATGTGTTGGTAACACAACTTGCATATGCACGCAATGAACGCAAGCAATGGTTAGAACAATGTGATTTTGTCTGCTCCACAAGAGCAGACACCGATAGGCTAATAGCAGATATTGACAGTCTGCGGAAGAGACGCCTATATCTTCGCAAATGGCTTCACCTACCGAGTGATAGTGAATCTTCAACAGAGGAAGATGGATACAATACATCATAGGTGTAGCATGTAGTTTATTTGGATCTATGTTTTTTGAACCCAATAGGCTAATAGTATAGTTAGAACACTCAACTGGTCGTATCGAAATACTCTCCAACTATGTTTCGTAGAATTCTATGTTTTGAACCTGACTTTATGTTACTAATCATCAATCTTGTTCTAGATGTCGATGAATCCAACTGAAGTTCCGATGTGTGAATGTGGTTTGGTTGTAGTATTGTGGCTAAACACAGAGGATGCAGGGTTATATGACTTTGGCATTCTTAGCGAAAGGTCGGGAGAAATGTATTACATATGTCCTTCTAGTAAGGTGCACTAGTAAAACCAAAAATAATCAGTTGCACTTGCTAAGTACATCGTGTATTCGTTGTTATTAACTAGAATTTGGGAAAAAAATAGGGAAAAGACCGATGCAAATACTTTCATTGGGCAGTCGATCTCTCCCCAACAACTGATTCGTTGAAGGCTGAGATTACGTTACTAACTTGCGAGTGCAAGTCAGTATGGGGCCAGGCGATGAACATGAAGGACTTTGTTGAATTCCATCACAACTCTGAACATGTTTACACCTACAAAAAGAACGACAATGAAGTTCTACAAACTTATGTTCATAAGTTGGAGGAGAGTTGTGCTCTTCTTTTGGATACTCCTTCACCTCTGATGTCTCCATAACACATTTTTTGTCATTTTGTTACATGGTTATGGATGTATAAGATTGTATGCCCTATGTTACTTGCACACAAAATTCAAATATAACATTACATCCACCATTGTCGTCTAATATGGTTCTACTTATGCTATTTCAACATCTTACATACATAATTTGTTCTATGGCTTGTCGTCTAATATGGTGTGCGGAGCACGATCAAATCCTACTTGATGCGATGAGAAACCAGTATGAACTGGGGAGATATGTCAACGGAGCATATACTATAGAGTCTTGGAGGGAGACATAGCTTGACTTTAGTAACATAACCGGGGTGCTTAGGATTGATTTGAACATGCTAAAAACCTGTTGGAAGAACTTAAGGAAACAATTTATCAGACAAAATTGTTTCCTTTTGGGACATTTATTGCCTTCTCATCCCTTAGCGTAATATGTGATCCCCTCTGGAGTTGTTGAAAACCTAAGCAATGTTGACAACAATAATGACGCAACTGCAGGATTAGGTGGTAAAGCAAACGAATGAAGTTGTGAATAATTGTTGACCACCTTAGGGACGTTCAAATATTTTGTTTTATATGTATTTAAAAACATTTGTCGTTATGTTTGATTCGGGAACATTTGTCATTATGCTCAATAGTTTGCATGTCTAAATCTATTATAATGAATGCATAATTGGGCATACTCATTTCATGTACATATAATTAAATGTGATATCGACTTAGCTATATGTGTTTTTGACCATTCCTTTTGGAAAAATATGTAGATGTCACACAACAATAAATTCAATACAAAGTTCGTACGCTACACAAAGCATAAGGATAAGTCAAAAAAAGTTGTAGTAGACTTCTAAATTGCATATGGGATACCCCTTGACTGGTCAAAGTATATACGATGTATCGATGACAACTCGGGTTAAGGTTTTAAAACCACTATACAAGGGAATAATTGGGTGTGTAGAAGTAGTCATGCACCACGAGATGTTGTGCCGGCCAAAAGAGTACAATTGATACATCTGGTAGAGAGAGACTACATTTTTGTCGACAAATAAGTGGAGTAGAATTAGCATGATAGGAGTTGTACGGTTCACAGTGGTCATTCAATGAAACACCTTTGTTTGTTACAAAATTTAGCTGGAATAGGCACGGGATGCAGTATGGTTTGGTTTGGCTACTATTACAGTTGCCAAATTAAATCAAACTAGATCATGTGACTAATCCAGCTAAATTTAGTAACAACTGTAGGTTTTTCATTGCTTGACTAAACTGAACCAAACAAATCATACCATGCCAAATCAGACTTCATTTCCTTGTTGACAAAAATACAGTCTTCTATCTACCAGCTATTTACATTGCCTTCTTTAGGCCAGCACAACAACTCTTGAAGCATGACCACTCACCGCATGGTCATCTAATGCCCTTGCTACACTAGTACGAATTTGTTTTTGTCAATGTACCACATGTTTATTTGACTACGTACTACACTTAGTTTGTATGTTTCCTACTAACATCTTGAATAGTGGACATGTACTAAGATTATTCACACTGTACTTAATTTTAAATGCTATATAATTTCTCATTCTACATTATCTCCAGCATGAATGTTTCTTTATCGACTACACATTTATTTTTCAGTTTAACAGATATAATGAATCAGTTTGTATGGGATGCAGAATGTGATGCAGCACTAGGAACAGTGTTAGGTCGACAATGTTACTTACGCAAACTATGTGGACCTTTTGCATGGCAGGGTTGGCGTGATGCCATAGCGGAGTTTCATGAGATAACTGGCATAATAGATATTAGTATGGGTGTGTTTAAGGTGAGATGAAAAATTTTAAAAAGTGTGGATGCAGTTCTAAAAACTTTCTGGACTAGCCCGCGAACTTATCCACTAGGACTACAATAACATCCGGTTAACCAACAACACACATCGCATACTTCCACAATACATACAGAAGATACATGCAGACTACCCAAGGATGTTGGTAGAAAATGAAAAACTTAGTGCAATGAATGCCACTTTGTATTTGATTGACTATTGTCTATTGTTTGCTTCGTTTGTTGTTAACTACGTAGAAAATATGTTATCTTTTCATTTGAAAAAATTATTTATCCGTAATGAATATCAAATAACACATGTTGTTGTTTGTTGTTAGTACTTGCATTTATAGTACTTGTTCTCAACATTATTTTACATTGTTGTAGGCATAACATCTAAATTGTTGACACTCTCTCCAACCACAACACCCTAGGACCATGGTCTGGGCCTCTACCCCAATGTTACTATTCCCTATTGAAGAATAATTGGACATCACCCTAGACGATTGTTCCTTAGCACAACTCATTATACCTAAACATTGGCGTGATCTAAATGGAAGACGCTACAAGGCTGGTGAACTATACCTAAATTATGAAAATTCAACATTTGTTATTGAGGTTAAGTACGATGTTGACGGAAATCTTGTATCCACATATAGTTGGCGCGAGTGGGTTACGAAGATGCTATTGGGTCGTACTGACAAACTTTTTCTTTGTCCGGTTGACCATAATACCATCAAGGTATGGATAACCAACATCAACAATGAGACGCCCAATCATCTCAAACGAATTGAGTATTCGATAGAGGATAGCGAACATGACGATGAATCTGATGATGGGAACACACCCGACGATTGCTACGAAGTCCCTTTTATTCCTTTGGGCACCGTCAATTTTCCTATTACAATCAGTTCGAATTCGTCTAAAGACAACAACGAGCTCTGCGAAATAGCAACATCATCAAAAAAACCAAAGTAGGTTAGGTCCAATCAACAAATTGTTGATTCCAATCTTGTTTTGTTTTTCCACTTTCTGTCTTAAAGTAATCAAACTTCATACCTATTTTTTGTTGTTAAAACTTCAGGAGAAGACAACAACAATGAAAGGGCCCTCACAATTGTTGATTTCGGACCATGATGATGTTTTAAGTTGTGTATCTAGTCTAGTAGTGTCTCTCTATTCCAATTATTTTACTTCTATTTAGTTAATGTCATTCATCCCTCGTAATATTAGTAGAGTGGTTACAATATATTTCGTTTGTATTACAATAACAAACTATTGAAGTTAATTTGTATTGTATAACCATTATAATATAATCAGTTAATTTCTGAATACCTTACCACTGACGAAATCACCAACATCAAAACTAAATCCTTAGGCAGACGAATGAAATTGTAAAAAAGTTGGTCCAACTTGTATTTGTTTATGATTGTTTGGCAACATTTTCTTGTAAAACTTATGCCCATCATTACTTTGTTTTTACCATCATTTCATCAAAGGGGTACTCACGTATTTTGTTTCAAAGTCTAACATTGTGTTACAACTTACATATCTAAGTTTGTTTGCCAACTTTAACTTGTACAAACTGTTGCATATGTACTTTGTTATTATGATTATTTTGTCTTACTTATATTTATTTTAAAATTTTATTAGATGTCGACATCACGGTCAAAGTCACGATCAAAGTTTGAAAAGTTGTTGATGTCCCCGTCAAAGATACACATATATGTTGAGGAATACTTAGTCTGCAAACAAAAATGTTGTGAATCTGGAAACCAGGGTGAGCCTGCACAAAAGGGGTCCAAATTTGACAGCCACGAAGAAGAAAATGTTGGGATCAATAAAGGTGTTCCTCATCTGTCGTTGCAGTTTGATTGGCCAAAAGATGAAATCAAACAACTACCTTAGCCATTGCAGGAGGACTTTCCCATGTCATGGGACGAGTACGAGGAGGCCCTAAAGTGAGCCAACTGGGAAGGTCCTACGTGGGAACAAGAACAATCATTGTCCACCCCGAAAATCGACCAACACAGTGGCTAGACACTGTCTTAGCATGTGTGTATGGGTGTGTAGGTCTAGGCCCAGGGTAAGCAGCTCCTTTTTTGTCCACTCTTCCTTGGTTCATGACACTTTTACCCCGGATCACATTATGTTCTTGTCAACTTTTCTTCGGCGTTGTTTAAGTTCTGCTGCAAACGTTATTATCTTTACTCTGTCATTTGTTTTATTATGGAACTATTATGGCCATTTTAATCAAACTATCTTTCAAATGATGTTTGGTCTACTTGTGTGTAATTTATGTTCTATTATGCCAATTACAATTATCTTGTCAGTTACCAATTACTAGGTCGAATATGTAAAACTTTATACATACATACAAAATGAACATGTCATGCAAGACAATTGTAAAGTTTAATATATTTAAAATAAATATATAAAATGACCATATTCATTGCTATCCATTTAACTAAAAAACAAACAATATCACCCACATTATGTATCAAATTACATTTATTTTGTTAATTTTATACTTGTACTGTAGTGGCATCATAGTTTTACATAAGTTGTTATTGTTAAAACAGTTCCGTAAGAATAGGACAGAATAAGCAGATCATGTCTACGTTGCCAGATAGAACCAGGCTAAATACTGACTGGCATCCAAACAGAATCAGTCTGAAACCAGACTCAAAACTAACCAGCTGACCAGAATCAGACTGAGTTGCCAAACAAAATCAAACTGCATCTTGACCACCCCAACTCAGATCATCAGACTACCCTGACTAACCCAGTCTAGATTCCAGAATCTCAATCCCGTGCCAAACGCAGGCGTAGTGTTTGTTTTTGTCAATGTTTAGTAATGGTCAGTAATCAAAATTGATCATGATATGATGCGTGGATTTTGAGGGAATGATATCACAGCCAACCAGGGAACTCCACGCTACGAAATGGATATGCCCATGTTGGTCATGTGATTCTCGAAGGAACTTGCGGTGAATTTTATCTGTTGGGCGGTGGCTGGGAGGGAATTCGAAGAATAATGCTCAGAAAGTAACAAGAGTAGAAGACAAAGGAGTACGTTCAGAAGGGTAAATACAGATTCAATCCAGAGAGCCTACGACGCTATAATTGGGTTTTCTGGCGTGGAAGGAAATTGAGAGTTAAAGAACGGAATGCCAGAAGAAGAAAAAATTAAGAGGGAGGCCAACTGGCCAAGAGTTGATGGTGGTAGAAGTACTTTAGCTTGATGATGGCTGAGGCCTTGCTTGGTACGGTGTAAAATCAACAGGTAATGTTTGTTTGCAATAAGTTGGGTAGTATATTTTGAATGTGTCCTCACGTGAAAATAAAGTGACAATTTTGAACGTAGCCATACAACACAATGCAAGGAGTTTATATTACTCCGAAAAGAGAGTGGTAGGGTGCAGAAGCAAATCATGTTTAGGCATCATGACAATGGGTCGGATTTTTGAAAACCCGCACATGACCCGACTGGTTTGCTACTTACGAAAAATGCAATCTGCAAAACCCACAGAAATCCGACCCGGGTAAAACCCAACCCGAAAAGTAAATGCCCGACCAGACCCGAAAGTAAAATCTGCTACTTGCAGATGTAACTTAGACTCATTTTTAGATTACAACGTACTTCTCACGTACTCCTTAACATATGGAATTCAATTCAAAAGACATTGAATCACATGGAATCATGTATCTAAAAAATTTGATTCATCCAAGTAAATTACATTATTACTGATTGAATCCAAAGTTTTTAAAATACTTAGATTACGGAAGGAACCAAATAATAATTTAGAAACGAATTAAACCATCATGTCAAACAAGCTCAAAACCTTTTTCATTCCAATGAGGCAATGACATCAAACTGTATAAATCTGATGAGAGATGCAGACCGAAGATTTTACATAAAAGTTATACAACAAACTGTTCGTCATCGTCCTCAAAAGTTTCACAAAAATAAAAATACGATTTTATTTCATGTTACAAGAAAGTTGGACATGATCTATAGCTTCTGTGGAGTGTCTAATGACAAGTTTCGGAATAGCATGGGCTTCATGTTCATCAATTTCTGCATGTTGTTGACGGCGTGGAGCCATTCTCGGGGTTGTTCTACAACTAACGGAACAATTAATTGAGAGCATCTAATCATGTGTAGATATCCATAGAACAGCATATTGTCAAGGAGTACTAGAACAAATTCCATCAGTTTGGAACTGCAAAAGGAATATGCGTGCTTACTCCATAAAGTATTTTGTTACCTAGTTCCGGAACTTAGAAGATGAACCCCACCTAATACTAGTGCTAGATTTTTTAATAGCCGAAGCATAAACTTAATTAGACACAAAAGAGACTTAAGTAGATCAGACCACAGACGTACCTATTGTAAATCATGTAAGCCTCAAATAGAGAAGAGATGACGGTGAGAAATTGTTAATAGCCAACTCCGGAAACAAAATCGTAATACGGAAGCAGCAAAACCAGACTTCATCACCAAAATCCTATCAACCCATTTTGACTGACAATATCGGCAATGAAAACAAACATTTACAGTAATGCCGGGAGAGAAAGTCTATACATTTTGTGCTTCTACAAATGGACAAAAAACCAAAATAGCACATTTTTATAAAAATATGTACTGAAATTAGCACCAAAATCATCTTAATTTTCGAAATAACCCACTTTCTGGAGGAAGTGCCAAGATTTTGGCGTTATAGTGTATTCGGGATCAAAGACGCCAAATAGTTGGCGTTTTCTAATAAAAACGCCAAGTTTGTGGCATTTTAAGTGAAAAGCGTCAAAATTTAAGCGTTTTCATGTAAAAGCGTCAACCTGGCTTTTTCAAATGAAAGTGAAAGCGCCATTTTTCATAACCGCCAGTGAAAGCATCAATTAACACCCTTTTCCCAATGCAAACTATACATACACTCTCACGCCAACTTTCTTAATTGATGCTTCAGTTACACTTCTCTTTCCGGGCATATATACTGCAGACGGATGCAAGCTTCGCCTCTCTACCCCTCTTTCTGTTTCCCCCCACTCCCCACCTACCTGCACGGCTAGAGCTGGCGACCAGCAGGTAGAGCACAGCAGTTGGGGTAGAGCACAGCAGTTGGGCGCGCGGTTCTTCTCCATGGCATCCTGCGGCTAGCAGAGTAATTAATAAGAGCTCTCTTCGCATGCAGTGGCCAGGCCAGCACCTCCGGTCTGATCCATCCCTCCTCTATCTGCCAGCATCCTTCCATCTCGGCCCATCCGCCGCCACCATGTCTGAGGCCGCCGGAAGCCAACCCTCGCCGTCAATTCCCAGCATCTACTCCTCATGCAACGGCAAGCTTCTACTGGCTGCAGTGATCTGCCTCGCCCTCGTTGTCTCCTTCGTCCTCCTCCACATCTAGGCCCACTGCTTCCTCCGGCCCCGCCGCAGGGACCCGCTCGACGTCGAGGGCCACTTCTCCCTCCGCGCCGCACCGCAGAGCCTTCGTGTAGAGGCCTTACCGGTGGGATACCTCGGGGCTGTCGTGTTCTTCACAACTGCTTCGATGGTGGCGGCGGGTTGGACGCCACCGCAATCGACGTCACTCCATGTGCTTATGTACCGGAAGCAGGCCCGTAAGGAAGTGGGAGGGAAGGTCGCCGACCAAGGAGGGAAGAAATTTGGTAATTTGCTACAGTCGGATGCTGCGGCGGAAATAGTGGCGTCGAAATGTGCGGTGTGCCTGAGCAAGATGGAGGAAGGGGAGACCGGCAGAGAGCTTTCAACTAAAAACTCCAACTTTTTGGCGCTTTCACTTGAAACATGAAAACGCCTAAATTTTGACATTTTTACATGAAAACGCCTAAATTTCAACGTTTTTCACTTAAAACGCCACAAATTTGGCGCTTTTATCGGAAAACGCTAACTATTTGGTACATTTGATCCCGGGTACACTATAACGTCAAAATCTTGACGCTTTCCCCAAAAAGTAGGCAATTTCGGAAATTAAGATAGTGCTGTGCTATTTTGGTTTTTTGTCCTCTACAAATCAGAAGTCTGACGGGATGAGGAGATGGCCGATGAGAATAGAAAAAGGGGTCATACCTCCAGGGTTTTGTCTTTGCAAAACCTTAGGATCAAGTGGAAGGACAAACACTAGGATTTACTGCTCCTATATACAGTGCTTCTTGCCCTTCACAGCCACCATGGACCATGGTCTCACCCTTCCTATACGTCAGGTGCATGCCTACCCTTGGACGGCGACGAAGCTACTGAGTGCATGATATTCGAAGGAAACGAGCAGTAGGCAATGGTGGTTCCAAGGACTAGTACCGTAGGCGGCCGTGAAGGAAAAAGAGGTACAAGCAGCTCGTATCACTTCTATGGGACGATAAAGGATGGAAGTAGTCGATGAGTTTGAGAAGGGAGACAAAAAAGAAAAAGGACGGAGTGTGGCGGCGGCTACAAACTTTGCTTGATGGCCTCAAGCTAGATAGCCAGAAGTCCGGGCGAGGAGCAAGCCCGACGAAACTCGCACCCTGCCCGGATTCTGCCCGCTGTATCTCTCGCCCGTGCGTACCACCCAGTTATACCCACGTTCCCGATTTAACCCAAATTTTTTAGTCGGGTGGGGTAGGATAAGGTCGGGCAGGTTTTTTTGCCATGGCCTGTTGCCTTTAAAGCATACACAGCAAGTGCTGCATTTCCCACTATAAACGGTTGTCGAATAAATAAACTCAGTTTAAATCGTCATGTAATCATTTGGTAACTGTTCTGTTACAGCGAACGGCAACATAACCATTGCAATAAGCTTTTTTTTCACCTTACCAGTCGTGGGGCTACGCTGAACACAGGAACGTCATATAGACAACCAAACATTGCTAAGAAAAACAGACTTCATTTACACCATACCAAACAAAATAAGTACAAAATACATTGATTATAGTTGATCCCACATTTCTAATTCATCAAACTACACTCGATTACACCCTACAAAACAAGGCCTTAAGGAAGATGTATAACTGTCTCACTTTAGCAGAATCTGGATGCTATGTGCTAAGGGGGTGCTGCCACTTACATCTTTTCAGTCGATCTTAAACCATGCATCTTTAATGCAAGTAAAATACACCATCAAGCTTTGTATGGTTAGAATATCATTGCTTCAAACCAGAATCACCAAAAAAACTGGTCTGAGATTGTGGTACAACAAAAAAATGGATATAATTTTGAAGGGCTGCCTCATGCATCACTCAAAAAATAGTGCCAGATTACAGCTGCCACAGCCACTAAAACAACTTTCAACAATATTTTGGAGCTTAAGAAAGATGATCTTGTTGATGAAGAAGACGCCTCTGAGTTTGTCCCCCTTAGTTTGCCTGACAACTTGGACAGCAGGAGTGGAATAAGCCCCCGTTTTGAGGATTCTGTGTGGAAAAGAGTAATGATTTTATTGACTTTTTTAGTAGAAGGTGCTAGGAAACAAACAGAAGGAAGATTCATTAAGACTTGCGCAAGATCTTACATCAGCAGCAAGATTCTATTGACAAAGATGTCATGATTAATAGTTTTCATGAAAAAATAACATCTAAATTGTAGAGCATTTGGATAAATAAGACAGCTGATTTTAGCACCAACTCAGACAATTTTTTTCCATCAATCTTTATAAACATCTCAATTCCTACGAGTCATTACAGACTATGGTCCAATACTTGACTCGAGAAACGATGCATTTCAGCCTATACCGTAAAAAATAAAGCCCAATATACAAGGCATAAAAAATTTAACCCAGATCATGTGTTCCACTCGTCTGTTCTCCATCTTCCTCGTCCTACATCTCTCAGAAACGTTATGCTCATGCTTTCATGCATGTTGCTTGCTGTTTGATAGAAAAGTGCAGATTAGAAAGAAACCTAGGGCTGGCATTGATTCTCAACTTATGCACTGTTTGAAGATTATATCAAGACCATGCAGAAGTTCGGATATATTAGTTACGGGGTCAGAGTTTTACCGTATTTTATAAGTTACTGTGATTAAACTGATAATATAGGATCATACCTGCCTCATATTGAATATTTGTTAACAGTGGTGTTTCTGAGCCACCACCACAACAGTAATTCATAATTTAGATAGCAATAACAACAACTCCGAGAAGATTACCTTTGTTTAATAATCTCTCTTCTTCACGAACTCGCCGCCTTAAGACATTCAAAAGTGATCCAAAGTACAAAGCCAAAACAGTACATGTGAAGGTAATTACATTATAGGGCATACTAAAATCAGGAGTAGTTAAGGGGACAAGTAGAACTTCTGTATACAACTTCACAATGCTCCTTTCCTGCAATAATTTTTCATTAGTGTACTTGTTCCAAGCTATAACATGAAGAATACTCTGATGAAACCTCTACAAATTATAAAACAAAACACAACTCTAGAGAAGAATACTACACATAACTCATATTTTTGTGTGATAAATATTAATCCACAAATTTCTCGGACAAGTGTAGTCCTAGGTAAATATGAATTCGACATTTTGAGACTGGATAGCAAAGCCACAACATTCAATTTCATGCTTTACTTCACAAATTATTCCTGTTGGTGTTTTTTTCTCAATGTGCAATCTATCTTTTGCTCAGCATCTGTTGAAATATGCTACACCTCACATGCTTGGGACTTATTTGATCTCATATGACAGTTCTCGTAATAATTAAGCTCGGTGCTCTATTCAATTTAATGTGTCCATTGAATACATAAATAATAAAATGTTTTTATGTGCTCCCATTTAACTTATTGACATTTTTATTTAGTTAATGGTGTACTGGTAGCTGATTTTTAAAAAATCAGAATGTCAAGTGTGGTATGCTACCGAATAGAGTATATGCATTATCATAGCAAGCCAAGGATGGCTCAACTGGTAAATGGTGTGTTCTGTTAACCATGAGGCCTTGGGTCTGAATGTCTTGGGAACGATTTTAGAGAGAAAAAAAACTTTGACAGGCCGCACACCTTGCAATTGCATTTCACACTATTTGAGTGTGGCACTAGGGTGACTTGTCACCACGTGTCTGGTCTTGATGTTTACTTTGTTGCGGTGAATCCAATGTGGCTCTGCCAAGGAAAGGTCCCTCTGCATCAAAAGAACATATAGTATATGGCGTTTCATATTTTTTTTATAATATATGCATATACATACATAATTATACGTACAAATATTTATATTATGAGTGTAATGATATATGTAAAAATAGTAATATACAATTTGATATTTATTTCTATTATTGCAGGAGAACTCTAGGAAGAGCAAATACTAAATAACCACTTAAAAGTGACGTCTTGAGTTAAAAGTGACGTCTTGCGTGAATTTAAGTAATATCAAGATGAAAAAAGCATATATATGAAGTTGCCAAAACTATCACATTCGCGTGTCCAAAAATATAGCCACAACACCACACAAATATGTAAAAATATATATATAAGTCGGAAGTTATACAATTACAGGAATTCTAATAGTATTCAACAATCATTAGAATTTATTAGATACCATAAAGTAGTTTCTAATATCATTCATCATCATCATCTAAGCCTCAGTCCCAACCATGTTGGGGTCGGCTACATTGATCCTTCGTTTCCATTCAGCTCTATCATGGGTCATGTATTCTGATCGAGACGTAAATATTCAAAATCTCTCTTTATAAGCTCTTCCCGTGTTAATTTTGGCCTTCCTCTTCTTCTATTAATTGTGCTTGAGTCAATAGCATTGCTTCGTATAGGCACATTAGTCGGTCTGCGTTGCACATGTCCATACCATATGAATCAGCCCTCGTGCAATTTGTCCTCAATGCTCGCCACCCCAACTTCATTCCTAGTATAATCACTTCTAAAGTTGTCTTTTCTTGTCTTCCCCAACATCCATCTCAACATACACATTTCAGCCATGTTCATCTTGTTGAGACCTTGTTTCTTCACCACCCAATATTCATTCTCATAGAGCATGGTTGGTCGTATAGCTGTTCAATAAAACTTGCTTTTTCACCTGAGAGGGATCTTCTGATCACATAATACTCCAATCGTACTCCTCCATTTCAACCATCCTGCGGTGATCTTGTGATAAACGTCATCTGGGACATCCCCGTCTATTTCAATAATAAAACCCAAATAACAAAATATTTGGGTTCTGAAACAGGACCGAATTTGGATGGTTAATGGGGCCGAAATGTACTTTTGTCCATAGTTTAAATTTTGACTGAACTTGTGAAATTTTCATCAAAATTCCAATTTCGGCGGCTATCAAAACTAAGCTATCCCTCTAGGGACTGGAACGTATTTCACAAAAAAATTGAAATTCTGCACCAGCAACTTTTGCAAAAACTTAAGTATATGGTGAAAACTGCTGAGATTGGGACCTTATTTCGCCAAACAGACCCGACACAGGGTCATTGTTTTGTTTTTTTGCTGCTGCTTGAGTAAAGGTGATCTCTTTGGCAATTTGATGAAACTTTTTGCTCTTAGAGTCCTTCAGATCTAAGGTAAGTTACCCTCCTACCATCTAACTGTATTTCTGCCACTTCTAACATCATTCTAGATCTAAAAGATCTACTCTGAAATTTGAAAGTTTTAAGTAATATCTTCTACTCAAACTTCTATATTCATGAGATAATGCTCTATAAAATTTTACAAATCTACCACTTTTTTACAAATCTAACTTAAAACTTACTTTATTTCTTAAGAAAATGCATATAATACTCCCTAAATAAGCTTTATTAAAAAAAACTATCTATGTTAATAATAGTAACAGAAGGCAATAATTTTTTCACAATTTTTTAGTGGCCGGATATTCTGGGCGTTTCAATCACCGCTCGCTGATTTTACGCAATTCTTTGTCTTCACGTGTTTTTTTTGTGATTTTTTAAAAATTTCACGTTTAATAAGTTCTTTGTCAATTTCTGTGTTTGATTCGTCTAACCAAACTGGCTAAGTGGTCTATGACCCATGTGACAAGCGAAAAGTGCTCTATCCCAAAACTCTGACGCCAACTCTCCCATCCCACTCCACCCAAACCTTGAGAGAATCCTAGCTTCTCCTCCATCTCCTTTGCGGCCCAACTTCTCTGTGGGTTCTGCTGCCTGCAAGCTGGCCAGCTTCTAGCATCACCGTCTAGGCACCTGAAGTTCCAAAAACTGGCAGAATCTGAAGCACCAGCAACCAGTAGCCACAATTGGCGCCCCAACCAGCGGCGGCAAGCAGAGCTCCAGCTACTGACAGTGGTTCAACAAGCAGCCAACTAGCATTGTCGACTAACGGTAGGGACAACCAAGTGGCGGATACCTTCTCTCCACTCTTCCTCCTCTTCCTTTTTCCTTGTCCATGTCTTTCCACTCTTCTTCATCCTCCTAAAACCTTTGTTGCTCCTCTCTCCTTCCTCCTTCCTCATTAGCTACTCCCAATCCTAGGCGTTGTTGTGTACCTCATTTGCGTCCCCTTTCCTGAGCATCGCAGCTTCTCCTTCCTCTGGTTTCTTCTCTCCCATCGCCCTACAACACAAGGAAGAAAATGTCTAATTTCGATGCCGTTCGGTGGCCACAGAAACATAAATTTTGACAAATTTCGACAGAAATTTCGATAAATGCGCTCCTGGCGTTTTGACGGCAAAATACACAAATTAATTTATGAAATTATACCATAATGATCTACTAGTGTAGATCTACTCAAATATGTAATAATATTTCATATTAGATATGTGGGGGGTGGGGTTCCGTCATTTTTTAGTGAATGACCTTGAACTGTTTTGATGGGCATTTCGATGGGAATTTTTTATGTCAATTTTCAATGGTGAAATCAATGAATTAAGTCATTATAGTTTGCAAGCACAATATATTGACTTAAAGACACAAAATTGTGCAAAAAAATATGCTCAAGGTAGTACATAGTATATGAAAAAGTAGAAAAAAATTGATGATATGCCTGTTTCGAGAGTTTTGTCAGTCAATTTCGATGTTCGATTGCCACAAAAACAGGAATTTGGGGCGAAATTTCGACCATTTCGTCGAAATTTTGAACATTGCTACAATGTATTCTTCTCTTCCAACCTAACTTCATGTTGCTCCTCATTCCTAAACTCCCACCCCCACAGTGCATCCTCCTCCCCTTGGACATCCTGCTACCAGCCACTGTTCATGTTCTTCTCTCCCAACTGAATGCCTTGTTGCTGCTTCTTAATTCTATCCATTCCTCCTCTCTTCATTCCTCCTCAACCGGCACTCCACAATGCAGCCCCTATTCATGTTGTTCTCTCCCAAACCTACAAATTGGGCTACTTCTTAATTGCTTCTCTACCAAATGCTACTCTCTTCATTCCTCAACTTCCACTCGAATATACAACCCATGCTCTTGTTTTTCTTTCCCAAACCAACATCGTGTTGTTGCTTGCTAAAATTTGGAATGCAAATTACTTCATCTTTGAATTGTAAATGATGATATTCTACATATATGTGTGCTTGTTTATATACATACATTGATATTTTTGAAAAAACTTTGACCGAATTTTATTGATGTTCTCCTGATCTTCACGATTTTTTCTGAATCCATATTTTTCTCGACTAGACAAAAATTGTTGAATGTCGGATCTCTTAATATGATGTTAATATGCATTATATAACACGTAAAAAGTTACAAATATACTTAATATACTAAATGAGATGGTTTCAGTAAAAATAATACACATGTATTACATTTCAGATTTTAAGCTAATTAATATAGCACTGCAGAACTTAATCATCATCGTCGTCATCATCTAAGCCTCAGTCCCACTATGTTGGGGTCGGCTACATGGATCCTCTGTTTCCATTCAGCTCTATCATGGGTCATATTCTGATCGAGAAGTAGAGATTCAAAATCTCTCTTTATAAGCTCTTCCCATGTTAATTTAGGCATTCCTCTTCTTCTATTAATTGTGCTTGAGTCAATAGCATTACTTCGTATAGGCGCATTAGTCGCTCTGCGTTGCACATGTCCATACCATCTGAGTCAGCCCTCGCACAACTTGTCCTTAATGCTCGCCACCCCCACTTTATTCCTGATATAATCAGTTCTCAAGCGATCTTTTCTCGTCTTCCCACACATCCATCTTAGCATACGCATTTCAGCCAAGTTCATCTTGTTGAGACTTTGTTTCTTCACCGCCCAACATTCACTCCCATAGAGCATGGTTGGTCATATAGCAGTTCCATGAAAGTTATTTTTTAATCTGAGAGGAATCTTCCAATCACATAATACTCCAGTTGCATTCCTCCATTTCAACCATCCTACAGTGATCCTGCGACAAACGTCATTTTGGACATCCCCGTCTATTTGAATATTAGAACCCAAGTAACAAAATTTATCACATTTTGGTATGTCTACTCCGTCCAACTTGGCTCCACCAATCACACTGCGAGATTGGCTCAAATTGCAATGCATATACTCTATTTTGTTCCTACTAATCAACGATCCATTTGATTCCAATGCCTTTCTCTGAAGTTCAACTTTATCATTCAATCCATCTTTAGTTTCATTAATCAATACAATATCATTAGCAAATAGCATACACCAAGGAATATCATCCTAAACATTCTTTGTCAACTCATCCATAACAAAACGCACAGATATAGGCTAAGTGTGGATCCTTGGTGTACCCCAATTGTGATAGGAAAAGTCGATGTCTCTCCTCTAGGAGTCTTCACACTTGCAGTAAAGCTATCATACATGTCTTTAATCAAGTCAATGTATTGGATTGGCACATCCTTTTACTTCAAAACCATCCACCACTTACCTGGGTACTCGATCATAGGCATTGCATAACTTAATAATATAAAAAATATAAATTTTGACAAAAAACTAGAATTGTTATGTATGATGTAAATAATTTGTATACATATATATATTAGCTTTTCAACTATTAGTGAGACAATTACATAGTTAATGATTTAAATCAATATATTCGATACATTAGACTATACTTATCAAATGATTTCTATAATTTCAGTTTGCAACCAATTTTATTTATAAATTCAGACTTAAATTAAGAACAAGCTATCGACTATCAAGTCTTAATAGTTGCTTGCTTTCAAAAATTTTAGAAGATGTGATGCCCTCAACGGATGAGGGTGACTTTAGGAAGTTGATGGTTAGAAGAAAGATGTCCTTAAGCAACAACAAGAACCGGATCAGTTGTATGTTGAAACCCTATTTAATTACCATCAAGGAGCTTCTTCTGCTAAGTCTAACTCAATGTGGACTATCCTAAAGATTATGACACCCTACAACAACGCTGCATGTACAGCAATTAGAGAATCTAAAAGGTCTACACGCGAAAAAGACCAATATTTGAGTAGCCTAATAGACGGGATCATTAGGAAGAAGAAAGAAGTCACATTCCAGTTACCCAAATTGAAGGAGAGCCTCAACATGTAGAACATGAGATGGACATTAAAACAGTCATGCAGCCGGAAGACATTTAGTCCGGTAGGCAATCTTCTACTATAATCCAAGTCCAACTCCAAGTCTAAAACTGATGGTTGTGGTAGCGATAGGGGACGTGGTGGTGGTAGTGCTCAATCAGAAGGTGAATGGGACGGGTTTTAAATGATGATGATGGTGGCGGTGGCAGCGCGGTGGCAAAAGCGGCGGCAATAGCAACGAAGGCGATGACGACGACGACGATGGTGATGGTGATGCTGATGGTGATGCTTATGTTGATGCTAATGCTGATGGTGACGGTGATGGTGATGATGGTGCTCAATCAAGAGGTGAATGGGACGAAATTCAAAATGATGATGATGATGATCAGCCTATAACACTAATCCTAGGGTTGAAGTTGCGCCTCTTGAGAAAGAATACCCACTTGTAGCAAAGACATTTCAAGAAGAAAACTTGAGGGCAAAAAGACTATGCAGGTGAACCACCTCAACCTAGGATATCTCCCTCACCTCTATCATACTAGTAATTATCATTCTGATTTGGATGATCTCATGGGGAAGCATGAGCATTGCAAATTCTAGTTCTTCCTCTTTGACTAAACAATTTGTTGGCTAAACTGCCCCGGCACATGTACAACCTCCATAACATCAAAATCATGTTTCTTATAATTATGGAAATGGAAACTATGCCTATGAATATCCCACTGCTTATCAGTACTATCTACGAGGAGGTCCTAGAGCAGCATATAGTGAACATATGGTCACAAATGATAGGGTAAAATAAGGCATTGCATTAGAGATATGGCATATGTCCCTCCAGGTCAAGGTGTTTAGATATGACATGAGTCACATGATGAGATGACCAAATTAAGGCTTTGCAAGAGTATTTTCTAAAGTTTGGGTTGATGCAATTTGTGGGAGATCAAGCATACAGAGAGCATGACGGACATGAGTTAGACTCAATGTGGTTTGTCATATAAACCAGGTTGTTTTTGGCAGCAATCACTACGTCGGTGTCATGGGCCTGATCTGCCACCATGCCACTCCTGTTTCAGTTATGTAATTCAATACTTTCTTTTGTTACAATAGATGAATATTCAGTTGTGTAAGCTGTAATACATTGTGCTCAAAACTTTATAAGATATATTTTCCTATTGTTACCAAATTTAGCATCAAAATATGCATCGAAACAGTTCGGCTTCTTTACACTCACACATGTAAGTAACCCCCCAACATCAATTTATGTTGTTATTGCATAAATAGAAGTATTTATGTATGTAGATCATCTTGGTAAAACTTCATAATTTAATCCCTTTATTTGTTCGTCAAGATCTTGTGTCGACAGGTGTACATTTCAAATTTTTGTCTAAAATTTTATAAACTTGTATTTTTTAGCCATCCGAAACAGCGTCAAAATCTGACATTTTAAATCATGCTTTTGGCCAAGACTCAACTGTGACCCATCAACCCAGTCGGTTAAACTGTCAACCCAAGAAACCCTTTGGGTCTGAGATCAGGTCAGGTTTCATTGTTTTTATTTTTCCCTCGCTATTACCAGTAATGTGACTTATACCCAAGTCCATATTCCAAAAATATTCACCAGTTGAGTTGTTTATAATTTGCTTTGTTGGTTTATGTATGGATCTTGGTTTTACATGTTTATGTTTCATAATTATTTGTTTCATGCTTTCAAATAGTAGGATTACAGGCATATACATGCATGCCATATATATATATATATATATATATATATATATATCAATTTAAGTTGTTATTGCATAAATAGGTGTATTTATGTATGTAGATCATCTTGGTAAAACTTCATAATTTAGTCCCTTTATTTTGGTCGTCGAGATCTTGTGTCGGCAGGTGTAAATTTCAAAATTTGCGTCAACATTTCCATAAACTTGTATTTTTTAGCCATCCAAAATGGTCTCCAAATCGGATTTTCTAAATCATGCTTTTGGCCAAGACTCAGCTTTGACCCATCAACCCAGTTGGTTGAACTGTCAACCCAAGAAATGCTTTGAGTCTGAGACCAGGTCAGGTTTCATTGTTTTTATTTTTCCCTCTATACGGTAATGTGACTTATCCCCAAGTCAATATTCCAAAAATATTCACCAATTAATTTGTTTATAATTTGCTTTGTTGGTTTATGTATGGATGCTTGATTTTACATGTTTTATGCTTCATAATTATTTATTTTATGCTTTCAAATAGTAGGATTACATGCATATACATGCATGGCATATATATAAATATATACATGTGTATACATATATTATGTATATACACATATAAAAATGTGTGTTACAACCATGTTGCAGCTTAAATGGTAATCTTAGGGTTAAGGACAACCCTAGTTTCAACTTACTACTTCACTAGTGCCTTGTAATTTTCTGATTTATAAATGTTTGATTTTTAGCTTGAAGTTTTGCAAGGTTAGGTCAAACATATTTATGATTACACCGAGATTTAAGTCTTAAATGAGGTAAAATGGATATGGCAAAGCATGCATATTCATATGGGAAAAGCCTTTCAGACTTTAAGAGTTAAGTAATAAATTAACTAAGAAATTATTATTTTACAGTTTTATTAAACTATTAGTGGAAGTTTGTAGAAAATTGAATTATGAATGTAACACACAAAAAAGTGCAATTGGAGTTCAAATGAAAAAGACATCATGTGTTTAGTGAAGCATGTGTTGAGCTGCCCGATATGAGCGCACGACTGATGTGCGACCCGCTTGCAGTGTACCCCAATGCATGTGCAACCTGATGTGGCTGTTGCTCACTGCAGCACTTCCACCTAGCACAACCAATCACTTAAAATCTCATAAGTTTTGATTTACGTAACAGAATTCGATGAAATTTGTTTCTCTAGCTCCATGATTCAATTTGCCACCCAACCAAAATCATAAAACATACCAAAGGCAAGCGAGGAGATGATTCTTTGGGTGATCTTGGTGACGAATGGTAAAGATTCGTAGATCTAGCCGTAGATTCTTTGAGGTAACCTAGATTGTAGTTTCTTTTCTGATTCCATCTCTTTTCCTTGATGATGCTAACAGCAAGGCTAATTTAAGTTGTTTCTCTTCTCCTTTCCTTCTTCCTCTAGTAGGCTCACGTGAGTGTGTGGAGTAGTTAGCAGTCTGCAGGGGTTGTTTGGAGTTGTCACCCTTGATCCAGGCTTTGTTGGTCGAAATCCAACTAAAGCAGGGCTAGTTTTGTGATC
Source organism: Alisma plantago-aquatica (assembly GCA_963693085.1). Lineage (NCBI taxonomy): Eukaryota > Viridiplantae > Streptophyta > Magnoliopsida > Alismatales > Alismataceae > Alisma > Alisma plantago-aquatica. Next base: position 731,147,251 of record OY856409.1, on the reverse strand, counting down.
AGTAGTTAGAATCGACGTAAATGTTTGACTCAAGAGGCTAAATTGCCTAATCCCATGTTTTGATGATGACTAAACCATTCCATTTATTTGTGTTCCATGTTCTACTTGGTTGATTCAGATAGATACACTCCAAATGCCTATTGCAAATCTTAATTTGAAACTTTGAAGAAATCAAGTCATTCAGAAAAAAAGATCATGATTAAAGAATACATAATTTTCTCCTTAGGGCTTTGTTGTAAATTACTTATAATGATTGTATGATTTGAAATTAAGCTCAAAACTGCAACATAATTAATTAGATTGAAATAATATTGCATTAATTGGGATTTTCCAAACAGGCACTTTCATTGGGTGAGATTGTCCTAACTAAACTCGACTGACAACCATGTTTGTTTACCAATTGATCCCATCGACCTAATTCTTAACTAATAAGAATTTCAGTGGATGAGCCAAAAGCATGTTTTTTGACTGAGATTTCAAGGGAGAAATCTAGCCAAGAGACTTGTCTTTTTGTGCATCCGTCGAATTTTGGCAGCACAACTTCGACCGATAGAACTATAGCTATAAAGTACAACATAGTCATTAGAGGGGGGTATGTGAGAGAAAGTATATCCTTTAGACACTCCTAATAATCATAGTAACAAAAGTCTCCGAATTTTACGAAAAAAACGGCGATTTTTTGTGATTTTATAGGCTCCTGAATGTTCACCACGATTAATACATCGGTAGCCGATTTTTTGCGATTTTCACATTTTTTTTTGCTTTTTCATAATCTATACAATCTTCACGATTCTTCATGACATTTTACGTTTTTTTCACAATTTCTCTTAAATCATTTGCTTTTTTTCACCAAACCATGTAGTCGTGTAAACAGAACTCCTGATATACACTAAACCTCCAACACCCCACTCTCCCGACAGTCCATTGTCATTAGCAATTATTCTTTACTTCTTTTCCTACTTTATTTCACTCAATAAGATTATATGTCTAAGTGACCTTAATAGTTACATTTGTATCTAATATGTTTGTATATGTGTGTGTGTATATATATATATACATATACATATATACAAATATGTATATATATGTCTATATCTCTATATATAAGTATATATATGTATATATTGCGACTTATTCTCGATTATTTTTGAATAGTTGACCAAACTTTTGACTGAAATATATCAATTTTTTCGTGATTTTTTCCGGTTTTTTCTAAATTCTGACTTTTTTTCTGGTCAGCCGGAAAGTTGTCAATCCCAAATTTGTCACTATGCTAATAATGGCAAGAATTCGTCCTAAATGATTCTTACAGCTAGGAGGCATCTTCAACTATAATTAGGAACCATTGGGCTTCATTCCATGGTTAGCCACATGTCCATAAGGCACCTATGCAGTAATTGAGAAAATTCGCCTCAAAGAGCTCATATCCACTCTCATGAGCTTAATTATTAAAGTGAGTAGGAGATCTGTAAGAGAGCCAATTCTACTATGTACATCTCACAAGGCTCTCAGTTCTCTACCTTCCAATCTCTCTCTCACTAGAAGTGTGATTCTCTCTCTCTCTTCAAAAAGAGAAGAAGGGCAGACAGCCCTTGGCAAAGGAAGGTGACCCTTGGGGAAGCAACAATCTCTTGGCGAAGAGGAGTTAATGACAATAGCCTTGGTGCAAGGGAAGATATGATTTGGTGGTCAAAGCTTCCCTTTGGTGAAGGTGAAGTCAAAGGTGGAAAATCCTTCTCAAGAGTGGCTAAGTCTTTGGTGAAGGCAAAAGACTCTTGGTCAATAGATGGGATAAAGAGAGGCATTCTCTCCCCCTCTCCCACGCCCGTGACGGAGGCCGAACGTCCGGGAGGGTGGTAAACCAAGGCAGCAACTGTGATTCGAACCCGGGTCCCTTCGTGAGTGGACACCGTGCTTGACCACTTGAGCCACTCCTTGTCGGCTCTTGGTCAATAGATAGGTAAGTCTTTTGTAAGGTTGTTACCTCCATTGTTCGAAAAAGGGAAGCTAGTTTAGCGTTTGATCTTGAAAATTGTGGTTCTTGGTGCAACTCTTAGAATAGAATTTAAGGAGTGACTCAAGGTTGAAAATGCTAGATATGGACCTCTCTAGGTAGTGGAGCTACATCCTTTGAGATGAAACCACTATAAATGTAGCCTTCACTTGTTGATTGTTCAATATCTCCCTCCCTTACTTTTAATACTAACATATTTATCTTGGGATAGAATATGAAGGTTGAATAATTTTGTTTATGATACCCCCTCTCTTGAGCATGTAGATCCAACACATTTTATAGATATTAAACCTAAAAACATGTATTTCCCTATATGTTTACTAATTATGGCTTTGAAAGCCCAAATTCAATATTTCAGCTTATATGATTATTGATTTAGCATACTTGTGATTGTTTACAGCTATCGTTAGCCTTGAATTACTATGATATGAGCTTCAGTAGGGTTAGAAAGGTTAGAGGTGCCAGTATATTGGATTTGCCTTAAACCCTAAAATAATGAAATACATGATTGAAAACTTGATTGAATAACTTGTTTGCCTCTAGTCATGAACTATGAAGTTAAATGCATAGTCTTTCCAGTATTACCATGTATACTCAGCTAGCCAGATCAAGATATATACAATATTGAATGCCAGTAGTTTAGATTAAGTTTCATGGTTAAAAAATGTGAATGAAAACTTTAAATACAAAAATAATCTAAGAATAATATAGTAGATATTGTATCAATAAAAATAAAAAATCAACTAGATACTAGATACACTCGACACAGTAGATCCATCACGGAGGTCTACACCGTGAAGGAGGAAACGTGCATACCAACTGGCAGAATCTTGAATGAGGTAGTCAAAGTGTACCAAAGGGGTAAGGGGTACTAAGCCCAGCGAGGACGATCTCCTTAAGGTGGTTAGGTACCCAACATTAATCAGAGATTTTAGCAGTATCCAGGACAGTTTAGTTAGTTCAGATACTACTCAGCGAGTTAGCTCTTGTGGAACTACTAATACAAGTAGTAAAGTCAAGTGCTTTAACCCATGCCTGAGCACCCAGCTTTAGAGGAGTCCAGTTTATCCGACCGGATGTTATAGTTGTTAAGGCCATACGTGGCAAACCCAGTTGCAGGCGAGGAGCTAGATTTAGCAGACTTAAGAGTCTCGAGTCTACTCTAGGTCTTATACGGTGAGATAGTGGCTTGCTGGAACACTTCCACATGATGTGGTACACCACATGTGAATCCTAGACATAACAAAAGGAATAAGAGACTAATAAACAGATTTGGTCATTTAATTCTGGCAGTTATTATTAGTTCACATGTCATGTTGAATAATTTATAGATTTCAAATGCTATTTTTGTATTCTTCTTCATGTAATTAAATTTACACTATAAATTTATAGTATCCTGCCTTCATACTCACTAAGCCCACACTTTACCAAAATAATTTTTTAGGTACAGGTACAGCTCAGCAGGAGAAATCGGAAGTTCGATTTCAACCAGAGTAGATCAACTTAGGTCTTTAGAGGAGTAATAAATTTAGATAGATGATCATTTATCCTTCCTAAATGTAGGGTGAGGATGAGATCAGTTTTGCAATATGTTATACTTGATGAATATGAATGCCAGAAGTAGTTTCCTTCGATTCATTTATGTTGTGTTAGAATATATTATTAGCCTATTTAATTAATAGGTTTAGTTAGTGGGTGTTAATATATTTTATATTTATTCTATTTTATAATTTATATATCCTACTGGACCTCTATGTAAATTATCCAGTTTCTCTTATTAATAAAAAGGGAGAAGGCATATGGCCTCTCAAAACGCAGCATTGCACGTTGCATTGCGGCACCACATTTCACATGGTATCGGAGCAAGGTTCCTAACCTAACCCTACCCAGCCGTCACAACCTAGCGCCGCCGCCAGTCGGCCGGCCGCCAGCCTTCTCCGGCGTGAACAGTACGGTGGAGTGAACAGTAATTCCTGCGTGAACAGAGCACGTTGTCAGCCTTCCCCGGTCGCCGTGCCGTCGGCCCAAAGCGGGCAGAGCAGCCATCTCCTGGGCCAGGCGTCGTAGCCGCCGTCCCCCCTTCTCTTCTATCTCCGAATAGTCGGGTTCTTCGGTTGATCCAACGGAATTCTAAATCCCAAACCGGAGGGTCCGTCGGTACATAAGAAATTCCTAATCACATCTCCTCCATGTGTGATTAGGGAATTTTAGTTGGGGGTTGTGGATGCGACAGATACGCATCTGATCTTGTGACGTGACCAAGGTTTTAAAGTGCGTGAGGCACATCGAGGCATTTTTGGCTCAGCGAGGCGAGGCGTAACCCTCGAGGCGGTCGAGGCGTTAGCCTCAGATTGTACCGAGGCGTACATATAAATATATCCACCTATAATATATATATATATAATATACATATATGTATAAACATACATATACATATATGAATGCGCTCTTGGAGGAAGATCTTCGCCATTATGTGATGGCAAACCAGCAAAATTGGGTGGATCTACTTCACTCCGCTCAGTACTGCTACAACCTTCAATCATCTGCATCGACGGGAAAGAGCCCCTTTGAGATCGTGCTTGGGCGTCAACCATTGACTCCGCATGAAGTGGCCAAGTGTGACGACACTAGGTGTCTTGTTGCATATCGTTATGTCAAGCAGAATGCGGATCAGGTAGAGGAAGCACGAGACTTTCTTGCGCGTGCGCAGCGTAAGGCAAAGAAGGCGGTCGATCAACATCGACGTGATGTGGAGTACGAAGTAGGGGAGAAAGTGCTGCTGCGACTAACTCCTCAGATTTGGAAGAAGATCCTCAAGAAAACCGCGCACAAAGGACTGATCACGCGGTATGATGGACCACTCGATCATCCGAAGGGTGAGTCGGTTGGCTTACCGACTTGCACTGCCAGAGAGATTACAGTTGTACCCCGTGTTCCATGTGAGCTTCCTGAAGAAGTATCACGCTGATTAAGAGGACGACTCGCGCAACGATTCACACAGAGCTCCTCCGACTATTAGAGTACATGTTTCCAATGAGGCGGAAGATATCTTAGATTACAAAGTCGAGGGAACTAATAAAAGGAATCAACGCACGAGCTATCTTGTAAAGTGGAAAGGACTCCCTATTGCTGATGCTACGTGGGAGAGAGCAGGTGTATTGTGGCAATTCAAAGATTTGATTAATGCCTACCACTCTAGGAGTGAACCGACGAGGACGTCGGATTCCAGAGGTGTGGGAGGCGTGTTACCCCCTTGAATGTGAAAAGGGGATGAGCACGACCCGGGATGGCTTAGTTGCAGGTTTTACACTAAAGGGTTGTGACTCAGAGGAGCTCTACGGGCTTGGTGGAGCGAATGGAGTGTGTAGCGGAGGTGCCGCTCCACTCGAGGGATTCGGCTGGCAGTTATAGACGAGCGTCTCGCTAGGACGCACGTCGCCTTGACAGTTAGGTCTTACAATGGACGTGGACGGTTGCGGCAGTAAAGGACGGAACGTGGGCACGTTAGTGTAACCGCCCGGATGAACGGGGGAACGATGCGGCGTAATCGCTTGGTCGTTGGAGAAGACAGACGTTGAGGGAAGGCGTGGCTTCATAACTGCATAGAGGCAACGGCGCAAAGTAAGGCACGTCTCTTGAGCCGCTGGCGAGAGACTATGTAAAATGTAACTGACCCTTGTGATCGTGGGGATCGTGGGTATGAATAACTGCTAGTTGGTTGTAACGGGCGGGCTGTGTGGAACCCGACCCTTGTGTATAAAAAGGGATGTCCGCAAGGCTTTGCGACAGATCACCCTTTTGTTCAGTTGTACTTTGTCCTTAATAATAAGAAGGAAAAGTAGTCCCTCATATCCTTTGTCCGTGTGATTCAGTTCCGACTATCTAAGTCCCTTGGCAGTATTCTCTAAGTCCCGATACTTGCAGACCTCGAAGGAGAGAGTTGCCTTAACGTTTCCTTGTTGCCACAAAGTGAAGGGAAGGGTTGGTGGAGTAGTGCTACTCCACGCCATTACTGTGCGAAGTCTTTTAAAGAAGATAACCCGGTAACATATATATAAATCCCAAACCGGAGGGTCCGTCAGTACATAAGAAATTCCTAATCACATCTCCATGTGTGATTAGGAAATTTTAGTTGGGGGTTGTGGATGTGTCAGATACGCATTTGATCTTGTGACGTGACCAAGGTTTTAAAGTGCGTGAGGCGCATCGAGGCGTTTTCGGCTCAGCGAGGCGAGGCGTAAGCCTCAGATTGTACCGAGACGTACATATAAATATATCCACATATAATATATATATAAATAATATACATATATGTATAAACATACATATACATATACATAATCCTATATATATATATATATATATATATATAATCCCATATATTTATATATGAATACATATATGTACGTGTATATAGTCATATATACAGATTTACATATGCATACATCTATATACTATATAGACCTAGGAAGCACAGATACTCCAAAATAGGTGCCGTACCCGAATCCGATACGTATCGGATACCAATACTCCATGGATACACCTAAATACGTATTGGATACCTCTCCAGCCGTATCCCCTTTTTTTGCTGCTTTTTTTTGCCTGGATACGGCCTGGATACGTCCTGGATACGTTTTGGATACGGCCCGGCCCATTCAAGCCTTTTTTTTCGCTTTTAAGACCTTTTAACGGATTGACCTGCGTTTTTACTGCTTCTCTGTGCAAATCAGTAAAACTGTTCCTTTGGCTTGTGCGATACATTTTGAAGCTTGGTTTTGCTTCAGTCCACGTCATATTTCTATTGTTGTGCGGCTTGTGCCTCATCTTCTCCAATGGGCTATTGGTGGTTAACATACAGCCATTGTGCCTCATCTTTTCCAAAGGGATTCTATTTTCTATTGGTGGTTACAGCCTCTAGCCTTTGAATTTCTACCTTAACTCTTCGAAATTCTATTTTGGCATTGTCTTTGTTCATCCCTTTTGAACGTAAGCCTCTCTAGCTTTCTCTAATTTTTCTGTTTAGTAGTTCTAATTTTCTCATCGTGTCTTGTTGTTAATATACCTACTTGTCCTAATTGCCTCTGTTGTTTCATATTTCAGTTCATTTTTTTTTTTTAGAATTTGGATATAATTCTTGTATACATAAATATTTAATTACTTCTTATAGACGAAAGAAGATGGTTTGGTGTCACAGATGACATGACACACTTTACAACACAAAATTAAATGATAGATGAAATGTGAATGGTTTAGAATATGATTTTATGACGTCTTTTTGTAACTTCTATCTGACATTAATATGAATGAAATACCCCTGTTTATTCATTGTTTGATACTATGGAATTGGTTTCCATTTTCTATATATATATAATGATTTATAAATGAAATTTGACTGCCTTAATCAATTTTAAAATAAATATACTATTTATTTTTTGAAAATATTTAAATAAATATTAAAAAAATTGTCGTATCCATGTCGTACCCGTATCCTATATTTTCAAAAATTGCCGTATCCCCGTACCCGTACCCGTATCCGAAACGTATCCGTATCCGTGCTTCCTAGATATAGACAGATTTCTATTTATACTATACAGATTGACATATATATAACAGATATATATAAATATACTATTACTATATAGACAGATTTCTGTTTTATACTATACAGATTTACATATATATATAACTATACAGATTTACATATCTCTGAAACAGAAATATATATATGTATAGATAGATATACTATTACAAATACACATGTATATATAGATACATATCTATACATATAAATATAGTTATAATTATACACAGATGCATATATATACACATACACAAGAGAATGTGTACATACATGCAGCATATAATGATAAAAGTAGTAAAATATCCATAGTTGTTAACATACAAACATACACATATATAGATATGTGCATACATATATCTATATACATACAATTTTGGGTTAATTTAGCCTCTATTAAGCCCAAAATAGGATAATACAGCCTTTTTTTAGACACAGAGTATGAGGCTTACGCCTCACAAACGCCTCAACGCCTCTAACGCCTCGCAGAAACTAAGGCACATGCCTCTCACTGGCAGACTGAGGCTTAAGCCTCGAGGCGTACCGGAGGCCGCCTCGCCTCGAGGCGTATGCCTCGTAAGCCTCGAGGCGGGTTTTTTAAAACCATGGGTGTGACGTGTATCTCCCTGTCACCCATATCTTCTTGTGACGTGTATCAATTTGTCACTCTTCTTCTCGTCAAATCATAGAGGACACCAAGGCATCTACTATCTATAGTGAGATGTCTCCTATCCCCTCCATCAAGCTGAACGGGAAGAATTATCTCTTATGGATGAATGTTGTCCATACTATATTGGAGTCACGCGACAAGGCGAGACGTTGATTCTGATCCTCCTGCACTTACTGACAAAGGCTATGCTGAATGGAAGTGTCATAACAGTCTGGTGAAGACCTGGTTGTGGGGGAGCATGGAACCTGAGATTGCCTCGAGGTTCATGTTCTACACTACCGCCAAAGATATCTGGAATGCAGTGAAGAAACATTAAGAAGAATGTGCTTAGTCAATTCATGATATATGATCACCTGTTTGCAGAACGACAGGGAGACAGACATTTAGAAGAATACTTTGGAGTGATTCAAGGTATTGCACAAGAGCTGAGTTTCTACCATCCAGTAACTATCCAGGAGCAAGTCACAAAGACAGAGATGACTTAATTACAGCAAAGTCTTGTCTGGTCTGAGTTCTTCATGCAGTTCAGCCCGCAGTGTTACCTTAGCTTCTGATAAACTTCCCAGCTTGGAAGAGGCCTATTCAAGGATTTTACAGGCAAATTTTGAACATGTTGATCCTACCGTAGTCTCATCTCAGGGAGATTCTCATGCTTTTGTAGCTGCTGCAGTGAGAGGACGGACAGGTATGGGCCGAGGACGTGGAACTCGCCCTAAGTGCACTTTCTGTGACAAACCTGGACACAGTTGAGAAATGCTGGAAAAAGCACGGTCGACCTACTGCACCACCTGTGGGAGCAGCAAACTATGCTACCACTACTGAGTCTACTGAGCCTCCTGCTTCGAGTTCAGGTCCTTCTGGCATTACACTCACCAAGGAGGAATATGTTAGATTTATTCTGGCTACTCAGCATCTGATCTTGGGATCATCATCTTCAGCCAACTTGGCGTCCACCACTGGTAATCAAGCTACCTTTTTATTGGCTTCTAGTTCTACTTCATCATGGGTCGTTGACTCTGGAGCGTCACAACATATGACTGGTATGAGGAGACTTCTTCATTCCATTGACTCACATATTCCTCACAAATCTGTAACAATAGCAGATGGTTCAGTGAGGAGAGGTTAGCCAGTGGATCTATTTCTCTGACTCCTGGAATTGATCTAAATCCATACATTATGTGCCTGCTTTTCCTTTTAATCTTCTATCTGTTGCTAAGTTGATTGATACTGTGAAATGTACGGTAACTTTTGGACCTTCTTGTTTTGTATTACAGGATCTCAAGAGTATGAGGACGATTGGTGGGGGGCTAGGAAAGGTGATCTCTACCTCTTCCACGGTGACAGTCTGCCTCGCCAAGTGTCTGCTCTTGATCCAGCTGTCCTGTTGAGTGGCTCTCCCTTACTGTGGCACTACAGATATGGACATCCTTCATTAGAGAGCCTGAGAAAGTTAGAACCAGAATTGTCTCAAGTATCGTCTCTAGAGTGTCAGTCCTGTCAACTGGGGAAACATCATAGAATGTCTTATCCCGATCTGACCTTGATGTTCCCATTGTAGGTCAGATTGTCCTGCTAATATCAAGGAGATGACGATTTTTCCTCGCTGCTACCCCATTCTGCTGAGGGGTGTGAGGACAGGATGTACGATGTATCATCCCAATTGAACTACAAAAATTAGCCATAGCATTTTGAACATACTCCAAGGCATTATCAGATTGAAGAACTTTAATATTGCAATCAAATTGAACTTTATTTCTTGATTAAAATGTTTGACAATAGATAGCACAGACTCTCGACTTTTCAACAAATAAATCCAAGTCATACGCGAGAAGTCATCCACGGATTGTAGTTTCAATCTAATGTTCCTAAGCATTTTTGGTCTGACGCCCTTCTTACTGCTTGTTTTCTTATCAACAGGCAACCTTCTTCTGTGCTTCAAGGACGTACTCCTTTCTCTGTCCTACGTCCCAAGGATCAACCTTTCCTTGTTCCTCTTAGAGTGTTTGGTTGTACTTCTTTTGTCCACAATTTTGATCCTAAGGCTGACAAGTTATCTCCTAGGTCAATTAGGATTCTCTTTCTCGGGTACTCCGACACTAGCAAAGGGTACAAGCATTATTGTCCAAGTTTTCGTCGCATGTTTGTGTCTAGAGATGTGACTTTTCATGAATCCACTCCATATTTCTCTAGTGTTTCCAGTAAGAGGGAACAATTATGTGAGAGAGGGCCACCATCAGATGCTACTGAGAGACTGCCACCACCACATCAGAGTGAGAGAGTGCCACCACCACATCAGAGTGAGAGAGTGCCACCTATCACTCCTACTAATAGATAGCACAGATTCCTGAAGAACCATCTGACCTTGATGTTCCCATTGTTGTTCGCAAAGGTACCCGTTCCTGTACTATTTCGCATCCTATTACAAATGTGTGTTGTTTGTCCAAGTTATCTCAGCATGCTCGCTCATTTGCTCTTGGGATTGATTTTGTGGTCATTCCAAGAAATCATCTTGATGCTATGAAGGATATTGGCTGGAAACAAGCTATGCATGTTGAAATGTCTGCTCTGTTATAGAACAACACCTGGGAACTTGTTGACTTACCTCCAGATAAAAATGTTGTGGGATGCAGATGGGTATTTACAGTAAAGCATAATTCAGATGGTTCTGTGGAGAGATTGAAAGCTAGACTGGTGGCAAAGGGGTACACTCAGACATATGGGGTTGATTTCTTTGAGACCTTTTCACCAGTGGCTCGTCTGAATTTTGTGTGTATTCTTATTTCTCTGGCTACTACATTTGACTGCCTCTATTTCAGCTCGATGTCAAGAATGCCTTTCTTCATGGTGATCTACAAGAGGAGGTATACATGGAGCAACCACCTGGTTTTGTTGCTCAGAGGGAGTGCCAGAGGGTGTGTAGACTGAAGAAAGCCATCTATGGATTGAAACAATCTCCTAGAGCTTGGTTTGACAAGTTCAGTGATGTTGTGCTAAAGATGGGTTTTTCTCGTTCTGTTACTGATCACTCTTTATTTTATTCTACTTCTTCTGGTAGATCTATTATTATTGATGTGTATGTTGATGATATTGTTATCACTGGTAGTGATTCCACAGGCATATCTCGTGTGAAAGCGGGCTTGCAGGGGCACTTTCACACAAAGGATCTGGGAAAACTGAGATATTTTCTGGGCATTGAAGTACTTAGATCTCATGCAGGTACCAATTTGTCTCAGAGAAAATATGTGCTGGATTTACTACAGGAAACTGGTATGAGTGAGTCCAAGCATGTGTCTACTCCTATGGACTATCATGTGAAGGAGATGACTGATGATACTGATTATCCAGATCCAGGATATTACAGGAAAATTGATATATTTGACAGTCACACGTCCTGACATTTCTTTTGTTGTAGGAGTGGTGAGTCAGCATATGAGCTCTCCAAAACAGTCTCATTGGACATCTATCTGTCGTATTCTGAGATATCTGAAAGGTGCACCTGGTAAGGGAATCACCTATTTTAGGCCGAAGACTCCTGTATCCACACTGTCTCTTACTGGTTATGCAGATGCAGATTGGGCTGGTAATCTGAATGACAGGAGGTCTACATCTGGATATTGCACATTTCTGGGGAATCATCTTATTACCTGAAAAAGCAAAAAGCAAAATGTTATGGCAAGATCTAGCACGGAAGCCGAGTATATAGCAATGGCACATGCATGTTGTGAGTTGCAGTGGGTTCAATCTGTACTTTCTGAATTAAAGATTCATGTTTTGTCTCCTATAGAACTCAGATGTGACAATCAAGCGGCCATCTACATTGCTAAGAATCCAGTCTTCCATGAACATACTAAGCACATTGAAGTTGACTGCCACTTTATCAGAGACCAGATCAAGAATGGAACTGTTGTGACTCCACATGTCAAGTCTGAAGATCAACTTGCAGATGTTCTTACGAAGCCATTGAGTCCAGCAGCTTTCCAGAGTTTTTGCAACAAGTTGGGTCTACACGATGTGTACACTCCAGCTTGAGGGGGAGTGTTAATATATTTTATATTTATTCTATTTTGTAATTTCTATATCCTGCTGGACCTCAATGTAAATTATCCAGTTTCTCTTATTAATAAAAAGGGAGACGGCTTATGGCCTCTCAAAATGCTGCATTGCACGTTACATTGTCGCACCACATTTCACAGTGGGCTTAAGAGTCGAGGCCCATGTAGCCTGTCTTGAGTCCCAAGTTTGTAAGTCTCCACCCTTTCTCTTATATATAGGACAAGGTGTACCATCTAATATACAACAACAACACAAGTGGGTTTTCCCCCACACCTTTCAACATGGTATCAGAGCGTGCCCTGGGAACCTAACCCTAGCTTCCGCTTCCGCTTCCCTCTCCTCTCTACATTTGTTGCCGCCCTAACCGCACCTCTCTCTCCTAGAGAGAGCAACAGAGATAGGGCCCGCCTGCAGGCAGTCGCCGTTTCCCCATGGCGTAGGCCGGCCGACCGCTAGGAAAATCCTAGCCTCCATGGTCACAACTTTTCCTCACATAGATCTTCATTTGTACGCTGGCACTATCCAACCCGACAATCTAGGCTTCCCCAAGTTCGAGTCTTAAAATAGTGTTAATTCCCGTTCAGGTCTATTTGTAGTCTCTTCCCCAAGGTTGTCCTCCCCATCATCTTCAGGTAGTGTTCATCCCAGCCATCATCAAGCATTGCTGACCATGCAGCCGTCTTCAGCCTATCAAGCTTCTCTATCGTCGCAGTAGTAAAGAAAGACATCGTAACAAGGGAGTCATCGTCTTCCCTGATCCTTGTTCCCTGGACGGTGCTAATTCCCGTCCAGATTTGTTCGTGGTGGAGTCGTCGCTTTTCCCCCTATTGCAATTGACATCCTAAAAGCCTCCACTAGTTTCATGGACGTCTTTCCCTAGACAGTGCTAATTCATGTCCAGATCGGTCCTTGGTCTAGCAAGAGGTTGTTGCTACCTCAGATCCGCATGATCCATGATCACAAGTGACAGCGCTAATTCCTGTCACCCCTCGGTGCTAATTCCCATGGTTGAGTTCTCTTTGACGGCGCCAATTCTCGTCAAAATCGTGCACCAACCGCCGCTAACATGGCATGTTGCCAACCAACACGGCGTTTTGCACTCCAGAAATCTTCCTGACGACGCAGATCACAAGCTACACGGCGTGTTGTTAAACTGACACAGCGTGTTGCACTCCAAAAATCTTCCTGACGGCACAGATCGCAACTTCCACAACATGTCATTTTCCAACACGATGTGTTGACGGAAGTCAGTTTCACGCCTACACGACTCATCTTCCAACACGGCGTGTTGACAGAAATCAGTTTCACACTCCAAAATTCTTACACGGTGTGTCACATCACAACACGGGGTGTTGTTGGGAGCCTGTCATCTTCAACCAACAAAGTTACAATGAGTGTCCAGCTACAAACACGGTGTGTCAGAAGCAATGTGTCTACTTCCAGTCCAAAATCTGACATCCTCCAAAGGTCTCTCTCCTCCAATACCTAATGATAATCAGATCCTACTATTTTTTGACCTCCAAAAAAATTTGCAAGGGCTCCGCCTCCTTTTCGGATCAAGAAAAGATCCATTTAATTTTCCTACCGGGTTCCATTTTAGTAGTGTCACTCCTCTTTCTACTGAGTTTCCACTCTGGTAGTATTCCTATTTTGTTCTTTGTATTGTGCTACATCCTGGTACTACTATCATTTTACATTTCTCTTTCCCAACCTCTCATCCATCATGTGTTTGTCGTCCACCTGCGGGAGGTCATGTGTCACTTTTCCACATCAACTACTAATTTTCTTTGTAGTTGTCGTGTGGAGGGGATATAGAGGGGAGAGAGAGAGAGGAGGGTATGAGAACATGAGAGAGAGCATATGAGGAAAGAGGCAAGGAGATGAGTGATATATTCCAAGCTATCTTCATGGAGCTTCATATTCTTCAACACATCTGCTCTCTCGATGTCTTTGTGGCGCGTCATTTTCACCCAGCATCATTTTATAAGAGGGTTGGTTATCTGCGTTAATTCTAGATTGCTCACTGCTTTCAGCCAGCGTTGAAGGATCTCACAATTGCAGCATTGGTACCAAGCCTTTCGCGTTCATACTGCATTATGTACGTCAAGACAATAGTTGTTGCGGCTAGTTTCAACCTCTAGTTCCCTTTGTGTTGATGACGTTTCAGTTGATCATTCTTGTCGCATTCCCATGAGAAAGATGGTTGCTTCTTCACAGATCTCTCTGAAGCTCGTCATCTTCCAGCCTGTGCATTTGGTATGTGTAAGGATTCATCCATATTTATCTTCATCAAGCTACTTCTGTTACGTCTTGTCCGAGTTGCGTCTTCTGCTGGTCTTCTTGGGCTTCTCCTTGATGGTGCCTTCATTCCTATCAAGCCCCCAAGATTCATGTGTCGGACTTATGGAACCAGTATGCCAGCCATCAACACCTCGTTCAGCTCGTGTTCGTGCCATGTTATGCACATCTGTGATCTTATGTGCTAATTCCAATTGGCTACACTTTTTAGATGATTTGAAGATATACTTTTACCGCAACATCGACATTGTGCCTCCACATTCATGCCGTGTTATGTATGTGGGATGTGTTAACTGTGCGCTTATACCACTCACACATTCCTCTCCAATAAAGATGGCATAGTCATGGTACTTTTGACCGTCTACTCCAGTTTGATTGTGGTGAGATATTGTTGTGGCATTTTAGTTTCCAAGCTATTACATATTCTTCATTCCAGTGCACTTCGAAGACCTTCTCCAAAGGTCGTCCATCTTGCAGAACACAAACTCAAAAGAGGCGTCATCATATGTTTTTAGTTAGGAAGTATTGTTTGAGGGGGAGTGACAATTCTTGTATGGGGAGTGTTAGAATATATTATTAGCCTATTTAGCTAATAGGTTAATTAGTAAGTGAGCTTAAGTGTCCAGGCCATGGAGCCTGTCTTGAGTCTCAAGTCTGTAAGTCCCCATCCTTTCTCCTATTTATAGGACAGGGTGTGCCATCTAATATACAACAACACAAGTGGGTTTTCCCCGCACGCCTTTCAACATGTTGTAAAAGTCAAAACTCAATTGTGTACTCATTATTTTCAAGCCCAAGTCAGAAGTTGTTTAGTCGGTTTGCGATAGCTTTTATTAGTTTTATATTCTTAGAGAAGAAAATTTTAACATTGATTTTGTACTAGTGATTAAAAGTGAATGGTTCGTCTAATCTCGCCTTGATGGGCTTAAACCTTGATTGGTTGTTTTAGGTCGTGTCAATGTGTATATTACATTACACAGGACGCCACGTTGACGTCAATGGGTCGACTAGGTGAACAAAAGACCCAGATTTAAGAGTTTGATGTAAATGTTCTGCGGCACATGTGCGCCCGCACAGGACCTACATTGGGCCATGTGTGCATATGCGGTGCGGCCACTAGGCCAGACTGCAAACAAGATTAATTATTTGCAAATGAGATCAATTATCTATAAATGAGATCAAAATCTAAACAGTGATCAAAGCATTCATATATATACAAAAGCATGTATAAAGTTTTGTTTTTGTTGTTTTCATTTTATTCCTTGAATAGTTGACTGCAATTATACTATTTGTCAAATCATATTGCATAATTCCCAACGTTTGAATTTTTCAACTAAATCAAATGAATTCCAAGTTCCATATTTTTTACTATGCTAGATACACATCCAAACCAATAGAGTTATCATAGGATATACCCTTTATTTTATTTTATTTTATTGGGGGTGGGGCAGGGGTGGGTGTGGTGAGAACTACGACTAATGAAAAATTTTCTTAGAAACATCATTTAAGCCTCAATTCCAATCGTGTCGATGTCGTCAACATGGGTCCTTTTCCAATAGTTGTCTTATAGATTGTATTATAATCAAGATTAAAGATTCAAAAACTCTTATTATAATCTTTTCCCAAGTTAATTTAGGCATGCCTCTTCTTTTAATTGTTCTCGACTCTATAGCATTTCTTCAAATAGATGTGTTAGTTGGTCTACATTGCATGTCTACGCCGTCTCAAGCGACCTTCACGCAATTTGTCTGTAACATTCATCGCCCTCACTTTGTTCCTAATATAGTCATTTCTCAAGCTATCTTTTCAAATATCCCCACATCCATCTTAGCATGCGCATTTCGACTACATTCATCTTGTCGAGACTTTGTTTCTTCATCGCCCAACATTCACTCCTATTTAACATTGGTTGGTTTTATAGCATTCTATAAAACTTACTTTCAATTTGAGAGAAATCTTTTGGTCACATACTACTCTGATTACACCCCTTCATTTCAACCATCACGTTGTGATCATGTGGAAAACATCATCTTGAACATTGCCATTCATTTGAATAATAGAACCCAAGTATTGAAACCAAGGTTGTCAGAACCGAAACGGTGAACGAACCGGTGAGGTTTGTGGTTCTCAATTCACAGGTTCAACCAGTGAGTCAGCGTGACATCATAAACCCTTTTGAAAATCTTAAAAATTCAAGGAAAAGGTAAACATATCAAGGAGAATATTAGAAAACAACATACAAAAGACAATAATTCAATCAAACATTGCATTTCATGTGCCAAATTATTGTGTAAAAGCAAATGGGAATAAGAACATGGAAGGAGCAAGTGGAAATATACATGAAAATTGGATTTGGGGGTCAAAGTATACACACGACCAAGAATCAGCCGGTTGGAGAAAACCGGACTGTTCACAGGTTTGACCGATTCAACCAGTCAATTGAGTGGTTTTGATCGGTTTGATGTTATTTTCGGGTGCTTGAGTGAACAGAATTGTGCTAGCCACAGGTTTCCCGATTCAACTGGCCAGCTCGGTTCTGTGTTGGCAACCATGACTCAAATTTGTCACAATTTGGTAAATCCACTCCATCCAACTTGCCCCGCCATTGTAAAATTGCAGTGTATATACTCGGTTTTGTATCTACTTGAAGTCCATAGATTCCTACTCATTTCTCCAAATTTCAACTTTATCATTCAATATTTCTTTAGTTTCACCAATAAGGAAAATATAATCAGCAAATAACATGCACCAAGGAACATCATCATGAACATGCTTCCTCAACTCATCCATAATAAGAACGAATAGATAGTCTCAATGGCAATCATTGATGTACACCAATTGCAATAGAAAATGTTGGTGTCTCTCCTCTAGGAATCCTAAGACTTGCAGTTGAGCTATCATACATGTCTTTAATCAAGTCAATTGTAGTGCATTGGCACACCCTATTTCTCTAAAAATCCTTCACAGCACTTCCCTACGTACTGTATCATAAAACTTCTCCAAAATCAATAGAAACCAAGTGAAGATCTCTCTTGTTTTCTCATATTTCTTTATAAGCTTTCTTATCAAAAGAAAGCATTTTTTGTGGATAGGCATGAAACCAAACTGGTTCTCTCTAATATCCATGTTATAGATCGTAGCCTTTACACAATGATCATCTCTTAAAAGTTTCATAGTGTGACTCATTAACATGATGCCTATGTAGTTTGTGTAGCTTTGAACATCTCTTTTTAATAGATGGGGACTATGGTATTGTTTCTCCATCCATCTACATTCTCTTGATCTTCATGGTCTTATTGAAGAAAGCCATTAACCGCATAACTCCTTCATCCTTATACTTTTTCATACATCAATAGGAATATTGTTTGGCCCACACGTCTTTCCCATTTTCATCTTCTTCAAGGCATTCTAGACCTCAGATTGAAAAACTCGTCATGTATAAGTGATATCTCTTGTATTGATGTCACACATACATTATTCATGAAATCTTCATTGAGAAGTGTTGGAAAGCAGTTTCTATATATGTACTCCTTATTTCCTCTATCTGTTGGGTCTATTATGTAAAGGTTCACACCTTATATAATAAAGGACAACCCGCTCTAGCAAGGTATCATTCTGGCCCAATCATGCCACATGGTATTAGAGCAAGCCCTAGGGTTGTACCCCATTGGGTCTATTATGTAAAGGTTCACACCTTATATAATAAAGGACAACCCGCTCCAGCAACGTATCATTCTGGCCCAATCATGTCAAATGGTATTAGAGCAAACCCTAGGGCTGTAACCCTATTTGTCGGCCTCACCCCCCTCCTCTCTCTCTCCCCCCATCTCCTGTCTGCTCCATCATCACCACAACCACCATCGGGCGGCTTCGTCAGCTTCGGTTCCCGCCTGACGCTGCCTACCGGTCTCCCTCCATCTCTACCAAAGCACGGTGGTTGTTTGAAGAAGAGGAGAACTGCTCGTTCTATCCTGTAGAGAGGAGGAACTCCCTTTTCGTCTTGTTTCCTCTCCACGTAGTCCCCGTACGTGGATGAGTGTCTAAGTTCTTTAGGGGTTGTTGATGTGTCAATTTCACATCGTCTATTGACAAAGGTGGTGGCGCTAATTCCCGTCACCCCCCCGGCGCATCCTCCCAGGGCTTTCTACCTCATTAATGGAGTTAATTCCCGTCAATTTTACCTTTTTTGACACTTGACACGATGTGTCCCTGAGTGACACGACGTGTCGACAGAAACTGGAGTTTACGCCTCAGACGGACAGATGGTGTGTCTCCTGCTCACACGGCGTACCAAAGAAACTCAGAAACTTTGCTCCTACCTTCGCCAACTGACACGGCGTGCTGACATCTCAACACGAAGTGTTGACCGGAGCATGTGGTTCTCCTCCAACAATCCACACGGCGTGTAGGTCCACTACACGACATCTCATTGCCATACATGGCGTTTCGAGTATTCTACATGTTGTGTTGCCGACAAACTACTTATTATCTTGATCCAATCTCACTATGGGAGACGAAAAGCCAGCTAATTGAGCTACAATCATCTACAGTGATTACTCTTAGATAACTTATGTGAAGTTTATCTCGTAGAATTATCTCCTCTGGATGAATGCTATATATATCGTCCTTGAATCTCAAAAGAAGGTGGATATTAGAGTTAGGGCCTCCTGTTGAATGCAACAAGGACTACTATACATTGCGTAAATACAATGGACCGGTAAAGTCCTGGTTATGGAATAGCATGGAGCCCCAGATTGTTTCCAGATTTATGTTCTACTCCGCAGCCAAACAAATATGGGAAGCTGCAAAGAAGCACTTCTCTCATGAGAAGAATGCTCTCTGTCTCTATATTATTTATGGTCGTCTCTTTGCAGAAAGACAAGATAGTCGCTCTCTAGAGGATTATTTTGGTGTTAAACAATCCATCTCTCAGGAACTCAGTTTCTACCAGCCGTTGAAGACTAGTGATCAGATGAAAGACAGAGATGACCTAGTAACAGCAACATTCCTATCCGGGTTAAATCCTATCTATGCTTTGGCTAGGAGTGTTATTCTTGACATTGATAAACTGCCAAGTCTTAAAGAAGCCTTTGTGAGGATTCAACAGTCTTCCTTCGAATATGTTTATGCTACTTGAGGAGGACAAAACTCTAAGAATCATGTCTCTCTTGATGTTGCCTTAAAGGACGGGACGAGGTGTTGATCGAGTACGAGGCAATCGTCCTAGGGACAAGTGTACATTTTGTGGGAAACTTGGACATATAAAGGATAATTGTTATTCTAAGCATGGTTGACCCCCTATTGGTGTTGCACATTATATGGCTACTACCTTGGGAACATCTGCATCTTGAGCCTCTAAATAAATGCAATCAGATGTCACTATCTCCAAGGAGGAGTATGACCGTTTCCTTTAGGCTACCCAATAAGTATCTCTTGGTTCCTCAATTAACCTTGCTTCAGATACACGTAATCAGGGGACTACACTTATTGCTCACATCCATCTTCTACATGGGTGGTGGATTCTAGGGCCTCTCAGAATATGACAGGTATACGATCTATGCTTCTCTCATGTGATTCATTTATCTCGCATTCTTCTATGACACTAGTCGATGGATCTTTCAGGCGAGTACAGGATTGTGGAACTGTATAGGCATCATCTTATTTGATTTTTCAGTTCGTACATTATGTACCAGACTTTCCATTTAACTTAATCTATGTTGCTAAGTTGATTGATTCCCTAAAATGTATGGTAATATTTGAAGACTCTTTCTTTGTGTTACAGGATCCCAGGAGCTGGAAGACGATTGGTGGGGGATCTAGGTAAGGTGATCTCTACTTCTTCGAAGGTGGTCGCCCAGCTCGCGAGATTCCATCTACCGCTCTCAATTGCTCTCCCTTACAGTGACATTGTCGCTATGGGCATCCGTCTTTGTAGAGTCTTCAAAAAGTTGTTCGCAGTTTAGTATCTCTAAAATCTCTAGAGTGTCAGTCATGTCAACTGGGCAAGCATCATCGTGTCTCGTTTCCTAGTCGCACTGTAAACACTCTAAGCATCTTTTTGATCTTATGCATAGTGATGCCTGGGGTCCTGTTGAGTTTTGGTAGAGGATCATTAGACAAGATTTGATCCTCGATTCCTGCAAAGGAAGCGGGTAGTCCAGTGAGGAATCGTACCAGTTGTGGTTCATTTTGCTCAGAAACTTGTAGAAGAGGCCAATCATAATGAGTAGCAATAGAAATAAGGATCCATACAAAATTGAGTTGAGCAACAAGAGAAAAAGTTTCAAAGAAGTCCATGCCATGTGTCTGAGTGTACCCTTTTGCCACCAAACGGGTCTTCAAGTGGTCAATAGAACCATCCACTTCCTGTTCAACAATATGAGACCCATTGACATCCCGCCACCAGCTTCCCAAGAGGAAGATCCACCAAGTACCACGTAGAGTTCTCATAAAGAGTTCCCATCTCACTGTCCATCACTTGTACCCATCCATCATGTCGGACTGCTTCCGTATAAGAGCAAGGAACAACTATAGAATCTAACTGAAGAGCAAACATGCATGATGTCGACGACATATGAGATAAGTAACAAACACTAGAAAGTGAATGGCATATCGTGCAAGACCGAATACCTTTACGAACTGCAACTAAAAAGGTATAAGTATGAACAGAAGCATTAAGAGTACTCTCGGCATGAACATGTACCTCAGGAGTATTTGATGATGATGGGGCAATCTTTGTGACTGATGTCGCTACATCATCTGGGTGATGCTCAGCTTGCCTGGTGTAAACCGATAGAAAAGGTTAAATAGGTGGTGTAAGTGGTGGTGGTGGTATAGTAGGCGTGGTATCTGGCACTCTCTCCTCACATGGCACATGAAGTGGTGGCTCTCTATCATGCTCAAAGGTTGTGCTTCTGCTCACACTGGACATAGTCACTAAAGAATAGAGTGGACTCATGAAAAGTGATGTCATTCGATACAAACATACGACAAAGACGAGGACAGTAACATATGTATCCCTTCTATGTGGGAGAATATCCCAAATAGACGGTGCGAACTGTGCGACGAGACAACTTGTCAACAGGTGGATCAAACACATGAACAAACACAATGCAACCAAAGACACGAAGGGGAACAAGAAAAGCTTGCTCTCATGGTCGTTAAATAGACAAAGGGGTGGCCCCATGTAAGACAGAATATAGCTGACGATTAATCAAGAAGCACCCGACGAGAAGAGAATTAGACCAATACTTCTTTGCCATAGACATTTGAAACAACAATATGCGTGCTACATCAAGTAAATGGCAATTTTTGTGTTCAACAACCCCATTTTGTTGAGGTGTATGATGATAAGTTGTTTGGTGAATCATACCAACTGAATTATGGAAATCAGAGACAACCTTTTGAACATATTCTAAGGCATTATCAGTACGAAGAATCTTTAAATGAGCATCAAATTGAACTTTTATTAATTGATAAAAAGTTCTAATGACCAACAAAACCTCATCTCGATACTTAAGTATAGCCAAGTCATGTGAGAAAAATCATCAATGAAAGTAAGAAGATATCGGAAGCCATTATAAGGGTCCCACGCCTCCTGTCTGTTTCTTCTTGTCTTATTGTGTCTTCTCTTGCAGTACGTTCTGGTGACTCTGGTCGTGGCAGAGGGCATGGTCGTTTTGGACGATCTAGACCTGGTCGTGGCCAACCCCTTCAAAACCGGGACGTGGTCAGTCCTCCACTGGACCTAGCAACAGTCCCCCTCTTGAATTATGTCATTGTAATTTATGTTGGCAAAATAATCACAATGAAATTGTTGTTGGTGAAACATGGTTACCCCAACACCTGGGCTAATCGGGCAAGTATTGACTACACTGAGGAAAAAACGGTCCAAACCTCCAATGCCTCTGCGGATTGGGTCCAAGTTGAATTTAAAAAGCTTTCCAAGAACAACTCCCAATTTCGACCACTGCTATATGCCCAGATGGTAATTCTACTTTTTAAACATCCTAAGCTCCTCAAGGTAATAACAAATAGGTCATTCACTTTGGTGCTTCTACTCATATTTCTGGCAATTCTAAACCTTTTACCTAATATGACTACTTCTATTATTCAACTTGTGGCCATTGTTGATGGCACTCAAGCACCAGTATATGGGGTTTGTAAAATATTCGAACGACAAACATTTTTTTGCTCAGATATGCCTTATATGTTCCTTGCTTTCCTCTAAATCTTCTGTCTGTTAGTATAACAGCCAAACAACTTCAGTGTTCTATTACATTTGACCCTGATGGATGTGTCTTTCAGGATCTCCGCATGAGATTAAGGATTGGTTCGGGCCACGAGGGACCAAACGGCTTATACATCTTGATGCTCCACAGACGGTTGCGCTACTATCTTCAGTTGTTTTGGGACTTCAGTGGCACTACAAATTGAGACATCCATCAACGACCAAGCTTAAGCATTTAATTACTTATGTATCTGAAACTTTGTTTAACTATGAAGAATGCCAATTAGGAAAGCAAACTCGACGTGTTTTTCCTAGAAAACTGACTCAGTCTTCAAAATCTACTTTTGATATTGGCCATGCTGATATATGGGGACCATGTACGTTACTTTATGACCTTTATAGATGATTACTCTCGGGCAACTTGGTTGTTTTTACTTAAAAACAGGGGACATGTTCTTGACACTGTCACTGCCTTCTTTGCTAAAATTAAGGCTCAATTTAATAAGCCCGTCAAAAATTTTGGACAGGCAATGCCCTTTTTTTTGGTCGATAACGGGCAATGCCCTTGAATTCATGCAACATTCTGTCAGTCTTATTTTGTAAAAACCTTGGCACCATTCATCAAACCTCATGTTCTTTCACCCCTCAACAGAATGGTTTTGCCGAGCGTAAGAATCGCATTCTCCTTAAAGTTGCTAGGACAATTATTTTTCACTATAATGTGCCTATACCTTTTTGGGTTGATGACGTCTCCACTACCTATTTTTTGATAAATCGAATGCCCTCTTTCGTCTTGAACAACCAAGTCCTGTTTGTATTTTGTATCCCGAAGCTCCCTTTTGTTTTTTAGTGTCGCCTCGAATTTTTGGCAGTACATGTTTTGTATAAAATCTTCACACGGGATTAACCAAACTTGATTTAAGGTCTACAAAGTGCATCTTCTCGGGGTACTCAAGAACTCAAAAGTCAAAAGGGGTACAGATGTTATGACTCGGCTGCTTAGAAATGGTCTATCAATGCAAATATCATTTTTTTAGGAAACACCGTATTTTTCTACTATGGG
Organism: Alisma plantago-aquatica; assembly: GCA_963693085.1. Taxonomy (NCBI): domain Eukaryota; kingdom Viridiplantae; phylum Streptophyta; class Magnoliopsida; order Alismatales; family Alismataceae; genus Alisma; species Alisma plantago-aquatica. The sequence continues at coordinate 731,123,345 of OY856409.1, read as the reverse complement.
TTCGACTCTATCTACGGATCTGCTTGCTGACACCCCACTATCAGTTCTTGTTGAGTCGGAATCTCCAAACCCTGTTGTGTCTGCTACTGATGTTCCTATCAAAGTTTGCCAAAGACGTTGCAATGTACAACTCCCTCTATGGCCCCTCCCTTAGCCAATCCATCATCTTCATCGACAGATCACAACACCAATAAGGTATAATCTGACTTGGATACTCTGATTAGCATATGAAAAGGGGCGTGCTCTTGTACTTTACATCCTGTAAGCAAGTTTTGTTCTGATGTTGATCTCGGTTCAAGTTATGCCAATTTTACTACTGGTCTTCCCACTATTTTTATTCCTAAAACTGCAGCTGAAGCCCTAAGACATCTTGTCTGGCGTCGTGTCATGGAAGTTCTACATAGACAACATACATGGGACTTGGTGGATGCCCATGCTCATGTTTCTCCTGTAGGCTGTCGCTGGATCTTTATCGTGAAATATCAACTTCATGGCACAGTTGAACGCCTTAAGGCTTGTCTTATTCCTAAGGCTGACATAAAGATATATGGTGTAGATTATTTTGAGACTTTCTCAGTTGTTGCTCGTCTTAACTCTATTTATATTCTTATTTTTGTTGTTGTCAACAAGAGTTGGTCTCTATTTCAACTTGACATCAAAAATGCCTTCTTGTATGGTGACCTGCATGAGGAAGTGTATCATTGAGCAACCTCCCGAATTTGTTGCTCAAGGGGGAGTGTTCTAATATATGTCGCCTGAAGAAAGCCATTTTTAGGACTAAACTAGAGCCCAAGAGCATGGCTTGATAAATGAAGTCAGATCCTTGCTAAATTTGACTTTAATTGTCACACTCTGATCATTTTGTGTTTGTGAAAAAAAACTACTATGGGAATAGTTATTATGATTGTGTATGTGGATGACATCATCCTTTCTGGAAGTGACCATCAAGGTATTCAGGATACCAAGGAATACTTAAGAAAACACTTTATTACTAAGGATCTAGGAAAATTGCGCTAGTTTTTGGGAATTGAAGTATCACATTCTTCTTCTGGAGTATGTCTATCTCAGCGCCAGTATGTCCTTGATCTACTACAAGAAATTGGCATGTTGGGTGCCAAACCAGTCAGCACACCTCCGGATCCCGATACTAATTGGGTGATGATTTTTCCCTTTCATATCCTGACAGCAAGCAATATATAAGACTTGTAGAAAAACTCATTTACTTGACAGTTACACAAGCAGATATTACATCGAGTGTTGAACTTATCAGTGGGTATCTTGATAAACTGCAACGATGTCATTGGGATGTTGCCATATTCTCAAATACTTAAAAACTCTCTTGGAAAACATCTTCTATACAAGAAAAATGGGCACTGCAAGACTACTGGATTTTCTGACTCTAACGATGTTGGCAGCAGGATTTATCGTAAATCTACTTCAGGTTACTGCACATTTATAGGTGGTAACCTTATCACTTAGAGAAGTAAGAAGCAAATTGTTTTGGTTAGATCCAGTGATGAAGCTATGTATCAAACTGTGGCTCATACTACATGTGAGTTGATGTGGGTTCAAGGTATTAAAGGAGCTTGGAGACTGTGATCTGGATCCCATGCCTATGTATTGCGATAATCATGGAAAAAAAGGCGTGCCTCGAGGCTTCAAAGGTGTACGCCTTGAGGCAAGGCGACCCCTAATGCGCCCTGAGGCGTGCCTCACTGTCCAGGTGAGAGGCGTGCGCCTCATTTTGGCGAGGCGCAAAAAACATGTTGAGGCTTTAAGGCGTTTCCGAGGCGTAAGCCTCATTTCAGACCTCAATTTAATCTTCATATGCACATGTATAATCTATATATGTGTGTAAATATACATATATATGTATCTAAACATGTATATTTGTGTGTACAAACTATATATGTATCTAAAAATGTATATTTGTGTTTATATATTTACGTATTTGTGTATGTGTCTATAATGTATATGCATATACATGTAATGACGCACATGGTATCCATTTACATGTATATATTTGTGCATATATATGTGTATATGTATATAATTGTAAGGTATGCAAACATTTATATGTATATATGTCGATATTTTGTATTCTTTTGTATATCTGATGTACTTGCATATGTCTATGTGTATATGTCATGGATTTACATGTATATAAATATTGACATGTATGTATATCTATATGTATATAATTTGTCAATAGTGTATACTTGTGTATGCCTATGTGAATGTACATACTTGTACGTACATATATGTACATTAAATATAAATTATATATATACATACATATATATATATGAACGTCTTAGTAGCATTCTGAGCCTTACACCTCGACTGCCTCGAGGCTTACGCCTCGCCTCGCCAAGATAAAAACGCCTCATTACGCCTCACGCCTTTTTCAACCTTGGCGATAATCAAGCCTCTATCTTCACTGCAAGTAAGCCCATTTTCCATGAGTGCACCAAGCACATTGAAGTAGACTATTACTTTGTCAGGGAGTCTATTCTATCTAGGTGCATATCTACTCCATACATCAGGACTGAGGATCAACTTGCTGACATTTTTACAAAACCGCTGCCAAAGACAAGATTCATCTTTATGGTGGACAAGTTGGGCATTCATGATATTCATACTCCAGCTTGAGGGGGAGTGTTAACATATTTAGTTTTATGTTATTTATTATGTGCTCATTAGTATCTTGTCTTTTATCCCATATTGACGAGTTTTGTTTTGTACTTATTCCTCTTATCCAATATAAAGAGAGGGTCTATGCTTGTATTTGGTTATCTCAATATTATAATCCTTTTATTATTTCACAATAATATTACTAAATTACATTCTCGGCGTATGTATGGAATATTGGAGTTCTATTATAATTGTATTGAATATTTGACTATTAGACTCAACATACGAATAATATACTTTTAGACATTTTATAGTTATTAGTTATTTTGTTTTTTATGTAAATGGGCCTAAGTATGCTTGGCCCATTAGGGTTTGAGTCCATGCTTGTATTAGTCCCCTCTTATAGAGGAGCAAGTTTTTGTTTAATAGAATCAATCCTATTGCCTGGATCTTATTTTCCACATGGTATCAACGCCATAGTTGGGATAAGAGCACTGCTATAGGAATATTGTACCATAGCATGTGGTCAACATGGACACGTGCAGCGCAGACTGAAAAATGCACATGTCTGAAGCAAAGTTATTGAGTCAAGCACAATTAAAAGAAGTAGAGAAGACCTAAATTAACTTGGGAAGAGCTTATAAAGAGAGATTTGAATCTTTACACCTTGATCAGAGTATGACCCATAACATAGTTGATTGGGAAAGAAGGATCCATGTAGCCGAACCCAACACCATTGGGATTGAGATTTAGATGATGATGATGATGAGAATGTGGTCAACATGCTTGAGACATGCAATGTTGCATAAAAGAGTCAAAAGACGCATTGCAACAGGTGTTAGCAGAACATGTAACATGGTTGGATGAATGATCTTCTTGTATCCTCTATATCTCCCCCTTGCACAATCCACGGAGAACAAGACAATGGTTGTGGGTGGACAATGGTAAGAGAACTCAAAAATCAAGCGTAGCACTACTGGGGGTGATGCCCCTCCACAGGATGGAGTCAAGGGGAGGCCTCCCCTCGCAAGGGCTCTGGCACAACCTCAAAAAAGGTATGAGATGATTTATTTGAGGAAATCAAGCAGATATCTTTATGATATAGGAGGTGTCAGCTTTGTGATGGCGACTGCTAAGAGAGGCGGGAGAGCTAGACCAGGTTGCTGACACTAGTAGGTGCACGGAGGGATCAATAGTCGGTGTAGGTGAGGAATAGCCAGTTACTGAGGACATCTTGGCCGATTGCGGACAACCTGTGGCGTTGAACCGCGCTGGCACCCTAATAGCGGCTTGGGGTGGGCCGACGGCATGCCCATATTGCCCCCCTTTCAGGTGAGGGCAGGCCTTATTCGTGTTGTTAGAGCTCTGAAGCCAATGTTCTAAAAAGCGGTTTGTGGTAATGCGTTCGGACAGGGTATCACTAGAGTATTTGCCGAATGTGGGACGGATGCAATTTTAATAAATTAGTTACATATGAGCATTATAGTACATAATTATGGTGTAAAATATTATTGTTTCTAAATTAGAATGCACGCACACAAGTATACATGTAGAGTATGTTATATATACATATCTGGATGTGGGTGTATAAGTAGTTTAATAAATAATTAAACAAGATAGATGATAAAATATAGACATATATAGTCCCAACATGACAAGTGGTTGTATACATGCCATATATGGCCGCATACGTGGTCAAAGTTGTGTATTGGGCTGCATAGCCATATGCAGCTCGGAGAGTTGGTCGAGCCGCATATATGCATGGGCCGCATATGAGAACATTGGCTGAAGATGGTGACCGGGTGATCCGTTATTGCTAGCATGGGACTTGCTCCCTACTATTGACGTTGGCAGTGAGGTGCATTCCATGTTGCTTTTGTATTGTGATGGTTGTTGGCGGCAGTGCCTAGGCCTACCGTTGTGTTTGGCTGCAGCCACCGGCTACGGTACGAAGTTTTGTTATGTGGGTCGGATGGAAAAGTTGTGGCGGAACGCGGAGGGGGGGATATGAGCGATAGGTATGGATCTGCTAATATGACATAAATAGCAAGTGGATACCTACATGCGGCCTAGAGAGGAAGACGTGGCAGCCAACTGGCTTACATCTCTCATGTTCTCTTCTTCTCTTCTATGGAGGAAGGGTAGCGGCACCCTAGGATTCAATGAAGAAGACAGGAGGTGGTGGCAGCTAGGTTTAGGGTTTCCCAAGAGCTTACTACTCTAATACCATGTCGAAAATAAGGAGAGAAATTAGATTAGTTCTATTAGACAAAACCCTGCTCCTACATATAGGAGTGGGACCAATACAAGCATGGACTCAGATCCTAATGGGCCAAGCATACTTAGCCCCATATACATAATAAACGGAATAACTAGCTAATAACTGATAACTCTTAACAAAGACATACACAAAATCAACATAACAATATATTATAAAAACCTTGTATTACAAAGTCTACATAAGAGAGCATAAGTACAATCTGTACAGACAGCAGTAACCGACTAAAAAGTTAAATACTAAACACTAAATGTTCTACATTACCTTTTATCATATATGAACTGGAGTGTGTCGTCTCCCAGAAGTTATGTTTTATTTTCTTTCTAAAAGTTTAGGTGGTTCAGCTAGTCTAGCACTTGCTGCAAAGCACCCTGTAGCAGCCACTTAAGCATGCCCCAAATAACGGTCCAAAAGGGGAAAAGCGGCCGCTTAAGTTCAAAATGCTTCAGAGGCCGCTTCAACCGAAATTACTATGGGGTATGAACTTGGACACTTAAGGGGCCGCTTCACCCGCTCTTTTAATCACTGATACTGATAGTAAGCCAAAACAATTGTAAACTACCGGCAGTACGATAAATCATACCTGCAAAGATGATGCAGGATTTTGTTCTGATTCATTCAGCTTCAGAAATCTGGTACTTAGATGAACATCGGGAAAAGAAACTACAGCAGCTGGGATGTCAAATCCTTGATTGGCATCCGGTGGGTACTCATCAATATGTAGGAAGCCCTGTATCAAAGCATGATCTAATCAATCATTCCAGGATTTAATGCAACTGTAACGATACAACAAAAGCAACACTCCGCACTGCCCTCAAAAGTGGATAGAAAAAAATTATTCATTAATGTCATATTAGTATAATGATCAAATGCTCAGAAATATTCTTATTGGAGAGTTTTAGACAGCATTCAACTAAGCCTATGCAAGAACAAACCTTGTCAAAATCAATACCAAGAATAGCTGATTTCGTTCCACAGGGTAATCTAAGAAGCAACTCCATGGTTCCAGGAGATAACTTGTCCTCGGAAGGAAAGACTTGGATTTTTTCTACTATATCAGAAAAGCTATGAACTTCCCCATCTATGAATATCTGTAGTGTGTGGTAGTAAGCTTTAACATACCAAGGAACAATTTGGAAAATGACAACTGGTACTTTACATGCTTCTTTACCCTGATGGAGCAGAGTAGGCTGCACTGCTTGCAATGAGATAGCAATGGAACCTCTCTCATTTCCAGACCCCATTAGAAATCTACTCGCATGAAAAGGAGCTTTAGAACAAGACCATGGTAAAGGAAGCAGCCATGATATGCCCGGATCCAAGGGATTACTTGAACTGTACCTATGAGCATTATATTCGTAAATGATGGGCTGAACATGAGAATCCAAGAAATTAGTTTTCCTTGTTATGATATCCGGTGCAGGAAATACTTTTAACATTGAATTACTCCAAGACTCTTCAGGTCCTAAATTTTGAAGTTCTGAAACTAAACCTTTATCTAACTCTATAAAGACCCTGCTAGATTTTGCAACAACACATGGGCCAGTGACCTTCTTTCTGAATAGAGAGCTGATAGACCAATTGGGTTGTAGCATTGAATCACCTAGAAGATCCAGAGCAGACTTTCTTTCACTGGGCTGAAGTACAACACTCAGCGTCTGCTCAACCATCATACCTTCAGACTCAGAAGATAACAACCGTAGCCGTTGAGAATGGTAGAAACTTTTATATATAGATGGCCTGTCCAGTATAGAAGCAATCCCAGCTTTGTCACGACATGGAAGAAGCTTAAGCCATGGAGTAAGATTTTCTGTGCACACGGCTTCACGGGGTAGGGCACCATATCTCAGATTGCCTGAATTATTCCTAAACCCCCACTGAGGTGCTGAATATGCAGTCGAGGACTCCAAGAAATTTATGGATGCACAGAAGAGGCCAGAAAGGGCATGTGAGAGATTCTTCCAGGTTGCATCAACATCACTGACTGCAGTATCAAAGACTGCCCAGAGTTCCACTCCAGTAGGCTTTGAAAGGATGCTGGACATAGTGTCCGCCGCTCCCCATTTGCCGTAGTTCCATCGACCTTGAGTGAATGATAACTCCATTTCATGAATATTGAACTTTTTAACCTGGACAAGTTACAATAAGATAATCAAATAAGAGTAATCCCGGTATCTGAACTCCAAGTATCTTTTGTTAGAGAAATTATTATCATTAACTCAAGCAGAAACCCAATAAAAACTCCTAAATTCAGTTAGAATTATAACTATAATCTGAGAGACATAAATCAGAAATGGACATGAACAAGAAGGGAAGATGGCAGATTACATTTGAAAATTTAAAGAAAGGAATTTCTAGAAGGAAAACATATAAAGATGCGGGTCATAGTATCATACTTCACAATATTTAGAGACCAGAAAACGTATAATAAATATAAAACGGTGATTCAACCTGGCACCAATAGGAATATTGGAGTAGATCAAGTCACCAAATGTAGTTAATTAGCTGTTTCATGTGTTTAAAATGACATATACACACACACACACACACACACACACACACACACACATATATATATATATATATATATATATATCTTGATATGCAAACACACTTGAGTGTATTCGTGCGATCTGTACACTCGAGTGTATTCGAGTGGATATATATATATGTGAATAAGATTACTAATTCAAACTATTAGTAATGAAATATATATATATATATATATATATATATATATATATATATAGAGAGAGAGAGAGAGAGCCTATTTATAGTATGACGGTGAAGATCAACGATTTACATTTTGCAAAAAATAGTCTTGATATGCAAACACACTTGAGTGTATTCGTGCGATCCGTACACTCGAGTGTATTCTAGCCTGACTATATATATATATATATGAATAAGATTACTAATTCAAACTATTAGTGATGAAATCCATATACATGACACATGATAATATATGGGTTTGGTAAATACCAAGAGCTTGGAATATAGACTGTGGATTTACATGTCAATATGTTATAGTCAATGTGCCAAGACCTTTGAATACAGACTGCATAGGGCAGCAACAAGCATCCAGGACTGGATTTGCCCTTGGTGTTGTGTGTGGCCTCCTATCGAGCCTCGAGCACAATGGCCTAGCAAAGGGGCCCGCCAGTGGCCCTTCACAACAATATCATCCTCTGTTACTTTGTCGCCCCCTTCAAGCCTCGAGCTGTCCTCCTCTATGTTTCTTTAAGAGAAGAGGAGGAGCTCCTCCCTGTATGTATGAACAACTGAACAAGAGTCTAATGGTACTACTGTCTGCCTATCAGCTTCCTATATGCTTCCATGAACTTCCATGCCTACATGCATCAAGATGATGTCTCCATCTACCCGTTTTATAACGGATGTTCATGTGCTCAGTTTGACAAATTATCCCAAGTCTTGTTTGTTTTTATGTTTCATAAAAACTTCTACAACAGTTATGATTCTTATAGTTTATGTGGATGATATTGTCTTTTCAAGAAGTGATGCATTTTTTGTTGTATGGAGATTAAGACATACTTGTTGACCGAATGACACTCAAAATATTAGGAAGCGAACATACTTTCTTGGCCCACAGCAAAAAGAGGGCCATCTGTCTCAAAAGTATGGAATAAAATTTCAATTAAGTTGCGAAATGTCACTGGAAATTTCATTTTTTTGCAATTGGACATCGAAACGTGCGGTCGGACATCAAAACACACAAATGCAGTAAATGGGACATAATTTCGTGAAAATTTTGACCCCAGGAGCAAAATTTCACAAAACAAGATGAAATTTTGCAGTAAAAACGAGTATGGGCCATAATTTTGCAAAATGGCACAAAAACACAACTTAGATTTTTGAGAAATTTGTTCCTAAGGCTGCTAATACTATATCTTGGGTATTTTGGCAATTTTTTGATCTCTTGCTTGTAGATGCTATTTCTCTTAATTCTAAGGTATGTTTCCCCTATCCCTTAACCATCTTTACATTACCTTCTTCAATTTCTACATCATGTATAGAGATCCAGAGAAATACTTCAAAAATAGCAAAGTTCTTTTGTGGATCTATGTATAAATGCCCCATGTAACCTACTTATATGCTAAAACTAGACTTATACAAGTTGCAGTTTGTAACTTATAACAGTAAGTTTTAAATTCTAAGCTACATTCTAAATGTCTAGCAGACTTGACATTTCTATTCATTTGTGCACTCACTCATCAAGACATGGATCTCACCTTGACCTCTAAACATATAAAACTTATTACATAGTCTAGTGTGTATATGTCTAAACATTGTGTTTGCAAAATTTCATAACTTAATTCCTTCATTTTGCCATCGAAATTCTGTCGAAATTGTTCAACTTCTTTCACTTACAAATGTGAGAGACCCCCACCACATATCCAATATGAAAAATTATTGCATATTTGAGTAAATCTTTCCGTTTAGACCATCCTTGTAACTTTTCATTATTTAATTCACTTTTTTGGTCGTCAAAATTGTTAGGGCCGTAAATATATAAATTTCGGCAGAAAGTTCAAAAAAATTATATTCTTGGGCCATCGGTTACTGCATCAAAATTGGACATTTAATTCTATGCTCAAAAGTATACATAGGATCTTCTTTAAAAAATTGGTTGTGTTGGGTCAGCTCTCCAATGGATCAACCGCATAACCAGTGGAATGTAATTTTGAGGAGCTAAATACAAAGCAAGGTCCAAGCATCAAATTTGCAAACTACTTTATTTTACTACTACCAACGTGATTAGTTCCTTGGCATTGGGTGTTGTAAGTTTGTTTACAGATAAATCTATGCAAACCAATATGAGATGTTGTTCGCCGTATTCTTTGATATCTTCAGAAGTCTACGGAAAAGACATGTTTTACAAGAAGAATGAGCATATCAATCAGATTGAGCATTATAATGCTAGTTATGCCGTAAGTTTTTCCGACAAGAAATCTTATTTCATGATAGTGTACTCCTGTTGGTAGAAATGTAATCATCTCAAGGAGAAGAAATAACAAAAACATCATGGTTTGATCTAATGCAGGAGCCAAGGTTGTCAAAACCAGACTAAACCAAATGGTTTAACCTGTCCAAATAACCTCCAAACCTGTTTTTGTTTGAAAACTAACCAGTAAATGCGAAACCAAGACTTTCCCCAAGAAGCACGGACACTTTTGTAAGGTCCTTCTGGCCGTGTTCGGATTGGGATACGGAAATGGCCCAAATACGGCCCAAAATGTATTGGAGACATCATGGTCGTGTCTTGCCCGCTTGGATTGTTTTTAAGTGCCTGGACACCGTTTATTGGCCCTGGACTTGTCTTGGATGCAGTGAACTGGAAAGCCCAGTAGAACTGGCCCAGTAGGATGTTTAGTCACTTTGTGCGTGACCAAGACTCCTGGAGACCCCGACATTTCCCACTACTCCTTTCTCCCTTTCACCCTTTCTCCCATGCATCACTGCCATTGCAATTAGGGCTAGGAGTTCAGCGACCCTCCCTCTCCAATTACATATGAACCTCCCTCTTCAATGGTGTCGAGTGGTGCTAGGCCAGCTCCCTTCCAGGCCGCCAACCGCTCTCTGGACATCCATGCTTACGAGTTGAGAGTTGCGAAAGTGGCAGCAACCCACCTCTTCAGTGTGCGCCTTGGAGCATCTTGCAACAGTTGCACTATGGATCATCTTGTTGTAAGGGCGACACCCAAGCCTCCTCTTCGAAGCGGAAAAACAAGGCGCAAGACAGTAGTAAGTCAGTCCGAAATTTTTTTCAGTTTAACATACTTCATCTCTTCTTCTTTCCTTTCTCTTCCACTGGACGATGCCCTCTGATTCTAAGTTCCAATTACTTTCATTTTGCACCCAAGCAGTTCTTCGTCTTCATTTCTTCTCCTTCTTTGGCCAGCATCCAAATCTTTCTTCTCTTTGCTTCAATGTTGCTGCTTGTAGATTGTATCCTTTTCTTCTTCTTCTTTCTTTCTTTGACTTCACTTAAATGATGGATCCTCTAAATCATTGTTATTTTCATTTCCCCATGTACACCACGTCTTGGAGAACTCCTTATTTTAGCAAATACATTTCTTCCTTGCTTTGGTGTTGTTGCTTGTCATTGATTCTGTTCAACTGAATGTTGCATTCTTCCATATAATTCTAAGTTTGAACTTCTTGTTTTATTTTGTTCCTTGTACAACATGTATCTCTTGACTTCTTTGATTTCAGAGTTCTGTGACTGTCAGACTTGTCTAGACCATGGTGCATGACTTCGACTCATGTCGACTTAGCCAGGTGTGGAAGTGAAAGTTTGTGGAAACTTCGAGGAAGTTTAGACGCAAACTTCGAGGAAGTTTAGACGCAAACTTCGAGGCCATTTTTTGAAGAAAATGATGTGAATCATACTTGTCAATGCGTCTAGGCGGTGGGTTTAAGCCAAGGGGCGCCTAGCTCGCCTAGGCTTTTCTGGGCATTTTTTTCAATGACATATTTAAATGTGTGCACACATGATACTCTATGTGATATTGTAACTATTTATTCATTAAATGTTATTATAAATCTAATTTAAATTGACAAATGTAGGAGAATCGGGGGCAAGAGAATTAACAGGAAGAAAAAGAAACAACAGTAAGAGGAAGATAAGTAGGATTTGGAGAGAGAAAATGGGATAAAAAGAAACATGCGAATGGTAGGAGTTGTGCAGGAAGAAGTCAGAATAAGACAAACACAAGGGCAGTAAAAGGAGATTGAAAGAGGAGTAAGAAGTCAACAAAACAAAATAAAAACAGCAGTAGCAGAGTATGAAATAAAAAATATAGAGGAAGGAAGAATAGCTCTGCACAAAAATGGAAATATGCAAACAACAGTAGTTGTGAGAAGAGATTTAGGAGGAAGAAATCAGAAAAAGAAAACAAACATATGCAAATAGTAGCACTAGGTTTGGGAGCAGGAGATATAGGACAAATCTGAAATAAGAATTATGCACGTACTCACATAGGATGGGATATAGGAGGAATAATTCGCAAAAAAACACAGCAGCAGTAAGATTTAGGAATAAAATGTAGGAGAAAGGATAAAAAAGAAAAGAAAAAGAAGCAAGAACAACTGACTGAGGAAATAGAAGAAATATAGCAAACAACACTATGAGGACTTATCAATTTGGCCCAAATCAGACCCATTTTCTTCCAGATCAGACCTAATTTGCCAAAATTTGACCTGATTTGGCCTGAATTAGATATATTTCAACCATAAAATGAATCAAACTGATCTAATTTGACCAAATCTAGACTCGATTCAGGCTTAATTTGGGCCTAAAAGGCCTTAGACGCCCACTTAATACACTTAATAGGCTGGGCACCTAGTTTGAGGCACCTTGTCTAGCGCCTATAATGCCTAGGCGGGCGCCTTGATAACTAAGATGTGAATTTGAAGGGAACTTTGATTGAGAACCTCTAACTGTGTTATACCTCTATCTTATATATATTAATTGAACACAAAAAATATGATTCACGACTCTCTAGCCCTAGGTAGATTGATAATACAATGTGTTGCTTGCAAGGGTCAAATGTGCAATACACATATACAAATACAATTTACCATAATTATTTTATACAGTATACAGTCATATAGAAGTTACAAAACCCTCTCTGGGAAAAAGCGGCAACAACAAACGTAGGAGTTGATATTAGAAGTTGTAAAGAGGGTTGGAGGTGACATCTATGCCTTATATGGCCTTTAAGGCACTATTTAGGACTAATGTTCTGGACTGTTTCAACTTCGCCCCAACTTTTCCCAACTTCGAAGAAGTTGAGACAAAAATACACACAAAAAAGTCAACTTCGTCGACATCAATGAAACTTCGCCCCGAAGTTTGGACAGCTGAAGTATTTGGTATACGACTTCACCTAATTTTAAATTTCGGCGAAATTTTGCCAAAATTCGTCGAAGTTATGTTCCATGGTCTAGACACCAAATTTCAGTTCCAGTGTCCATTGTCTAGCATAATCTCAGTAAGTCTTTATTGGGTTCTCTCTTATTTCTTATTGCATTCTCATCAACTTTATATCAATACACATGCAATGTTTTATCTAAAAGCTTATGTGTACTATTTTTATTAGGAAAATGAGTGTGTCTAGGGAAGAATTAGCTATCCATGATAGCACGCCATTGTGAAGTATGTTACAAAACTAGGCAAGGCAACAACAGAGGGGAATTAATAGTTCCAATGCAACTATTGCAACAAAATTTACAATTGGTGATAGTCTAGGGAGAAAATCCATCTTCTTAGAATACCATTATTTGGTATTAAAATGTGCCCTAAAGTTTCCGCTATACTTCTTAGTGATATGCAAAATATAGTAGATGCAGCTACACAGCACGTGAAAAATTTCGTGTCCAAAGAAGTCCATCTACTTCCATCTTCGTCCAACCCCGCAGATAAGAGGAAAGCCACTTGGAAGTCTAGGATGGAGGAGGATTTTGACCTTGAAAACAGGGAGCAGATGCATTGTGAAATTGCTAGGATCTTCTACTCTGTTGGTTGGCCTTTCCATCTTGCTATAAATCCTCACTAAGCAAAAGCCCATACATTTTTGTAGCTAGCAATCCAATCTCAGGCTACATTCCTCCTGGTTATAATATGCTTAGAACAACCTTGTTGCAAAAGAAAAGGTAAACGTCAAGAGGCTCTTGGAACCCACCAAAGTAAAATGGAAGGAACAAAGGTTGAGTCTCGTGAGTGATGGATGGATCGATGCACAAAGACGGCCATTAATAAATTGTATGTACATGTCTGAGAACGGTCCAATGTTCTTAAAAGTTGTGAATTGTGAGCGGGGGACAAGGACAGATTCTTTATTGAAAACCTGGTTAAACAATGCATTGTTGAGGTGGGGGACAAGAATGTAGTTCAAGTTATTAGGGATAATGCCCCAGTGCGTAGTTGGCATGCTAGTTGAAGTTATGTATCCATATATCTTTTGGACACCTTGTGTGGTGCATACATTCAATCTAGCTCTGAAGAATATATGTGCTGCAAAAAAACACAAAAACAAATAAAATAGCTTATGATGAGTATAAGTGGATATCTGAAGTGGCAGTTGATGCTTTCTCCATTTGCAATTTTATTTTAAATCGCTATATGCATCTTGCCATTTTTAATGAGCGTGTGAAGTTGAAGATCCTAGCTTTGCATAAACTCACATTGCTTCTATTGTTATTATACTAAGAAGGATGAGGAATATTAAAAAATTGGTCTTCAAATATGGTTGTCAATGAAAAATGAGCTTTGTATAGAGATGATGATGTGCAAAAAGCCCAACTTGTCAAAGAAAAAATTCTAGATGATATTTGGTGGGATAAAGTGGAATACATAATTGTTTTCACAGAATCCATCTATGACATGTTGAGGGTTGTCGACACTGACAGGCCTAGCCTGCCCTTAGTGTATGATATGTGAGATTCTATATTAGAGAAAGTGAAGGCAATCATATACAGCCATGAAAAGAAGAATGATGAGGAGTCAAGCTTTTATATGGTGTTGGACACTATATTAGTGGAATAAAAGCGATACTCCTTTTCATTGTGTAGAACATTTGTTGAATCCAATGTAAAAAGTTATTCAACAATTCGCCTCTAGGTATTATAGCTCTCAACGGCTTGATGATGATTCTAGTAGAGTTGCTCCTTATAATGAAATTGAAATTACTAAAGAAAGAAAGACATGTCTTAAGAGATACTTTTCTAATGCAGAGGAGTGTCATACTGTGATGATTGAGTATGCAAAGTTCCCATCTTTCCTAGAAGAATCTAAAAATTAGGGTTTTATTATTGATAGAGCCTTGATGGAAACATACATTTAGTGGGTAGTTCATAAGAGTCATGCGCCACATCTCAAAAAATTGGCCTCAACTTTGCTAGGCCAATCTTGCTCTTCCTCATGTTGGCAAAAGGGATTGGAGCACTTATTCGTTGATCAATTTGGTGAGGATAAACAAAATTCATCCTCAACAACACAACGTGGTGAAGATCTAGTTTATCTGTACACTAATCGTCGACTCCTATCTAGACAAAAGTCTAGTCATGATGGAGTCCAACAAATTTTCAGACGTTTGTGGAGATACATTTGATTGACTTGATGGAGAAGGGATTTTAGAGATGACAGACTTATCACTTGATGAGCCATACTTGGAGACTATTGTCTTTCTTGATGATGACAATGATGAAGTCCAAGGAGCTACAGAAAATTGAATTAGGATGGAGATCATTTGCTAGCTTCTCATCTTTTTTGTGGATGAATTGTAACTTTTTGTAAAGAGAACAATATAACATCAATGTGGGAATAATGATGATTGGTAGTCATGTAAAGATAGTCATAGCATCACTTGTAACTTTTTGTGTATGCCACATTTCACTAGGGAGGAGAAGATATTAAATGTAGCAACATAAAGGCTTGTGCTATTAATGGTACTTAGGACTATATGTGGATATAACTCTGTTGGCTAAATGGACATCTATAAATCCCTTTGTTTTGATTATGACAAACATTTCATTCTTATTAATCTAACGGGCTACTTGAGTGTGCAGGATGACAAAGCAACAAGGGAAAATCTACAAGCTTACATATTTATATTTTCATGTAATGTAATCACTGTTGTAAAAACTTGTACAAAAATATAATGTACAAGTACTTAGAATTGCATGTAAATCAAGCGTTAGATTCTCCCTAGCTAAACACCACAATTAGACAAGTCATCCCATTCAAATAGGATTACTTTTGCACACTCACACACATAATTAGTGCCTAAATTGAAACCTTGAAACAGGATCAATCTCGGTCGACAAACTCCTCGACCGAGACACTCTCGGTCGACAATCTTCTCGACCGAGAAAGATCCAAAGTAGCCGTTAGACACAACAGACAAGTTAGTTGGCAGTTGAAGAAAGACGTTGCAAATCACTTGTTCCAGAGAGCCTGTCGGTCGACAAATGGTCGACCGAGACACCTACTCGGTCGACCATTTGTCGACCGAGATGGTCTCTGACAGCAACTGCAGAATAAATTAATTAGCCGTTGTTAAAGCAAAAACTTTGTACCTAACGGCTAGTTAAACACTTAGAAACCCCTAGAAGCTGCCTAGAATGTCCTTAAGCTTCCTTAGGCCATTCCTATAAATAGGACAAGCCATAGGACACTCATACTCACTTGTTTTCTACACTTGTTACACTTGAGAAATACTTGAGCATACTTGAGCAATCTGTTGCAAGCAATTTGAGCATTGTGATCATTGGCCTACTTTCTCCTTAGCTCAAATTCGTGTCCTATAGGCTAGCATCTCCTTACTACAGCACTTACACTTCTACACTCATTGGTTAGGAGATCAATACGCTTGATATAGGCAAATCAAGCCTTGTGCTTAAAAGGATAAGTTGTAATTTCTATTTCCTTTCTTGTTCCTTTTTATCCTTTGTATTCTCCTTGCTACTCCTAGGGTTGGAGGCTGCGGATTGGAGAGAGTTTGACTTCTCAGGTGGAGAAGGGGACTTCAAGCTACTTCAAGAAGGCTATCGCACGGGAAGCTACTTCAAGAAGGCTATTGCAACGGGAAGCTACTTCAAGAGGAAGGCTGCTTCAAGGTGGTGCAATTACTTCTAGGTGAAGGCTGCTTCAAGGTTGGGCGATTACTTCTAGGTGAAGGCTGCTTGAAGGGTTTAGGAAAAGAAATTGTATTTTATGTAAAATCCTTGCGAGGTAATAAAATAAATTTCTTTTCAAATCCCGGTTGGGTAAGCAACCGGGTAGTGGACTGACTTCCTTAGTATTTGCTAAGGTTGGAACCACTCTAAACTCTTGTCTCCTTGTCCAATATCTTTGTGATTGATTGTTTGAGTTAATTAATTATTAAAATCTTTATAAAACTCTATTCACCCCCCCCTCTAGTAGTTTTCAAACTCTATATTTTGAAAGTTTGCTTAATGGAGTATTGAACTTCCACTTTCTTGTATTGCAAAATTATTTTGTGTCTAGAACTTATCTTTTAGAATTCTACAAATTTAATTAAGAATTTTGTTTTTGAAAGTTCCATCTTGTATACAATTCTCATTTTCTATTAACAAATACATCAAACCATTTAAATATTGATTAAAAATAAAATAAAAATGCATGTGTTTGTGTCCTATATTTTCAAAAAAAATCCGAGCCTCGTGTATGTGTCTGTGTCGAAGCACGTGTCTGTGCTTCCTAGCAATTTCCCAAAACCAAACAGTGTATCACTCTCAACTAGAAAATTGATCCTATTAAGAAAAAATTAATTTTATATAGATGTATATAGTGTGGCTTGAACTGGTAATTAGCCATAGTTATATAATTGTGAAGTTGTAAAATATGATAGAGGAAACAATTTTTATATCAACAACCTTTATAAGTATAGTAAATATGTAGGTTTCGTTATAGTTTCACAAGTGTTGGCATAGATATGCAACATTGTGATGTAGTGTGTTGCATTGTTCGAAAAGTAGGTCTGCACGGCAGCATATACTAACTCCCACTTATGCTTGTTCAGTCACCATGCCACGTGCATATTACTAATAGGTCCAAGAAGCGGTCCTACATGGCATATGGCCCCGCTTGGCCAATTAAGCAGCCGATTAAACTCCAATTTTAGAGGCCTACTAGAAACATACATAGATATATATGTACATATATATTTAAATATATAGTAGTATGTTTTTATTTTTACATATACAGTTTATATATATAACAAATTACCACGCATATTTGTACATTTATATGTACCTTTTGATATATTCATAAGTATACGTACATTACATATATCATATGCATGCATATACACAAACATACACATATATATGTACATTCATGTATACATTCTGATTTATTCACATATATAAACATACTCTACATATATACTAATACATCTATATGTACAAATTTCAATATTTGTACACACGCATTCCAAGTATATATACATATATACACATATCTATCCATATTACGTGTATAATTATATATTTACATTTCAATATATATATTTGCATATTGTACATATATAAATATATTTTTAGAAGCTCAATATATGATTTTATGATTACATATAATATTTATTGAAAAGAGGCCTGCGTACTACATATATGTAGTAACCTCTCCGCCATACCGTTTTTCTGAACAATGGCTTGTTGTTTAATTTGTTTGTTATAGAGGGCGTTCCACACGTTTGTCTTGTTTAGTTGATTTGTTGTAAAGGATGTTACCCATTTTAGTTTTGTTTATTTCTTTCAATATTCTGCCACATTTCCCTCCCTACTCTACATAAATGGTGTTTTTTTTGTACAACTACAAATGACTTTCATGTATTCCCCAGTTTGTTGCCGGTGTTGTTCATCTGTTTAGCCATAATTGATATCATCAGCACGCAATTATTATCACTTATAATGTAATGTGATCATCCTAAGCTTATGTTTTACTGTAAATATATAGATGCCGTGAAACTTAGGATCTGGTTCTTTATTGGTACAGACTGATTGTCGGGATATGACATACTTAGTCAAGGATGTAAAAAAGAACGCGGGCGACGTGGCAGATGTTCTATTCGGCTGACGTAAACATACTAAGTCCATTTCCTCTTGGGATTAAGTATGCATGCTTTTCATCAATAAAATAAGGATCCATGTCATAAAAGAGTGACAAAGTTTTATGGCTGGCTGTCAACCTACCACCAATACTCCTTTATCCAGGCTTGGGATCGGCTACATTTGTACAAGATGTACGGAACATAGGCGGAGTTCTCTTCATCAATCAAATGAAAAATATAAACTTATAAGAAAGGGTTTGCAGTGCCTTTCAGGAAACCAAATTATGGGGAACGTTTACAAGAAGAAAAAAAATGCTACAATCTGTGAGATATATTAGCCATAAGGTCCCAGAGACCGTGCCAACCGAAAAATCAAACTTCAAGCACTATCAGAATGGCAAGATTCTAATTGTTTGGGATGATGCATTAGATATTACAACAAGGCATAAAAGAAAAGGATTTGTCAACATATTCAGCTGCTTGAAACAAAAGTTCATGAATTTTGAAAAGCACAATTTGGTCTTCTTATTACAAAAATATGAACTGCAATCAGCTGCAGTCCCAAGAGTTCCTGACAGTGCAGGAGCAGCTATGAACAAGGAAAACAGCCGCAAACTGCCACTGAAATATCACCATAACAGTAGAAATTCTACTAAGTGTATCGAACTTTGAATAACACAGTAAAAATACTAAAAGAGCTGCAATATCAAGGATACTTTCAGTTGACAGTTCGGGCATACCAGCTGTGCCACAGCCTTGGGGAAGACATTGTGGTGCTTTCCGTTGACCACGGATGGAGGAGCTCGAGTCTCGAAGTGGAAGCTCGCTAAAACCTTTCTATCGGGGAGGGGTTTGAGCAGCAGTGCTTCAGAGAACTCCTCGCCCTCCGTCCCTTCAGCCCAGATTGTGCTGGAAAGAAGGAAGTGGCAAACGAGGATAAATAAGATGCACCAACGGCCATGTGGCCATTGAGGAGTATCCATCCGTTTTTAGTGATTGGATCTCGTCTCCATCATCACCGGCGATTTCCCGAGCGGAGATCGAGCAGTAGAAGAGGGTGACAGCAAAAGGCGGCAGTTGGCTGCCGGGTTGCGGAGTCGCAGCAGCAGTGGAGCAGATTTGGACCTTGTTCGACAGAAAAGCTTAAAATTACGCATCCATCTTCATTAGTGACAGGTTAGGTGCTTCTGGGTGTCTTAAACTGAAGCCCAACTGGCCCAGTTCCCCCACGCTCACCACCACGCCACCCCTTTAAAAAAAATATCTGGTTCCTTCTTAAAAAAACACTTGGTCCTATTTATTTTCAGAATAATATGACAGACTCGAAAAAAACACTTGGTCCTATTTATTTTCAGAATAATATGACAGACTCGTGTGAATGAATATTAGATATATCATTTCAACCTACTATGCATGTTAATCATAATTTTAAGCGTAAAAAGTCTGAAATTTAGGACTAGAATGTCAATTGTAATCATTGGATCCCTGATATGACCGACCTTCGACGGGTGTTCTCTACAGCTGTGTTTGTTACGTCGTGAATCATGGGAGAGGAATAATGATGAAACAAAAAATGTTGTTTGTCTGCCATGATGATAGGAAACTATAGTGAATTTATGGTGAATCCATGGTAAAATTTGGTTCATTTTTATTCCCATGGAAAAGCATGGTGTATCATGGTGAAAGAAGTTTCTTTCAAGACTCCACTATTTTTTATTTAAATAAATAATATTCTTACTTGTGTAGGGTGTTTTTACAAAGAAGTTTCCCCTCCCTGCCCCTATAATCATATAACAAACAATATTTTTTAAGTTTTTATCCATCTCTATCCCTATCACCATGTGCATGCTACCAAACAACATATTTCAATAATTTCTACCACAATCACCTTTCCCTTCCTCATCACCATCCCCATCCACATCGCCATCATTTTTTTCACCATGTACTAAATACATCCCAAGGTGACAGAATTTGAATTTGTAGGTAACAAAACATCAAATCTATGACAAATCAGTCTTTGAGGATTTATATATGTTGTGAAAGAATATGAAGTATCATGACCCTAATCTACTAACTGAATGACTGAATGATGCTATACTTAGAACAACTACGTATGTAGTGGCAATAAAACTTGTCACCCTGGTACATTTATCACAGTGTTAAAAATTGTAGATATTGCTTAATTTAATTTATTTTTGTGTTTCTTAGTTTAATAAATCAACCAACTATCCTTTTCAATTCCTTGTCTTCGTCATACTAAAATCTAAATTGTTCATAAAAATATTATGACTTAGGTTCAATACCTAAATATATTGCGTTAAACGGTTGACATTTGTGTATTGTTTGTTTTGGTAAAGTTAGGAGTTTTATATGCCTAGTGAATTTAAGAATATGTGAAATTTCATACCAAAGTGTTGCATAGTTGTCGAGGACAACGAAACATTTTAGATTTTTTATCTTTTAAGATAAAATTAGGATTATTTGTCTTTCTTGTTTATTTTTGTAATTTTTTTAGTTTCATCTTATTAATTAGTTCTTTTTTCATTCTCAGTTTGTTTGTTTTTTTTTATTCAATTTAATTTATTTTTGTAATTTTATTTGTCGACCACTTCCAATTGATTGAATGGTCCTTAAGTCACTTGATTCATCAAAGCTACAAATCTGTAGCAAATGGCTCACAACTATGGGATGATATGAGATGAACATGAAATTCTAGGACATGTTATAAAAACATTGAAGGGACATTCATAAAGAATTTATTTTATACATGCTTCATACCAAAACCTAGTCATCAAGGTGAGAGGTAGAGACAAATGTTGAAAACTTGATTTGAAGACGCAATACGCCAGATGGTGTTGACAGCTTGACTTGGAGACGCAATAACGTCGCTTAACAAAGCGTCAGTTTTATTATAAAAACCAACCTAATAGGCTATGGCGTCAATTATTTAAAGAGAACTGAAGCTAAAAGTCGTCACGAAAAAACTCGGGTACCAGTTGAGGTACAACGTCAATTTTACAAAATTTAAGCGCCGCTACAAAAAATCCGTCAAATAAAATTTCACACCAAAAATTGGCATAGCGTCGGTTTTTAATAAAAACCGACCTTACAGGTTTCCCGCCAAGAAAAATAGCTCATTTTGCCTTCCCCTCCAAAATCATATAGCGGTCGTTTTGATATTTTGGCTTCTGGGGTCGGTTTTTCCCTAAGAACTGACCTAGCATGTGAGTTGTAAGGTCGGTTGTTTAGATTGAACTGACCTAGTAGGTGTTCCGACGACTACCGACCTTATAGGACCTCTAAGGTCGGTTTTTTGCCCAATAACCGACCTAGAAGGTGAGCTGTAAGGTCAGTTTTTTCTAGTGAACCGACCTAGTAGGTGTTCATGTATGGGGGACTCTAGGGTCGGTTTTTTGCCCAATAACTGACCTTATAGGTCTTAACAAGTATTTGCCTCGCGTTCTGGTTTCTCTATTGGGTCGGTTTTGACCATATAACTGACCCTATAGGTCTTAATATCTGCTCACCTTGCGTGTTTTGGTTTCTCCGCTCACTCTTTCTAGGGTTTTGTGTTTTGGTTTCTTCGCTCCCCACCGACGAAGGAGGCGATGACGACGATGCATCTCCTAGCCATTAGCTTCCACTGACGACGACGGCGCCGCCATCCATCAGCCTTCTGCCGATGATAGTGTCGTCGTACACCACTAGTCCTCTACCGACGGCCGCCATCCGCCACCAGACCGACGATCATTCCGCTTCTGCCCTTCTTCGATCGTCGCTCTCTCATCTTTGGCACCTCCTTTCTTCCCTTCTTCAGCCTTAGCCTCCACTAACGATGACGGTGCCGCCATCCATTATCCTTCCACCGATGACTGTGTCGCCGTCTGCCACCAATCCTCCACTGACAACCACCATCCGCCACTAGACCGATGATTGTGCCGCCATAGCTTCTGCCCTTCTTCAGTCGCCACTCTCTCATCTTTGTGCCTCCTTCGACTACGATGGCCCTTCGTGCCAAGGTGCCTCCTCCTCTAACGGCGGATTTCAACCTCATCGGCGTGTCGTGGCCCACCACACCACACCAGTGTCTTGCTTCCACACTTCCTCGGTGGAGCCGCTATTAGGTCCAGTAGTTGTTTCCTTGGTCAGGTCGTAGCGTATTGCTTCTGCCCTTTCTCTTGCTCATAGAAGTCGACACTCTGACACTTGGAGGATCAAATTAGTTACATTGTTTTTCCATTTTATTTGACTAGCAACCCAACCAATAATAAAAACATATATTCTTTCATATCTACATTTTATTATCAGTCACATATGTAATCATTGTATACATTTTAGAAATATGAGAGTAGACATTGTGTAGTCCCAGATTGACACTTTAGGGTTTATAGATGAGATCATCGATGCATGATGTTTAACTTAATATATAAATATGACAATAATACATTATATATCAACTTAGAAACCCATTCAAAATTTACTCATTAGGAGTAAATTTTGGATAGTCCCCGGTCTGGGACTATTTTTGGATATTTAATCTCACTTGGGACTTAAGTGTATTTTTATGTTTAGTTTTGAAGAAAATTTTAGTAGTATTTCCTCATTTGTTCTCTGGGTACATATGTGGGTGGTTATTTGCCATTTACATTGATGTACTTGGAGAACTTAGGGGAAATGCTGCTAAAATTTCTTGAAAACTAAACATACATTATACAGTTACTAGTGAGATTAAATATTAAAAAATGGGATAGGTGGTGCGTTTTAGTATAAAAGTAATTAACTTCTTATCAATAAAAACTTACAACTTATAGTATCAATATTAAATGCTCAGTTTTATAATTAATTTTAATGTGATCTAGAAAATGGATCAAAGTTGGATGTCTATCAAGAACCGTTACAGTCCAAAGTTTGCCAAAGGTCTTGATGAATTTATCAGATTTATTGAGCAGCATAGGAAACTACCTACATATAGATTCTATTGTCCATGTAGAAATTATGGTAACAATTCGAAATTTGATATTTTTGAGGAAATTGAGAATCATGTCATATGCAATTGGATCATACAAGGTTATAATGAATGGTATTGGCATGGAGAGAAACTTAATTATGGATAAGAAAATATCGATACTAATAGTTGTGGCATAGAAGATATAGATAATGATGATAATGTCAATGATGAACCGATTCAGGATGATATGGTTGATGAGATGCTACGTAGTTGTCGGGACAATGTCATTGATCCACCTTATTTATTTGCAAACATTATCCATGATGCTGAAAGACCATTATATAAGGGTTGTACTAAGTTAACAAACTTTGATTTATTTATATCTAATTGATTGTGATTTGATATTTGTATTAACTATGAATAGATTGATCTCCATGAGCAAAGGAAGGAAAAAAAGTTCATCCCAACTGGCCACACGGATTAACTAACAGTTGCTCTTGGTATGAAGGAGCATCCTGGCCATGTTAGGGCATTAGGAGCTGGCGTAGGATTTAAGTCTTATTTTGGCCCTTCACAAACTTCACAAAAGCAACCTAGAAGAGGTCGTATAGGAGGTCTTACACAAGAGGAAGTTGAAGCATTATTATCACAGAAAGTAAAAGAAATAATGTCTTCATTTCCGCATAGTCAACCTTCTCAACCTATTCAAACTGTGTGTCTCTCAGATGATGAGGTAAGGATATATCAATATAGAAAATTCCAATACAGATTTTTAACTAATTTCTATATATGAAATGATTACACATGTTTTATAGCCACTTATATACCGAGGCCATAAACTTTGAAATAAAGAATGTTGGATTCTTAGTTCCTTCAGTCACTAGTCAGGTGGAAACACATATTGAGGATGTAAATGACTACTTCTCTGCTGCATTCAAATATTTTTCTACTACAGGAAAGGAAATTATTCTAATTCCTTTTAATGTCAAGTAAGTTTTATTATTCAATATAATTTTAATAATTACTAAATTTCTTTATTTTAATGTTGTTTTATTCTTAGTCAGTTCTAGACATTGGGGATTAGTGGTGGTCGTCCCAAAATTGATGACTTTTTATTATCTTGACCCAATGGGAAAAACAACAAGGGGCCACAAACTAAAATTGCCAACTATAGAGTAAGCATAAATTTAGTCTCTACCACATCAATTGTTATGCTTCAACATGATATCTCTATTTAGAATTTCTATTTTTCCAACTATCTTAATCATATAATTAATAGGGGTATAAAGGGTTTTCATGAAGGTGGAGGACGAATACCCACAAAATTAAAGACATTGAGTTTGAAGAATGTCAAGGTAGCTACTTTGATAGCTTAGTCTTATGCACAATAGTAATGTATTAATGTCAACTCTTACAGTCTTATCTCAACTCTGTTTATAGTAGTTTACTAACATTAAGTATAATTCCTTATTTGTAGTGTCATATACAAAATAATGGCTGGGCTTGTGGCTACTATGTAATGAAATATATGCAAACTATTGTCAAAAGAGCAGCACGTGATATTCAGACTATAGATCATGTAATAAATAATAACATCATAAATTTACGAGTGAGTTGTAGTCATTTTAAGAAATATTAGCATGTGTGTTTCTATTGAAGATCTTTACAACTCGGCCTTATACAACTGAGGATTTAAATGATTCAGAGAAGAGTGGTCAGATGCTTTTCTAAATGAAGTCACTATGGTATTGGATTGAATGCATATGTTAGATTCATTTACATATTAGTTTAAAACTCTTACTTTCAAATTTACTTTTATATCTGACATGAATTTGAATATCATCTCAGACTTAGTTAATGTAAACTATCATTTTGTGAATGTTATGATGTGTTATGCGTATGAATATGTCTCAAATGAATATGTTGAATTATTTTTGTTATGAATGTGTGTGGTTTGGAAATTAATATCAATTCAAATAGGATTGAACATAAAAGTTAGCAAGTGACTTTAGAATAAATTTCAGGCTTGCATCTTTACATTTGTAAGTCTTCTTCTATTGCAGGTTTTGATCTTTGTAAATCAGATTTCTATTCCACAAGTTCTTGTTCTACATATTTCTATTCTGTAGATTTTCTATAAAAAAAATCATACACTGCATGGTCGATTTTTTTAGATAACCTACCTTACAAACCTCTAGGGTCGGTTTTTCTAGTGTAACCGACCTTACAGACCTCAGGGTCAGTTTCAAAGGTCAGTTATCTCTATTGGGTTGATTTTTCTAGTATAACCGACCTTATAGACTTTAGGGTCAGTTTTTTTTAGTATAACCGACCTTACAGACCTTGGGGTCAGTTTTAAAGGTCAGTTACCTCTATTGGGTCAGTTTTTCTAGTACAACCGACCTTAGAGACCTACAAGGTCAATTTTTTTCAATACAACCGACCTTATAGACCTCAGGATCAGTTTCAAAGGTCAGTTACCTCTATTGGGTCGGTGTTCCTAGTATAACCGACCTTATAAACCTCTAGGGTCAGTTTTTTTAGTATAACCGACCTAACATACCTCAGGGTTAGTTTTAAAGGTTAGTTACCTCTATTGGGTTGGTTTTTCTAATACAACTGACCTTAGAGACCTACAGGGTCAGTTTTTTTTAATATAACCGACCTTATAGACCCCAGGTTCAATTTCAAGGGTCAGTTACCTCCATTGGGTCGGTTTTTTCTAGTACAATCGATCTTAGAGAGCTACAGGGTCAGCTTTTTGCATATAACCGACCTTATAGACGTCCATGGTCGGATATCTTTTTTGCATATTAAAAAATGATCAATTTTGGCTATAGGGTCAGTTTTGTTTGATATAAGTGAGGCAGTAGTGTAACTATTGCCTCAGGTTTCTGTTTGTGCCAACCCGACGCTACTATCTAAGGTCGGTTTTCTTTGGTTAAAAAAACCGACCCTATAGTGCAATTTCTATAGCGACGTCCACTTAAGCGTCAGTTAGAAAGTGACGCTATAGGCTTAAAAAATGACCCTATAGACCATTACTGTACTAGTGGTCCTAATAACTTTATGACAGTGTTATAAATCATTTCTTGCTTAGTTTAGTATATATTTCTTGCTTTGTTGATTTGGTTTATCACCAACAATTAACCATCTATCTTTTTCAAATGTTTTGTCTTAATCAAGTAGTGAAAGGTCTAAATTTAGGGCCACACCACAAATATGTATCAAATTATACCAACCAATTAAGATACAATCTGAGATAAAATGATTGAATATGACAATTACGGTTACCACTACATAAATTATATTATACAAGCATGGTTAAAATTTTGGAATATGAATTACAAAAATAAAAATAGAGATCCATTTGTGATTTTGACAGTCCAAAAGATAATATATAATCAATTTTGATATATGAGATTCCAACTAGGTCAAAAGATCCAAAAATAGAGTTTCGAAACATATACATCTCAATTAAGTAAACAAAGAGAATATGGACTATTTTCCCAATATGAATAAGGAAATACAACATACCTACCTTAAATTCTACCTAGGTTGATTGGTCCAAAGCCATGGATGGTTAAATTTGAGGGTCATCATTAACATAATTTTAAATAGCTTCAATTATATTCTGTATACCCTAAAAGATTTTTTATAATTGTTAAACTATGTTACCAAAACTCTATCATCTTATAGAGATATTTCATCATTTCAAGTATTTTATTATATTTATAAAAATCAATAATTCATTATGATTTGTTTAAGTTAATGGGTGTATTTGGATTTTATAAATAAAAACATGGTTTTTGAAATACCCATATACCCTGCATTATAGATTAAGGGTATATCATGTGACAATATAACATTGTAAAATTGCAATGTGAAAAACTCACACAATTAATTAATAAGTTTGAATATAGACTAGTTCACCCTCGTGTGTGACAATAATCAAAACAATTAAGGGCAATGGCATAACACAAGTCCATATATGTCTTGTAAAATTGAGAAATTTTACAACAAAATGTTGTTGATTCACGCAAGATGGTATCATTGTTACATGGACGAGAGCTTCTCTAAACATCCTAGAAAATCTTTGCAACTACTTCCCAATCCCTTAGAATGAACTTGAAGATAAAACAATAATGTGTAGGCTTGAAATGATGAAGTGGTTGGAAGGAGAAGAAGTAGAGATGGATATCAGTAAGTTACCAAATATGAAAAAGATCTAATCACACTGAATGCTTCATGGACCTCTACCACACCCAACAACTTTATTTTTGGGTAAATAGGAAGTCTGAATCTCTCTACAAATGAAGATCTAAGGACCTTCAACAAGTGAGGTTGGGTTTGGGAAGATAACTTAAAACGCTCAAAGGGAAATAAGCACAATAAGGGGTTCCTGATGGAGAGAGGATGGGTTTATCATGATAAGTTGTGTTTTTGTGATGGGTGATGGTAAAGAACAACTCAACAATGACTATGGTAATTAAAGTTTGGTTGTAATATTTCAAGGGACCTTTAATGAAATTGAGATAATTACTAGGTAGCTAAAGGACTGTATATGGCCTAGAGGGATATATATCTGTTTAGAATCTAGTTTAGTGGGGTGTGTAAATGGAGCAGAGATTGAATGTGAGAAGAGTATTATGTATTTCCTAATTTGGTTTTAAGTGAAAACTAAAAGATCTAGGGAGAGAATAGGAAATTATATGCAAAAAAATTGAGGTACAAAGAGCAAAGAACGTGAACATCATTGAGCAGAACAATTATGCATTGCTAAACACGTTAGATGGACTTCATCCCAGGGTTCATGAGGAAGCCATCTCCACTCAATAAAGATCATGTGGCTCAAAATATGGGTGGAACAATAAAAACAGAAAAGTAGAGATATCTTTGCATGACACCTAGACTTCAGGACATCAACAACATACAAGTTAATGTGATTAATATTAGGGATGAAGATAGTGTATTTTATTATTTAAAATATTTTACTATTACAATGTACAATAGGTGAAATTTCACATTCAGGATGATTAAATTATTTAGATCTTAAATATAATCTTAATTCATTACTCTCTCTATTATGATTATATCTAGTTTGATGTATTATTGTCACGTCAAGGTTACTTTCCTTCATACTCCACATATCTCTATCATTTTACTTGATTTTCAAGATTCATTGAAAAATGAAAGTTAATCGAATTTACGATGTAAATACTATGTATTATCTAATGCTAACTTTTGATATAACAAAGCTAGAGTGACACCTTACAATGTGTGATACATTCCTTTGTTTAAATATGTTGGGCAATCCCAATTAATCCCTAACTTTCTGTACTTTGAACTTATCTTTGATTTTGACTTTCCATATATTATTGATCTAAATATAGTTTCATTTTGTAAAATCGACTATAAATTACATGTGATATGTTCTTACAAGAGAATTGAACCCAACTTGATATGCCTTTTTTATATTTTATCAATTTGCACTCGATTAATGAAGTTGACCAGTTTTTATCCTTTTTTGACATTTTCACTACAAGTACTCGTCTCTCTTTTAATATGCATGTTTTCAATTGTTTGACTTGCTTTCATTGATTTGTAGGGGTGCATTTTGGGATTCAAATCTAGTGTACAACCAAATTTATTTGGGTGGTGGTGCTCTCACCTAGCCCTAGGTTCTCCAACACGTTTATATATGTATACATGGGATTGAGGTTCTCTCACCTCCTTCCCAAGGCTTAGAATGTGATGGTATTCTGACCATACTTTTTGATGATTCTAGTCTTGATATGATAGTTGCATGCTTTTTTCATAATTGTGAACTATATTGTGATTAAGGAAAGAAAGTGAGTATGCTAAATTTGTCTCTTGATATACTAATTATCATTACATGTGAAGATTCTCTTGAAATCCACTAGTATATTTTCTCAAAACTCCTTGATGTAGGATGTTCTAACATATTTATGACCTTTTACTCTTATCAACACCCAAACTAATTGATGAGTATATGCACATGCCAGCTATTTCCTATTTAGTCTCTATTTTTAATTTTTTTAACTCCCAACCCCTTAAGGTCAAGGGATCCTTGGAGTTGTTGATCTAGATCTACAACCAAGATCTTCTCGCCAAATAGGTGTGGTGCTTACATACCAATCTGGAGTCCCTCATCCATTGTGTTTTGAAGGCTAGATATTTTTCTCAGTCCTCTATCTGGGAGGTGAGGAGAGGATACAATCCAAGCTACACATGGTGGAGCATATGGAATTCTAAGTCATTACTAATGGAAGGTTTGGTATGGACAGTTTGGGATGGTGCAAGTATCAACTTATGGATGGATATTTGGCTGTCATAATACGCCAACAAACTGAAATTTTTTCATTATGCATATGATGAAGGGTTGACTAATGTACATGATCTCATGCTAAACCCTGGGATGGGATGGAATATGGATATATTGCAACAAAATTTTCCTTCTCTTATCGTTGATAAAATTGCTTCTATCCCTTTGAGCTATATGTAGGGAAATATGGTATAGAGCAGGCAGCGAAATTTAAAATTATTACCATATTCCCCGTAAATAGTAGACCGCGTCAATAATTATAATGTAGGAAGGATGGTTTATGGGATATACCTGGTCCTGGAGTAAGTCTAGAAATAATTCTCGTCGTTGTAGATGCACAAATCTGAATCCTAGTTGCATTGGGACTCATCTTACTGCTGCACCTCATGTTCTGCACCATGGACTGCAACCACGAACATCGTCTTCTTCAGCAGCTCATCTTGTCATGGACTACTGGTTGACGTTGTCCTCCAAGCGGCAAACAATGGCTTCTTGCCTCTATGGTAGTCCACACGGACCGCCTAGAACTCATGTCGTCCTATTAGATCACATAGGAAGGAGTTGTCCCTCCCACTGGCATAATAGTCACCAGCTTGCTCTCCCACCACGACAACTCTCAGTTGTCCTCTCCCGTGGCCATCCCTCCCTTGTCGGGTAGGACTTGCCTGGGCTCTCATGGTTACCATAACCAGAGAGGACAATAGTTGTGAGAGGAACTAATTATCACTTGCTTGTATTGTAGTTGTACTTTGGGAAGCCTCCAGTACCCCTCTATATATAGGAGGGGTTAGTTCCCAATCTCCAACCAATGTGGGACTAAAGCAGGGGTGTAAAGGAAAAGTAGATCTTGAATTTTTGCAACTTTTCTAGGAGTTTCACAACCTACATGTGATGAAACGTTTGTCTTGCCAAGTGAGACTGTCATTTCTCTAAGAAAAACGGTCGTATGGGACATGAGACGGTTGTTTCAAACTTTCCCAATCAGATATGAATTGGCAAATCGTTTCCTAATTAATGTAATACATTAAATTACTTGCACCCCAAGTATGTGCAATTGAAATAAGTTTGGGAAAACTCAAGAACTTTCATTTGTCCCAACTGGGCCATCTCACACAAGCGATACGCCCGTCTCACTCACTCAGACGACCATTTTTTTTGAGAGGGGGACGGAGAACCCTATGATTGGGGTTCCCCGTTTCTATTACTGCTAAATCAAATCACTGTCTACAAAATGTTGTAAACTGGAAGGGAAATGACTCAATAAAGAAAACCTAGCTGCACGCCCTCGACGGACCATATTGGCCACCTCGTGAGCAACTCTATTATACCTACGACTAACATGGAGAATACTACAAAAGGAAAACTGGATAACTAGAGCTTTGATATCCTTCGCAAGCGACCCAATGTAGTCCCGCCTTTCTTTCTTGCTCGTGGATGCATGGATAGCCTCCAAGGAGTCTGCCTCGACCTCGATGGCGTCGTAGTCCTTCGTCTTTGCCCACTGCAGCGTGCCTCTAATGGCGAGCATTTCCGACGTAAGGACGTCTGTCCCGACGTTGGCTTTCTCCCCCCCAATCGCGACCAGGCTTCCCGTATCGTCCCTTACCGCCCAGCCTACTCCTACTCCTCCATCCTCCCCGACCGAGCCATCCACATTTATTTTCCGCCTGCCTTGCATGGGTTTCTTCCAGCCACCACACCTCTCGCCGAATCTTCCCGCGCCCCCCTCCCTCGCGCCTCTGCCTGTTTTCTGCTGTTTCCTCCTCACGAAACACCCCCTGCCGTGCCCCATTCCTACCCGCAGCTCCCTCGTCTCTTGTATCCCACCGCACTGCTCCTGCCGTTCCGTCCTGACATACTCCCCCGTCGACCTGTCCTTCCTGTTCCCGCCCGCCCGTACCTTCGCCGCTCCTCTCATGCAACCCTGCTTCCTCCAGCCCCTCCCGAGCCGGTGTGGTATATGTGGTTCCGTCGTGATGGTTTCCCAGCAAGTCATGATCGTTCGCCCCCCCTTCCTTCCTCATTTGTTTCCTGCCTCCACGTATCATCGCCAAAGCCCCCCTAAACATGTATCCCACTTTAACATCCTCACTCTGGAACGTACGCATGCAGCGAGCCCTCCACGCCGTCCACAGCCCCGCCACCATATGCACCTTCTCGTCCGTTGAACTCCTGTCCAACGCATCACTCACAGCTATTGATATGTCCACGTCCCGACATCCATCCGCCCATGCCTGCACTTCCGGTGTTGTTTGCTCCCAAATCTCCACAGCATTGGGGCAACGAAAAAACATGTGTGGTAACGTCTCTTTCTCCGATCCACACAAGATGCAAGTGCCATCCTCTATGCAATGACGATCATATAGCCTCCCCCTTGTAGCTAAGCTTCCCGTGCATGTCCTCCAAAGAAAGTGCGCTGTCTTCGGGCTCCATCCCGTGTGCCAGATCCTCTTCCACATCTCCTCCCCTTGACGTTGCACAAACCTCCTTGCTTCCTCTTTCCCTACGAGTCCCAACCAATACGCTGAACGGACCGTGAAATCTCCATCCTTCGAAGGCCACCACATAAGACTATCCTGTGGTCGTCTCCAACTGATTTGGATCGCACATATACGTGTTGCATATGGCTCGGGAAAGCATTCTTTGACTCTCTCTACCTCCCATCGTGTGCCATCTTCAGTCATCAGCTCCTTTACTTTGCTATAGGTTGCCCCCTCCGCTCCTTTGAACCGTACCAAAGTGTCGTCTTCTCCTGGAAGCCATTTATCTTCCCATATATCCACCGTTTTCCCGTCGCCAACTCTCCATTGTATGCCTTCCTTAAGGAGTGCCTTTGCACCCCATAAGCTCCGCCAAGTAAAGCTGGGATTGTATCCCCTTCTCGCTTCCCATATGGATGACTTTGGGTAATATCTGGCCTTCAGAACTTTTGTCACTAAAGCCTCCAGGTTGTTTGCTATGCGCCACAGTTGTCTAGCCAAAAGAGCTTGATTAAACGTTTGGACATCTCTGAACCCCATCCCTCCTTGTCTCTTAGGTTTGCACATTTTCTCCCAGCTCAGCCATGACATTTTCCTTTTTTTATCTTTTGCTCCCCACTAGAATCTAGCTACCATTCTCTGCAGCTCCGCTATGGTACCCACGGGTAGCTGAAAAATACTCATGATATATGTGGGTATTGCCTGGGCAACAGCTTTGATGAGCACTTCGCGTCCTGCCTTAGACAGTAACTTTTCTGACCACCCTTGGAGCTTCCTCCATACCCTGTCTCTAATGAAACTGAACACCTGCTTCTTGGACCTGCCCATGGATGTTGGTAGACCCAAATAGCTTGCGTGCCTGTCCACCACTCTCACACCTAGCAGCTGCCTCAACTCCTCCTTCTTGTCCGCCTTCACCCCCTTACTGAAAACAACCTCCGTCTTCGAGAAATTAATCAGTTGACCCGATGCCTGTTCATACTGGCTGATTATTTCAGCTATCTTCAGACATCCAGCGGTGGTAGCTCTAGCAAATAGGATACTATCGTCTGCAAAGAAGAGATGTGAGATACAGGGCGCGCCTCTACATGGCTTGATGCCATGTATGAGGCCATCTTGGGTGGCTGTAGTTAACAAGGTTGAGAAAGCTTCCGCACATAAAATAAAGAGAAAAGGGGAAAGAGGGTCACCCTGTCGAAGTCCTCGTGCTGGCTTTGAGCTTTGGGTTCTGTCTCCATTAATGGCGAAAGCATGCTGGACGGAAGTAATGCATTGTTGGACTTTTGACCTCCACTTCTGCCCGAATCCCATCTTCTCCATGATGGCGTCAAGAAAACTCCACTCCACCCTATCATATGCTTTGGAC
Organism: Alisma plantago-aquatica; assembly: GCA_963693085.1. Classification (NCBI taxonomy): domain Eukaryota; kingdom Viridiplantae; phylum Streptophyta; class Magnoliopsida; order Alismatales; family Alismataceae; genus Alisma; species Alisma plantago-aquatica. The sequence goes on along the minus strand of OY856409.1, from coordinate 731,089,698 downwards.
ATATCAAGCTTCAGAGCAAGACTTCCTTTTTTACCTCCCATATCTCGCTTCATAGAATGGAACACTTCGTAGGCAATGAGAGCGTTATCCGTTATCAATCTTCCTTGTACAAAGGCACTTTGGTTCTCTGACACTATGGAATTCATAATGGGTTTCAGGCGGTTCGTCAGGACTTTGGATGCTATCTTGTACACCACATTGCAAAGGCTTATCGGTCTGAACTCCCCTATGTTTTTTGGCTTTTCTGTTTTTGGGATGAGCACCACTAGAGTATCGTTCACTTCTCCAATGCATTCCTCCCCTTTCCATCACCCCTTGATATAGCTAGCCACATCCTTCCCTACAATCCCCCAGTACTTTTGATAGAACATCGCCTTCATGCCATCCGGTCCTGGTGCTTTGTTTGGATGCATCTGCTTGAGGGCTGCCCACACCTCCTCATCTTCAATGTCCTTCTCTAGTTCCTCTCTTTGCGCCTCCGTCACCATCTCCCTCATCATCTTCATCGCCACCTCAAACCCGGAAGGATTACTGGTTTGGAACAACGTAGCAAAGTGCTTCATGATGATTTCAGCTATGTCCCACTCTTTTGTCTTCATCACCCCATGCTCATCCTCTAGGCCTTCAATGTAATTTCTCCTCCTCCTCTTAGAAGCTTTTTGGTGGAAGTATGCTGTATTGCGGTCCCCCTCCTTCATTTCTTTGACTCTTGCCCGTGCAGCCCAGTACTCCTCATTCTTCTGAAGCCAGTATTGCAACTCTTTTGATTTTTCCTCCGCCCTATCGAGGTTCCTTTGGTCCGGTGTGAGAGCTTGTAGCTCCTTTAGCTCATTCTCCAGTTCCTTCACCTTCCTTCTCCTTTCCCCGAACTTCTCCGCCGCCCAAGCTCGCAGACTCTCCTTGCAATGCCTCAGTTTGGTTCCCAACTCCCTCCCTTCATCCCCTTCCCATGCATCCCGAATAATGGAAGCGCAATCTTCCTCCCCCACCCACATGGGCTCAAACATAAAGTGTCCCTTCCTTCTTTTATTTTTGTTCCTCCTATCCGCCTTTAGAATAATAGGTGCGTGGTCCGACTCATGTATAGGAAGGTGGATGATCTTGCAATGTAGGAAGAGATTCCTCCACCCCAGATCAGGGAGGAATCTGTCTTGTCTCTCCTTCACCAGTGTTCTCTCCGTAAGCCCCCTCTTCCACGTGAAAACATTGCCTTCAAAGCCCATGTCCACCAGCTCACAGTCATCTATAGCATCTCGGAAGTCCTGCATGAATCTCTCTTCTTTTGGCGGTCCTCCTTGCTTCTCTGCATTTGACACAATCTCGTTGAAGTCCCCGAAGAAGATAACCGGCTCATCTGACTCCCTCTTTATCCTCCTCATCAACTCCCAAGTCTTGTGCTTTTTTGCCTGTTGTGCCCACCCATATATGCCCACCGCTCTCCATGTACTACCGGTGAAGCTATGTTTTACCGTCGCTGAGACATGCCTGTGAGAGTAATTTACCACCTCCACGTCCACGTCTTTCCACCAAAAACCCATGCCTCCCGCCCGCCCCCTACTGGAAATACACAAGCCATCTGTGAAGCCACTACTGCGCTTGACATCCTCCAACTTCCTATCTGCGATCATAGTTTCCATTATGAAAACTATATTTGGACGCTCCCTCCATACCCAAGCACGGAGAGCTTTGCACTTGTCAGGGTCGCCCATCCCCTGACAATTCCAGCTGAAGATTTTCATTGTCCTTCGCGGGATTGGACTCCGCCAATCTCCGCTACTTGAGTCGTGGTGACCCCAACTTTGTCATGTATGTCCTTGCTGCTCAATATGTGCCTTTTTCCCCCGTAGTCCTTCATAGTAATCGAATCAAGTTCCATGTCACAGACCTCCTCATTCCTTCCCCTCTTCCCCGTTGCCTGTTCCCATACCACTTCCTCTTCCGGGATTCCCAACCGCGCTCCTCTGCTCATTTTGTAAACCCATGGTTGGTGACGCTTTTTCCCTTTGGGCTGTTTGCTTCCTCTTTTCCCTTTGGAGCCGATTTCTTTCTTTCTCTGTGCCCTGGTGATGATTCTTTTTGTTGGGATGGATGAGCCCACGTACTGGTTGTCTCCATGCAGGTTCCTGCGTTCGATCACTCCCTCCTGTATCGCTGATCCCTCTATGCAATCGGATTTGGTTAGTCGTCTGTCCATGTAACCAGCCTCAGTCCTCTCTACCGTCTTCATGCTTTGTGCATTAACCTGCATTGTCTCCCGAGTCCTTCCATCTAGCTGTCCAGCCTCAACGGCTTCTTCCTCAACCCCGATAGTTTCATCCTCCGATTCCCCACCCTCCGTTTCCGGAGCATCCTCGGACACATAGTATCTACCCTGCAGGTCCAGCAATTCCTCTCTGTTGTATCGGCACGACGCCCCTCCTTGGTGAGAGCGCCCTTTGGGTTTTCCACCTTCCTGCTGTCGGCGCAGCCCAGGATCCTCTGCCTCCCCGTCTTCGACAGTCGTCTTCCCTGTTCCCCGTTCACCCCTTCCCGAACCCTCTCTTCCCTCAGAGCCCCGCACCCTTCCTCTGTCCATGTTTTGTTCTCCTCTTCTTTCCCCTCCATCATCCAGAGCCCCTCCTTGCTCCACCCACTCCCGTCCTCCACCAGCGCCCGCGCCTAGTCTGCAGCGTCCCCCGCTCCCTCCGCTCCCCTTCCCATCCTGCTTAGTCCTCTCCCTCACCCATCCCGTCCCCTCTTCCCCTGTAGTGCCGCCCATCTCCACCGTTCCTGCGTACCCCGTCGCACCCCCGCCACTGCTTCCCTCTCCTTCGACTTCATCTCGGCTCTCCATCGCCGACTCCTCCTTCTTCTTGAAAGTAAGCTTCCTCCGCGCCCCGCTCCCCCCTGCCTCCCTATCCCCTTCCGATCGATGTTGCTTCCACGGCGACACACGCAGCCACCGTCCCCAACGCTGTTGCTGGGCCCCTTCCTCCACGTAGCTGTCACAGTCCTTGTCGACGTGCCCTAGCTTGCCGCAGTTGAAACAGAACATGCCTAGCCGTTCGTATTTGATTTCCACGTCCACGATGCGCCCACTCTTCACCTTTAGTTTTATGGTTCTTCTTAGGGGCCGTGTAACGTCGAGTACCACCCGTACTCGGACTGAGGAGTCCCAGCTTGATCCGTCTCTGTCAGTTTTTATCATCGTGCCGACTCGTCCGACTACTTCCTTCACCATCGCCTCCCCTCTGTACCCTAACGGCAGACCGTATATGCGTATCCAGAACGGCGTATTGTTTATCTGTAGTCGCCCCGGTTGTTCCTCTTTATCAATTTCTTTGAGCAGCAGCAATCTGCCGTCAAAATTCCATGGGGCGCCGTCAAGCACCCGCTGCTTGTCCCTCCAATGTGAGAATTGCATGACAAAGGATTCCCCTTCCAATTTCTTAAACACGACCTCCTCGCGCAAGCTCCATGCCTGCGCCAGTATCCTCTCCATTGCCTTTAGGTTGAAAGACCGATCTGTAAGAAGACGCCCCATGGACCCAGAACCCAAAGCTCACCGTCACTTGAACCTGCAAGGGGAAACCCTAACCTAAAGGGGGTGGACGTTCACTTCTTGCGTAACCCTAGTCACCGGAGCGAGAGGGCGCAAGGGAACGGGTTTACTCAGACAACCATTTGGTGAGGTCGAGTCGAACCGATCAGTTCAACAGCTTGAACCAGTTGGTTCATAGGGCAGAACTAAGCCAATTCAATTTTTGATTTGCCTGATAACACAAACAGCTATCTCAACACTTGAGATGCCCGTTTGGTTGACCAAATGGTCATCTCACCAAATGAGATGATCGTTTGGTAGTTCACTCAGCCAATTTGTTGATCCATTGTGTGAATTGAGTACCTAAACACTTTATTACTTAATTCAATTATCATTCAAGATCAAACTCCTCTTCTAGATGAGTTCCTATGTGTGTGACCCTATAGATCCCATATCACATTGGCAGTGAATGTCCATAACAACTTATGACATCACTAGAAAAGAGTGGTTCCTAGTTGCACATCATTGCTACCCAAGTAAATGGGAAAGTTGGGGAACAACTTCAACCTACAATCTGTGTATGGTGTTACAATATTTGTATAGTTCCTTTGTCACTGATGTCCAGATTGAACTAGAGGAATGGAGAAGTCACCCTCATTATTATTCAATCTTATTTCTTGAATCAAGAGCAATCTGTCTAAGATATATGTAAGCTCAATACCACATATTGACTCACGTGCGCATGGCCATGCTTTACTCAGTCTCACTTATCAAGAGGCCTAGGACATCACACTCCAGTAGGAGGGACAAATCCCATATTCATCACTCACAGCCAATCCCCATGCGTCAAAGCCACCCAATCATCACCGTTATAACAACCCATGTTTCAGGACAGCGTTTGATGATGTCAAAGTGTACCCAATGACATGTTTTGAGTGCAATGATTTTATGTCTAAGAACCAGAACCACCACCATCACTGTGAGAGCAGACTATGACTTCCATGATGATGGCTTCCATGTATCAGTATCATGGTGGGTCTGTCCGATACACTATTCTCTGACATTGATCTGTGTGATTGGTTTGATATCTCCATATCATGACTAATGATATTTAGTCATCAACCAACTCACACTGTGATCTTATGTGTCATTGTTGTCTATCAACCTTCCACAATGACAACTGATCAGAGACATAATGAGAATATGTATATTTACTCTTAACATATGTATGATCTCATCCATAAGGATGGTAACTTGAATACATAGGTCATTGAGTAACATAATTCTCTAGATATTTATATTACAACATTCTCTTACAACTATATTAATGAGAATAAATTGGAAGCTTGCCTTTTATTAGTAATCAAATTGTTTTTACATGATATGCCATTACAATCATCACATGATTGGCTCTCTGGACATACATAACCAACATAATCCCACTTGCACTCAGAGCTAATCACGCACGAATCTTATTCTGAGTGACCTTACATGTCCATCATGCTTCTTCTATGAAAGTGCTTTCGTCAAGGGATCAACAACATTGCTTTTAGTTGGTACTTTACAAATCTTTACATCTCTACGATGTACGATTTCTCGTATGAGATGATACCGCCTTTGTATATGCTTTGAGCGGTGATGCGATCTGGGTTTCTTAGCTTGTGTAATAGCTCCATTGTTGTCACAATATAGCTCAATTGTGTCACTGATGCTTGGAGTAACCCTAAGTTTTGTGATGAACTTCTTGATCCATACAACCTCCTTTGCTGCACTTGATGCAACAACATACTCAACCTCTATTGTAGAATCGACAACTGTTTCTTGCTTGGAACTCTTCCAACTCACAGCTCCATTGTTGAGGCAAAACACGAATCATGATTGCAATTTGTAATCATCTTGATCAGTTTGGAAGCATGCATCGGTGTAACCTTTTACCACTAACTCTTCCTCTCTGCCTAGACCAAGAATTGATCCTTAGTCCTTGTCAAGTACTTGAGGATGTTCTTCATGACTATCCAGTGAGCATCATATGGATCTAACTGATATCTACTCATCATGCTCAAGCCATATGAGACGTCTGGACGGGTACATAACATTGCATACATGATTGATCCAATTGTTGAGGCATATGGAATCACACTCATGCATTCCCTTTCTTCACAAGAACTGGGACATTGAGCTCTAGAGACAGGGAAACCATGACACGTAGGCAGGTTTCCTCTTTTTGAGCTCTAGATCCATGCTCGCTTCAGCACCTTGTCAATGTATGTGCTCTGACTTAGTCTGAGAAGTCTTCGGGATCTATCTTTATAGATCTTTATCCCCAAGATGTAGGATGCTTCTCTCAAATCTTTCAAAAAGAATGTATTTCCAAGCCAAGTCTTTACTTTTTGTAAAGTAGGGATGTCATTCCCCATCAATAGTATGCCATCTACATACAATATGAGGAATGTCACTATGCTCCTACTAACCTTCTTGTACACACAAGATTCATCTTCATTTTGAGCAAAGCCAAACCCTTTCATTATCTCATCAAAATGAAGATTTTGGCTCCGAGATGCTTGCTTCAATCCATAGATTGACCTTTGCAGCTTACATACTCTATTGGCAAACTTTGGATCTATAAACCCCTCAAGTTGTGTCATATACACATCCTCCACAAGATTAACATTAAGGAATGTGGTTTTAACATCCATTTGCCAAATATCATAGTCATGATAAGTTGCAATAGTAAGCATGATCCTGATGGATTTAACCATGGCCACTGGAGAAAAGGTTTCATCATAGTTAACACCTTGAACTTGTCTGAAACCCTTTACAACCAATCTACCCTTATAGGTTTGGACCTTTCCATCCATGTCAATCTTCTTCTTGAAGACCCACTTGCACCTTATGGGTTTTACCCCTTTAGGTGGATTCACCAAAGTCCATACTTTGTTGGTATACATGGATTCCATCTCAGATCTCATGGCCTCAAGCCATTTCTCAGACTCGGGTCCCTCTATAGCATCTTTATAGGTTATTGACTCATCATCTATGACCAATTCACTACCTTCCTACGTTACAAGATATCTAAATATCCTAGGTTTGAGATGTTTCTTATTATATCTATGAGGTTCATGTGTTACCTAAGGAGTTTGAGATTCCACAACACCTTGTGATTCTCTAGGTTCCTCTGGTTCATCTACTGGTTCTATGTTCTCTTGTTGGTATCAAACCTCTTCAAGTTCTACTTGTCTCCCACTAATTCATTTGGAAATAAATTCCTTTTTAAGGAATACAATATCTCTGGCAACAAACACTTTGTTGTTAGATGGATTATACAAGTAGTATCCCACAGTTTCTTTGGGATATACAACAAAGTAACATTTTTTAGATCTAGGGCCAAGCTTTTCAGGAAACATTTTCTTGACATAAGCTTCGCAACCCCAAATCCTCATAAAAGACATTTTGGGATGCTTCCTAGTCCATATCTCATATGGTGTCTTTTGAACTGACTTAGATGGTACTTGATTTAGTGTAAACGTGGCAATTTTTAGAGAATACCCCCAAAAGGTAGTTGGAAGCTCTACTAAACTCATCATTGATCACACCATATCCAATAATGTGTGATTCCTTCAATCCGATACACCATTATGCTGAGGTGTTCCATGTGGAGTCCACTGGGATACAATCCCATGGGCACTAAGAAGGTTCTCAAACTCTTAGTTTAAGAATTCTCCACCTCGATCAGAACAAAGTTCCTTAATACTTTTACCAACTTGGTTATGTACTTCATTCATAAACTCCTTGAACTTTTCAAGAGCTTCTGACTTATGTTTCATCAAATATACATAACCATACCTATGGAAGTCATCAGTAAAGGTAATGAAGTATTGAGACCCACCTCTTGTTGTTGTTCTAAAAGGTCCACACACATCAGTATGTATGAGTCCTAATAGATCATTAGCCCTCTCATTGTTTCCAATGAAAGGGGTCTTAGCCATCTTGCCCAACAAACAAGATTCACATGTCTCAAATGATTCAAAATTAAAAGAGTCCAGATAACCATCCTTATGGAGTCTAGATATGCGATTCTCATTTATGTGCCCTAGATGATAATGCCAAAGGTATGTTTTGTTTGAGTTGTTGAGTTTTAGCCTTTTGATATTAACATTATATACATCCGTCTTTAGGTCTAATAGATAAAGACCATAAGACATAGGGGCACTGCCATAAAAGATCCCATCTTTTGAAATAGAAAATCGACCACTTTTAATATGGAATTCAAATGCATCATTGTCCAAACAAGATATAGAAATGATGTTTCTATTTATACCAGGTACATAATAGCAGTTCTTTAACTCTATTACAAGCCTTGTGGGTTGAGATATGCTATAGGTTCCAACTGCACTGGCCGCAACTCTTGCACCATTAACAACTCGCAGTTCCACCTCACCTTTTTCCAAAGGCCTACTTCCTTTTAGATCATGCATATGAGAACATATGTGAGATCCACATCTGGTATCTAATACCCAAGATGATGAAGTAGATAGATTTATCTCAATAATGTATATACCTCAAGTGGAGATCACAATCCCCATCTTCTGCTTCCTAAAAGCCTTCAAGTACAAAGGATGAGTTCCTTTTATACTTTTCTTTCTCCTTATCTTGAGTGATAAAGAATTGGACTTAGGCTTGACCATAAAGCTTTTCTCAGTGTTGCTTTGATCCTTGGACTCTGCCATGTTGATCACCATCACAGGCTGGTCCTTCTTCACTTTTGCTTCTTCATGAATCAACATGGCAAGTAGTTCTGACATCTGTCCAGCCGAATTACTCATAGACTAGCATGAAATAAAATGGTTATATGATTCTGGCATAGTCTTTAGAATCATATCAGTAGACAACTCTTGGCTCAAGGTAATTCCTAGCTCTTTAAGATGATACACATGCCCAATCATATTGAGCACATGTTCTCTATTGAGGTTCTCTCTATCAGTTTTGACTCATTTAGCACCTTTAAGATAGCGTTCCTTTCTTGCATGTCAAGACCAAGTGTTACCTTCCTAAAATGTGTCACCATCTCAATAACACTCATATCCTCACTTTGCTCATGAACTCATAGTTCATGCAGCTTAGCATGAGGTACTTTATCTCTAAGGCATCATTGGCATGCTTCCAGTAAGCATCCACTTGTTCCCTAGGTGCATCAGGAGGACGTGTTTTAGGCACTAGTTTGTCAAGGATGTAGAGCTTGCACTCTTAATTGAGAACCCTTCTCAAAGTCCAAAACCAGTTCTGGAAATTTCTCTTGTCAAGTTTGTCCTTCTTCAGGACCAATCACACATCGAATTTGTTCGTAATTGATTCTACAAGAGTAAATTTGCATTTATCAAAAACCATTTTTATTTTATTTGAAAATTTTGAGGATATTAATTAGGTCTTTAATTATTATCACTCCCACTATTTTATTCAAATTTATAGCCCTCAATATCAATTCAAAAATTGTAGCGTACAATATTCTAGTGGGCCAAGATTCATATTTCATCAAGTCATGAGTCAGCTTTTGCCAATCACCCACAACCTGACTATTTAGGTAGGCCATCATGCCAATTGCATCATATATAACTCTTGGATAGATGATATGTGCAACACCTTGCCATGATCATTTACATGCTCTGGGCTTGGGCTCTCCAAGTCATCAGTTAAGCCTGACCCAATAGCCAATACTATAGATACACACCATGCTTTGTGCAAATCTACATATCTACCATCACACTTCCATGAGACAGATAGTGCACCATGCTTTGTGCAAATCTACACTTAGTCGATCAAGATTTTCATGTGTATTGCTAATGGAAGGCATATAAGACTTAATATTTTAGTTAAGGGGGTTTGTATAAATACATATATGTTATCTAATCACCACATATATAGTATGTATCATATACATGCTATATCCCACAATAAAACATGCAATACATGAAAGTGATGGTTATGGCCAGTCCTAATGTAATCCCTTAGAGCCACAAGGAATTATGGTCATCTAGGTCTACATCACATGCAACAACTTGTTGTTGATGAAGGTTCATGCTTGCCAATCTGGGTTGATCGGTTCAACCTTTGAATCGATGGGCTTGCCTCGTGGCTGGTTATTAGGTCGTCTAACCGGTCGCTTGATCCTTCTGTCCACCATCGGCTAGCTCCTCTAGCGGATCAGTTGGGTCCACCAGGTGACCGGTCCAGCTTGTCCACCATATCCTCCAACATCCTTCATCTTTGTCATAACATGAAAGCAAACTATCCTACTTTTACATGATTATAAGGAAACCTCGAGTTACATTTTAGGGGAGCAAAGGTAGAAGAGAATTAACTTTACATTGGAAAGATAATATAGAGACTCGGTGCATAGACTGAGATAATTGGATAAACCATCCACATACAACCATACATGTGGCATCCAACTTATGAAAATAGGATTTACTTAAGCGGAAGCATTCATTAGCAGCGGAATTATTGAAAATCACTAAAAATTAAAACTTTTTACAAAGAGATCCATAAGCTGATAAACTCTTTCATAAAGGAACCAAAGTATTTCAAATACATGCTGGTTTACTTGTACATCTCTTGTACCCTTTGTTCTCGAGAGTTACAAACATCAACTGCCATGTTAGACTATATATAAGCAGTATAAAAATCTCGAGGCATCAAGCCAAAATCTCAGATCGATATAAAACTAACTACTTGACTCCTAGGACCTGAGAGTACAGAGACGACACATAGGACCCTCTATATACATGACATTACAACCAGTGTCTCCACCTGAGAATTCATTGTTGTTGTTGCATCCAACTTACAAAACACAGATTAACTAAGCGGAAGCGAATCATTTACAGCGAATTACTGAAAATCACTAAAAATTAAAACTTTTTGCAAAGAAATCCAATCACAGGAAATCTTTTTCAACAAGAACCATAGAATAACATTTACATCATGTTTCAAAGTACATGTATTGTACTATCTCTTCTTGAGAAATACAACATCAGCTGTCTTATGACATTATATACAGACATCATAAAACCTTGAGGCATCAAGCCAAAACCTCGAATCGATTCATTAAAACACTAACTATAAACTCTGAGGACCTGAGAATACAGAGACGACACATAGGACTTCTAACTATATGACTTGACAGTCAGGATCTCCACCTGAGATCTCACTGCTGTCCAGGCTGTTGCTTTCCTTTTCCTACAAAAGAGTATCTACTTCTTTGTCCGCGTCCACCTAAAAAAATGTTGGATCCCACGGGGGTGAGACAATTGTAAATTTCCCCAGCGGGAGATATAACTCTCCGCCAAACATTGTTATTGCAGTTTAATGATATAAAACTAGGCAGAGGATAAGCAGTTTAAAGCATTCTCATCTTAAAGCATTGTAACTATCTATGATATAACAATAGATCAACTTTTCTCTTAATAAGGAATAGGATGAACATGTATATCGTTTATCCTCCATATTATACCATCATGTCAAACTTCTCTTGTGACACTCATTACCTTGATGTGTCACCCATGAGACATTCTTGTTTCAACTTATTGGCCTTAGCCAATCTGCTAAACAGATTTTGGTTATATTGGACATGAGACTGTACATCATCATGTCTTACTCAGGCATTGGTTTATACCAATCCTATATAAATATTCCAGGCATTGGATTACACCAATCCTGTGCAACTAGTACAAGCATTAGACTTATATTATTCCTGTGTATCCATTCCAACTATTGAACTATGTCAATCCTGTGTAACCATTCCAGGTATTGGGTTATTACCAATCCTGTGTTATTATTCCAGGTATTGGGAGTTAGCCAATCCGATGCATTCCAGGTATTGGGAGTTAGACAATCCTGTGTTATTATTCCAGGTATTGGGAGTTAGCCAATCTTGTGCATTCCAGGTATTGGGAGTTAGCCAATCATGTGTTATTATTCCAGGTATTGGGAGTTAGCCAATCCTGTGCATTCCAGGTATTGGGAGTTAGCCAATATTGTGTTATTATTCTAGGTATTGGGAGTTAGCCAATCCTGTGCATTCCATGTATTAGGAGTTAGCCAATCCTGTGTTATTATTCCAGGTATTGGGATTTAACCAATCCTGTGTTATTATTCCAGATATTGGGATTTAACCAATCTTGTGTAACTATTCTAGGTATTGGGATTTAACCAATCCTGTGCAGTTGTTATTCCAGGTATTAGACTATACTAATCCTGTGCATCTATTCCAGGTATTGAACTACATGAATCCTGTGATATTATTCCAGGTATTGAACTATGTCAATCATGTGCAACCTTTAAAACATTTTGTTACCTCTCACTAGGCAACAACCATCCTCATAGCTCATAAGGCCCATAAAACACCTTGTCACCTCTTACTAGCCAACATCTAACCATATGGCTCATAAAGCCATTACACATCTTTAGGATTCAGTCATGTTCATTACTCTTAATATTTATCATTAAATGATTCTCAATACAAGGTATGAGTTCATTCCTCATCCTTATCATAGTATGATTACATCATACTCATTAGTTTGGCTTAACCTTATTCTCAAGGTATATTAGCCTATGCTTATCAAGGTATATTAAACTCAATACATTTTATTGTAACAATTTACATAACACACTTCATGTGCTTCTTGTCCAAATATATTGGATTTGAGGTGCATCAAGGTATATCAATCCTGGGATGCTATAAGTGATATCTATCACATCTTGGTGTATCACTTTCCTCATTACTTTCAACTTTCTTAAGTTATCAGCTTATCTTGGATTAAGGTATTTCCCATCTTAATCCTTTCATCCATTAACCTATCACTCATGCCATGAAGTGCATAGGTCACACATAAGAATGGTCCAACTATCTTTAATGATATGGACTCATTTCAAGTTAATACATTGCTTGTTATAAGGTTATCTACAATCAATCACCTTAAGTATTTCCCTTATCAATGTATTAGTCACCATTCCATTATTAGGATTAGGGTCTCCCATACCATCACCCTTTATTAGGGTTAGGATTTCACATCACATTGCCCTTAATTAGGGTTCTCATGGAATCAACCTCAATTAGGGATTCACATGGAATCACCCTCAATTAGGGTTAAAGTTCATTAACCTTCTGAATTAGGGTTTCATGATCTCTTTATTAAGGATCATAACCTAATCATCACATGATCAATACTCATATATGAATGCCTTTATATCATCCTCCCAACTTGATTAGGTCACATCAACCCTTCAATCAAATACATACAACTATGGTTAACATAGTGTACTAAGACATTGTTCTTATAAGCAATTAGGGTTCATCCCTTAATTGGCACTAATCACTTAGGTACTATTAGGGTTTCAACCTTTGTACCTTCATTGATTATCATTACTATTCATCATTGGATCAATGGATCATTCATCATTTTAATTCTCAAGAGATTCAATCACATTGGACCTCCATTACATAAGGTATCCAATTTATTTGACCAATTGAATCTTCAATTACAATAGGTGTCCAAGTGGATTAACCAATTGAATCCTCAATCAACTTTGAATACTTGAGCCCCAAACAATCTTAGTCTTTTAAAGTTCAAACAGTTTGAAACCGTTTGGTAAAGGTGGTGCTTGAGACCGTTTGCTAAAGCAAGTACTTGAAACCGTTTGGTAAAGTACCTTTTTGAAAACGCATGGACTCAAACGGTTTGGGATCGTTTGGTCCCAAACGGTCTTGAGACCGTTTGGTCCCAAATGGTCTTGAGACCATTTGGACCCAAACGGTCTTGATACCGTTTGATCCAAACCTCCTCAAAACCGCATGGACCAAATATGGTCTCAACCAATCAAATTGGATTAGGGTTTCCAATGTTGATTGTTGGTATGTATGCCCTCAGAGCCAATCATGGGATGATTGGTGGGATACATTAAGATTGATTTCATAAACATCAAAGGCAAGCTTCCAATTCTTTCTGATTCAGTCATATGAGATAGTGATAGAACATATTGAATCTCTAGAGAATGACAGTACTCAATGATGTATGCTTTCAGGTTGAGGACCTGAACGATGAGATCATACAGATGCTAAGAGTTTGTACATTCTTGTTATGTCCCTAGTCGGATGTCATTGTGGAAGGTAGATAGACAACAATGACACACAAGACTAGATTGTGGTGTTGGTTGATGACAAAATCTCATTAGTCATGATATAGAGATATCAAACCAAACACATAGGTACTTGTTAGAGAACAAGTGTACCAGACAGACCCACCGTGAGTTTGACACATGGAACCATGACATGGTAGTCACAGTCAGTACTCACAGTGATGGTGGTGAGTGTGATTCTTTGACCTGAAATCACTACACTCAACACATGTCGTTGGGCACACTTTGACATCATCAAATGCAGTCCTGAAACATGGGTTGTTATAAAGGTGATGATTGGGTGGCTTTGACACATGGGGTTTTTGAGGGGTGAGTGATAGATATGGGATTTGTCCCTCCTGAGGGAGTTTGATATCCAAGGCCACTTGATGAGTAGGATTGAAATAGGCGTGCGCACGCATGTGTGAATCAGTATGTGATATTGATGTCATACATATCTCTTCCAATCTACTCTGAGATCAAGAAAGTGAATGAACGTTGATAGGATGACTGTTCCATGCCTCTAGTTCATTCGGGATATTAGTGACAAAGGAATTATACATTCACTGTAACACCATTAATGAATTGTAGGATTGAAAGTTGTTCTCCAACTTTCTATTTCACTTGGGTAGCACTGATGTGTGACTAGGCACCGCTCTTTTCTTGTGAAGTCATAAGTGTTATGGACTTTCACTGCCAACGTGAAAAGGACCTGCAGGGTCACACACATAGGATTTAACCTGGAAAAAGAGTTTTGTCCACAAACAATGTTTAGATTGATTGCTAAAGGAGTTTAGTAGTTCAATTAAACACTCAATTAATTGATAGCTCAAAATCATAGTGTTCAAGGTGTTGGACAGCTTGATTAGAGTATCGAATTGATTGGAACTGCAATTGACTAATTTTGCACAATCTGCACTCCCAACCAATCGGCTCATGTGATGAACCGACCGGCTGAGCTTGGTGAACCTATCGGCTCAGATCATGAGTCGATCGGCTCATGGACAGGGTGAAACGATTGCTTCAAATGTTGAAACGATCGGCTCACTGGTCCAACCGAGCAAGTTGGGAAAGAAAGATTGGTGAGAAAATTCTTGTTGTTTTACTTGTCCAATACGATTGGAATAAGGATTGGTATTTGATACCAATTAGAAACAAAAGAAGGAAAGTCAATCGGGAACTGACCAGGGCCATGAACCGACCGGTTCAGAAGTGAATCGACCGGTTGAGGTGTCCCAACTGATCGGTTGAGGTGTCAACCGACTGGCTCAGGTCCCAACCGACCGTTTTAGTTGTGAAACGATCGGTTCAGGTCACGCAGTTGGTTGTTTTTGTGGAAAATCTCGAACCCTTCTACTCCTACTTTAGTCCCATATTGCCCGGGATAGAGAACCCTGTCCCATGACCCTCCTATATATAGGGGTATTGGGGGCTTCTCAGACAACAACTCAGTGCAACCAGTTGCTCTGTAAAGTTGTCGTTCTCTCTGGTTTTGGTAACCGAGAGAGCCCGAGCAAGTGCTACTCGATAAGGGAGGCACAGCAAGGGAAAGACAACTACAGAAAGCGACTGGTGGCAGGAGAGTGTGTCGGCGACTAGTACACTGACAGGAGGGTGCGACTCCTTCCAATTCCTTGTGGGACAAGGAGATTGGAGTTCCAGGTGGTCCGTGTAGACTACTTCAGAGGCGGGAGATTTCTGCCGCTCGGAGGACAGCTGTCAATCCCGACAGTCCCGGTGAGACCAGGAGTCGTCTGTCCCAGTGCGACCAGGAGCTGCACAGACACCGTCCAAGACCGGAGGTGAAGACCGTGCAAGGCGCGAGGTATTGTCGCCGAGCAAGCCTCGGGACAAGGTATGATTCCACAAACCATCTTTTCCTATTGTATAGACGTTGACGCGTTTCCTTGTTCTAGATTTGGGGAGGAGAAATTTTTTGTTTCCGCTGCCTTCTCTGCCTCCCCTAAAACCCAACAGTGGTATCAGAGCCACGTCAATTGTTCTATACTTTAGGATTATCGATATGATCGATTTTGGTTTGTCAGCTTTATTTATTGCATACGATGCGAATAAAATTGGCTTTATGCATGTCCAATCCTAAATCCGCAAATCCCAATTTACATATATGATATGTTTTATGAATGCACTCGATACGCGTCACCCTTAAATGAGTTTTGTGGTGGATGTATAGTGTGGTTATGGCCAATAAACCCTATCTATGTATGGTTGTATGTGGTTGCTTGCATCTCGGTCTGTGCACCGATCTTCCTTCTCCTTTTCTTGATGTAACTCGAAATAATTCGAGATTTCTTTCCTACCTTTGCTCCCCTCGAATGTAACTCGAGGTTTCTCTTTTTACAATGTAAAATAGGATAGAATTTTATTTCCTGTTATGTCAAAGAACGGAGGACATCCTGACGACAGCTGAAACGATCGGTTCAAGGAGTGAACCGATCGGTTGACGTTCGAGACGATCGGTTCAAGGAGTGAGCCGATCGGTTGATGATCGGTTCGAGGAGCGAGACGAGTGGGTGGCGGCCATGATGAGATGCACGACGACCAGGCGAACTGATCGGTTGGAGGAGCCAACCGATCGGCTGGTGGCACCCAGCCGACCAGTCTGATGGCGAGCCGATCATTCATGTGATGAGTTGATCAAACCCAGAAAGGCAAAGCACATAGTTCATCTTGTACAGGTTGCATGTGATGTAGACCTAGATGACCGTGATTCCTCTTGGCTCGAGGAATCACATTAGGATGGCCATAATCATCGCTTTTATCATTTTGCATGTTTTCTGTGGGATATATCATGTATATGATATGTACTATATATTGTGGTGATTGGATATGTATATGTATATAAAAACCAAATCCCTCATTAAATATTAAGTTTTAGATGCCTTCCAAATGCGACACACGTGAAAAGCTTGATCGACCAAGTGTGGGCACGCCCAAGCGTGGTGCACCGTCTATCTCGTGGAAGCGTGAAGGATGAATGTGTGGGTCTACCCAAGCAGGGTGCATATTCATCGTGTTTGCTTTGGGTCGGACTTAACAAGGTGACCTAGATAGGATCTAGCACCTTGAGGCATGGATATGATCATGGCAAGGAGTTGCATATGACATCTTATCAAGAGTTGCATATGATGCAATTGGCAAGAGTTGCCTACCTGAGAGATCTAAGTTGTGGGTGACAGCCCAAGCTGGTCCATGACTTAGAGGATTTTAGGATCTTGCCCACTAGAAGATTGTACGCTGCAATCTTCCGAATTGATGTTGAGGGCTATCAATTTGAACTAAAATAGTGGGAGCGATAATTAATTAAAGGCCTAATTTTTATCGTCAACTTTTCAAATCAATAAAATAAGTCAAAAGAGTTTTGGACTAAAATTGCATATATTTCCTTTTGTTAAAATAAATGGTTAATAAACAATAATCACTTTATTTGCGATTGGTCTTTGAGACCAACAAATTAAATGGGAATAATTCCACGACTAGTTAGGATGATGAGAAGTGTTCTCAATCAAAGAGCGAAAGCTCTAAGTCCTAGTTTACACCAAGACCAGATGAACTCAATCCCACCACATCAATGACTGAAAGTATGCTTATGGAAGCATACCGAGGATGCCATTGATGAGGAGTGCTTGATGTTGTGTTCTTTGAACTATGAGTTACAGAGACAACATGAGACACATGATGTCTCAAGGACACTATCCTAGTATGACATGACAGAAGGAGATCCATTAAGGTATTCACAGACTCAATATGATTGGGTATATGGAAAAACTTGACTAAGATGGATTCCCTATGAGCCAAGAGTTGCTTATTGGTATGATACTACAAATGTTGCGAGAATCATACAATTCATGATGAACTATGACATGGACAACTTTTACAAGCGTTGACAAAGTTGTTGGACATGTTGAGGACAGTAGAGGCAATTATGAAGAAAGACAAACCCTAATGTTTGATGTGATCAATGAAGGGTAAGTCTTAAGGGTAAGGGCAAGGGAAAAGCTAAGAAGTGTTCTGATGCTAGCCAACAGCCCAAGCCGTCTTTAGCCTCAAAGGCACATGGGGAAAGGGTGTATGAGGGAAGTGCCCTCCATATTTGGAAGAACAAAAGAAGATGAAGGAGGGGATGGAAATCTCCACCTAAGGTATCATGAAATGAACCGCTTCTTTATCTGAGGTATATGATACCAAGATATGGATATGTCATATATGATATGCAAGATCCACAAAGAAGTGATAGCCTTTGTGAAAGGACCGAGAAAGAAGTACCCATCATTGGAGCAAGTGTTGCTGCCATAGACGGGAGTATCTTTCAGTTTATTTCAGCCTAAAGGGCACGGAATAGAGTTGAGAACTGCTATTTCATATATTGCCAATAGATAGAAACACTTTATTTTTGCATATTGTATGACAATGATGGCAATTAATAAAGTTGATGTTTCAATCTTAAAGATATGATCTTTGTGGCAATGCCTTGTTTATCTTGTGATACATGGTATGCATAAGATAAAATGATACCTAAAGTTATTAATAACTCAAACAATCTAATTAGCATCAATCATGAGAACCAGTAAGAGACATGAATAAATCTAGACTCTTTTGGTTAGAGAACCAGTAAGAGACATGAACTCTCTTACTGGATAAATCTAGACTCTTTTGGTTAGAGAACCAGTAAGAGACATGAAATTCTTGTACATGATTAATCAATCTTCACTAATGGTAGTGGGAGAATGATTATCCAATTAGGTATAATACATGTGATGTATTTACATACCTATTGGAGTAAATGCTAATACTTCAAGAGGTGTTTAGAGAAATACCAATATGAATATGTTGAAGTGTTCAAGAATATCATAGATGAAGTACAAATTTGGTAAAGTGTTAATTCTTGATGAGATCAATGAATGAAATACTTAGACCAAAATGTTTGAGATCCTTATGAGTGATTATGATAGTGTATCATAGTGAACTCATGATTAAGGCATAGTGATGTCTAAATCAAAAGGGAGTCATACTCTAAGGAGTTAGAGAATGATTATCAAATAACTAAATTCTTCTTAAATAAAGAATACCCTACACTAATAAAGGACATTAAGAATCACAAAGGTTGTGAGTTCTTATATCCTTAACAGACACACCTCGATCATCTATATGATGAGTTGTTCATGAGATGAGTCAACTATCTAGATGAATATGAGGAACCAGATTTTGAGTTATGGTAGATGACCATTACATCCTAAATGACTTCCATGTAAAACATAAGGTATGACCTTGATGGTAGCACTCATTGGGATGAAATCCATAAGTGCGAATAAGTCTTAAGTGTTAAGACACATGGATAACATTTTGAGAAGGATGATGCTTGTTGATTGCAACTTAATGACTAAGACATTTGGCATATGGATACTAAAACCACATTCCTATAAGGAATAAAACAAGGAAGTGTACGTGACACAACCTATAAGGTTTATGAATCCACTAATGCAAATGAAGTCTATAAGTTACAATGGACTAATCAATGTGATTGATTGAGTACAAGCAACTCAGAATTGGATCTTTACTTTGATGATATAGTCAAAGGGTTTGACTGATATGTCCAAGGTAAAGAAGGGATTTGTGATTTAGTGGGAGCGTATTCACATTCCACATGTTGATGTGAAATGGAAATATTCTAGAATGGAAATCCAAAGTGGAAATTATCTTTAAGGAAGATAGAGATGTTTCCTATGAGATAGGAATAGAGATCTATAGAGATAGTTCTCGAAAACCACTTGACCTAGAAAAGAGAGAGCATACATTGGCAATCTGTACTGAAGGGTTTAGTGTACACAGATTCAGTGGGGGAAAACTTGTCCATGTTACATGGAGTTAGTATCCCAAGGCCAAGTGTCCAATTCTTATGAAGAATGGGAACACTAAGAATAGATATGGATCTATCATGTCTGTAATCATCCCATTATCTTGCATGTATGGACATGGCAAGAATAAAATGCATTCATCATCTTGTATGTAGGACATGACAATATGATGTGCTCATCCTGATAACTCGTATGTGAGACATGATGAGTGGATGTATGTCTACTTCCAGTAAGGGTTACTGGAAACCATAAGAACTTGATAAGTACTTGAGAAGTACTAGTTCTATGGAGATAAGGAAGAGTTCGATGTAAAGAGTTACATTGATGCGAACTTCCGAAAAGGACAGAAAATTAATCGCAAAATATATATAGGATATATACAAGTGAAAGTTTGTTGATAATTGGAAGTGTTCCAATAAAGCCATTTAAAAGGAAATGTCGAGTATCCGTGTGTTAGAGAATAGCAGTGGATACTATATGGATCTGGAAGTTCATGAGATGAACTTATAGATATTCCGGTCATTGATGACAAGTATGGAATCCTTGATCATGCAATGTGGCTAAAGGTTAACAAAGGAATACTGGATCGCATATTACGACAACTCCATCTCATACGTGTGACGTACAATGAAGAGATGTGAGACATGCAATTTATACTGACTTTGGCAAGGTGTTGCCATAACTCACTATGTTGGCACAAGAGCACAGTAACATGTGGGACATGTTTAAAGATCACTATGAATATGATTCAAGGGTGACTGGCTCGCAGTGCAAGTGGGAGTCTGTTGGTATGTATGCCCTGAGAGCCAATCATGGGATGATTGGTGGGATACATTAAGATTGATTTGATAAACATCAAAGGCAAGCTTCCGATTCTTTCTGATTCAGTCATATGAGATAGTGATAGAACAGATTGAATGTCTAGAGAATGACAATACTCAATGACGTATACTTTCAGGTTGAGGACCTGAACGATGAGATCATACGAATGCTAAGAGTTTGTACATTCTTGTTATGTCTCTAGTCGGATGTCATTGTGGAAAGTAGATAGACAACAATGACACACAAGACTAGATTGTGGTGTTGGTTGATGACAGAATCTCATTAGTCATGATATAGAGATATCAAACCAAACACATAGGTACTTGTTAGAGAACAAGTGTACCGGACAGACCCACCGTGAGTTTGACACATGGAACCATGACATGGTAGTCACAGTCAGTACTCACAGTGATGGTGGTGAGTGTGATTCTTTGACCTGAAATCACTACACTCAACACATGTCGTTGGGCACACTTTGACATCATCAAACGCAGTCCTAAAACATGGGTTGTTATAAAGGTGATGATTGGGTGGCTTTGACACATGGGGCTTTTAGGGGGTGAGTGATAGATATGGGATTTGTCCCTCCTGAGGGAGTTTGATATCCAAGGCCACTTGATGAGTAGGATTGAAATAGGCGTGCGCACGCATGTGTGAATCAGTATGTGATATTGATGTCATACATATCTCTTCCAATCTGCTCTGAGATCAAGAAAGTGAATGAACGTTGATAGGATGACTGTTCCATGCCTCGAGTTCATTCGGGATATCAGTGACAAAGGAATTATACATTCACTGTAACACCATTCACGAATTGTAGGATTGAAAGTTGTTCTCCAACTTTCTATTTCACTTGGGTAGCACTGATGTGTGACTAGGCACCGCTCTTTACTTGTGAAGTCATAAGTGTTATGGACTTTCACTGCCAACGTGAAAAGGACCTGTAGGGTCGCACACATAGGATTTAACCTGGAAAAGGAGTTTTTTCCACAAACAATGTTTAGATTGATTGCTAAAGGAGTTTAGTAGTTCAATTAAACACTCAATTAATTGATAGCTCAAAATCATAGTGTTCAAGGTGTTGGACAACTTGATTAGAGTATCAGATTGATTGGAACTGCAATTGACTGATTCTGCACAATCTGCACTCCCAACCGATCGGCTCATGTGATGAACCGATCGGCTGAGCTTGGTGAACCGATCGGCTTAGATCATGAGTCGATCGGCTCATGGACAGGGTGAAACGATTGCTTCAAATGTTGAAATGATCGGCTCACTGGTCCAACCGAGCAAGTTGGGAAAGAAAGATTAGTGAGAAAATTCTTGTTGTTTTACTTGTCCAATACGATTGGAATAAGGATTGGTATTTGATACCAATTAGAAACAAAAGAAGGAAAGTCAATCGGGAACTGACCAGGGCCATGAACCGACCGGTTCAGAAGTGAACCGACTGGTTGAGGTGTCCCAACCGATCGGTTGAGGTGTCAACCGACCGGCTCAGGTCCCCAACCGACCATTTCAGTTGTGAAACGATCGGTTCAGTTAGGATTAAATCTTGATTATTTTAATATCAAGATTCTCTCTCCTCCAACTTAATTCAAATGAGGCGCCCCTCTCATTTTCTTTGCTCTAAATGATGTCAAGAAACATTATTGACCTTATTGAAGTGGTAATTTGCATATTGAACCTTAGGTTTTGGGTAAATTGCACTTTACACCAAAACTAGGTTTTAATGCACAAACATTGTCCAACAAGCTCTATCTTGGTGTCCAGACTTGTGGAAACCATACCACTACATCATATTCATTCTTATGATGTCTCAACATCAGATGAACATATTATTATGTAACATTTGTAAGTTATCCCCTTAACTTGGGTAATTTGCACTTTAGTCCAAAATAAGCAAACATTGCTTCAATATTGTTCAAACAGGTCCAAAATTGAAACATAAGTTCCTCATGAGCCCTAATTACTTTTCACAAGATAAGATTAAGCATATAATCATCTTTCTTTATTAAAACACCTAGGGTTAAAGCATAACCTAGGTCAGGGATGTTACAAATTATCCACCCCTCAAAAGGATTTCGTCTCCGAAATCCCAGATAATGGAAAACAATTATTATTCATGCATCATATCATCATGTACTCACATAAAACCTCATTATTATGGAGGCACCATAGAGTTTTAATCAATACAAAGTTATTACATACAAGTTTATCATGGAAGGGATCTTTATAATACTTACAACTTTATTGGATAAGATTCATCACCCTTATTTTCATCCTTATCTTATGAGGAGTATACTTTTAATTCCTCATACAACCATGATCATCTGAGGTTATCTCAGATTTCTCTTTCTTATTCTTAGGACAGGACACATTTATTCATTCCATACTTCTTATTTCATGATACTCATTAGATTATATCAGAATGACTGCTTGATCAGGGCAATAAAAAAGATTACAATCTAAGAGTTTCCATACTCACTTTATCATCAATAGTTGTATACCTGGCCAGGGTATATAAATACTGAGATCAAGTAGTATGCACTTACTTTATTTTATGTTTTTCATCTCTTTAGATTTAGTATATTTAATATCTCAGATTTCTTCTGAGTTTCTTTTTCATCTCTTCCCTTTCTTGATGGAGAAAGAGAAACTTCAAAACATATAAAAGAATATTAAACTGAACACAAGTTTCATACTACTATCTCTTCCTCATATCCTTAAAGGATTATACAGATGAACTAAACAACAACTACTTTTCTTATAGTAGGAAATAGAAGGTAACTCAAAATAGAAAGTTCTATCTTGACAAGTCTACCTTTTACAAGATAACTAGCATCTTATCTAACCCAGAACATGGACTTAGTTGTTATTTGTTAGTGCCTTTGTCCTTTACTACCAAAAGTAGATGGACTAAACTGTGAGACTTGTCTTTGTCCTCTATCATACGTTCCACTGGACTGAGGTCCTTGTGGGTTTTGCAGATTATGCCTTGACTGCTGGGTCATGTCACTGTTTCTCCTTAGACATTGTTGTCTAAAATGTCCTAGTTGTCCACATTTATGACAAGCTCGACCCCAACTTGATGACCCCTGCATAGGTGCACTATATTGTGGTTGGACTGGTGAAGATTTTGGTTGTCTGCTGCCACTACTCATTAGTCCCTGTGACTGTGTAGACTTTCTTTTGAGGTTTGTCTCATGTTTCTTTATCGTAGATCGTTCTATCCTCCGTATAGACTCCACAAATGTGGCAAACCTCTCCCTATTTTCTAGGGCAGATGCTGGAATGGACATCTCAACATTCAATCCTTTCTCAAAATGTCGAATCTTTTCCTCCTCAGTAGCAGCCATCTGGGGGGAAAATCATAAAAGTTCCATGAACTTAACCTCATATTCACTTATTGACATGGCTCCCTCTCATATTTTCTCAAACTGTGAGATCTTTTCATCTAAATAAGTCTTTGGAAAATACTTATTGACGAATTCTCGACGGAATTCCTCCCAGCCAACCTCTTCATCATTCCTTTTTATTTCTTCTATAGCCCACCAGTGTCCAGCACTACCTTTCAAAAGGTACACTGCATGTTTAATTTTGTCAGCCTATGGAATACTAAGGATCTTAAAGGCTTTTTCTAACTTAGTGAGCCAGAGATCAGCATCTGTTGGGTCAGATGTTCCAGCATATTCTATGGCTCCTACACGACGTAGTCGTTCAAAGGTCTTACCAGACCCATATCCCTCATTGGGAACTGGTGCCCTAGGTGCCGGTGCTGGCATCCGGTCTGCTATATACCTCATCGTAGTCATGAGTTGCCCAAAAAGATTATGAACATCTGGGTTTCCTCTCAAGATTTCATCAACATGAGTATTTTTAGGCACTGGTTCCTCCCTTTCCTGATCCCTTGCACCTCCCATTGGTGCAGCAACATTGCTCTCAGCAACGTATTCTTCATGTCCTTCAGACATCTTTAAGTTATATATCTTCTTCTGCATAAGCAGAAGACACTATAAGATACACTGAAGTACACTTAGAACAGACTCGATACCTTAGTCCTATGTCTCTGTAGACTCAGCAAACCTAGAGCTCTAATACCACTAAATTGTTGCATCCAACTTACAAAACACAGATTAACTAAGCGGAAGTGAATCATTTACAACGGATTACTGAAAATCACTAAAAATTAAAACTTTTTGCAAAGAAATCCAATCATAGGAAATCTTTTTCAACAAGAACCATAGAATAACATTTACATGATGTTTCAAAGTACATGTCTTGTACTATCTCTTCTTGAGAAATACAACATCAGATGTCTTATGACATTATATACAGACATCATAAAACCTCGAGGCATCAAGCCAAAACCTCGAATCGATTCATTAAAACACTAACTATAAACTCCGAGGACCTGAGAGTACAGAGACGACACATAGGACTTCTAACTATATGACTTGACAGTCATGATCTCCACCTGAGATCTCACTGCTGTCCAGGCTGTTGCTTTCCTTTTCCTGCAAAAGAGTATCTACTTCTTTGTCTGCGTCCACCTAAAAAAATGTTGGATCCCACGGGGGTGAGACAATTGTAAATTGCCCCAGCGGGAGATATAACTCTCCGCCAAACATTGTTATTGTAGTTTAATGATATAAAACTAGGCAAAGGATAAGCAGTTTAAAGCATTCTCATCTTAAAGCATTGTAACTATTTATGATAGAATAATAGATCAACTTTTCTCTTAATAAGGAATAGGATGAACATGTATATCGTTTATCCTCCATATTATACCATCATGTCAAACTTCTATTGTGACACTCATTATCTTGATGTGTCACCCATGAGACATTCTTGTTTCAACTTATTGGCCTTAGCCAATCTGCTAAATAGATTTTGGTTATATTGGACATGAGAGTGTACATCATCATGTCTTACTCAGTCATTGGTTTATACCAATCCTATATAAATATTCCAGGCATTGGATTACACCAATCCTGTGCAACTAGTACAAGCATTAGACTTATATTATTCCTATGTATCCATTCCAAGTATTGAACTATGTCAATCCTGTGTAACCATTCCAGGTATTGGGTTATTACCAATCCTGTGTAACCATTCCAGGTATTGGGTTATTACCAATCCTGTGTTATTATTCGAGTTATTGGGAGTTAGCCAATCCTGTACATTCTAGGTATTGGGAGTTAGCCAATCCTGTGTTATTATTCCAGGTATTGGGAGTTAGCCAATCCTGTGCATTCCAGGTATTGGGAGTTAGCCAATCCTGTGTTATTATTCCAGGTATTGGGAGTTAGCCAATCTTGTGCATTCCAGGTATTGGGAGTTAGCCAATCCTGTGTTATTATTCCAGGTATTGGGAGTTAGCCAATCCTGTGCATTCTAGGTATTGGGAGTTAGCCAATCCTGTGTTATTATTCCAGGTATTGGGATTTAACTAATCTTGTGTTATTATTCTAGGTATTGGGATTTAACCAATCCTGTGTAACTATTCCAGGTATTAGGATATAACCAATCATGTGCAGTTGTTATTCCAGGTATTAGACTATACTAATCATGTGCATCTATTCTAGGTATTGAACTATATCAATCCTGTGATATTATTCCAAGTATTGAACTATGTCAATCCTATGTAACCTTTAAAACATTTTGTTACCTCTCACTAGGCAACAACCATCCTCATAGCTCATAAGGCCCATAAAACACCTTGTCACCTCTTACTAGGCAACATCTAACCATATGTCTCATAAGGCCATTACACATCTTTAGGATTCAGTCATGTTCATTACTCTTAATATTTATCATTAAATGATTCTCAGTACAAGGTATGAGTTCATTCCTCATCCTTATCATAGTATGATTACATCATACTCATTAGTTTGGCTTAACCTTATTCTCAAGGTATATTAGTCTATGCTTATCAAGGTATATTAAACTCAATACATTTTATTGTAACAATTTACATAACACACTTCATGTGCTTCTTGTCCAAATATATTGGATTTGAGGTGCATCAAGGTATATCAATCCTGGGATGCTAAAAGTGATATTTATCACATCTTGACGTATCACTTTCCTCATTACTTTCAACTTTCTTAAGTTATCATCTTATCTTGGATTAAGGTATTTCCCATCTTAATCCTTTCATCCATTAACCTATCACTCATGCCATGAAGTGCATAGGTCACACATAAGAATGGTCCAACTATCTTTAATGATATGGACTCATTTCAAGTTAATACATTGCTTGTTATAAGGTTATCTACAATCAATGACCTTAAGTATTTCCCTTATCCATGTATTAGTCACCATTCCATTATTAGGATTAGGGTCTCCCATACCATCACCCTTTATTAGGGTTAGGATTTCACATCACATTGCCCTTAATTAGGGTTCTCATGGAATCAACCTCAATTAGGGATTCACATGGAATCACCCTCAATTAGGGTTAAAGTTCATTAACCTTCTGAATTAGGGTTTCATGATCTCTTTATTAAGGATCATAACCTAATCATCACATGATCAATACTCATATATGAATGCCTTTCTATCATCCTCCCAACTTGATTAGGTCACATCAACCCTTCAATCAAATACATACAACTATGGTTAACATAGTATACTAAGACATTGTTCTTATAAGCAATTAGGGTTCATCCCTTAATTGGCACTAATCACTTAGGTACTATTAGGGTTTCAACCTTTGTACCTTCATTGATTATCATTACTATTCATCATTGGATCAATGGATCATTCATCATCTTAATTCTCAAGAGATTCAATCACATTGGACCTCCATTACATAAGGTATCCAATTGATTTAACCAATTGAATCTTCAATTACAATAGGTGTCCAAGTGGATTAACCAATTGAATCCTCAATCAACTTTGACTACTTGAGCCCCAAACGGTCTTAGTCTTTCAAAGTTCAAATGGTTTGAAACCGTTTGGTAAAGGTGGTGCTTGAGACCGTTTGCTAAAGCAAGTACTTGAAACCGTTTGGTAAAGTACCTTTTTGAAAACACATGGACTCAAACGGTTTGGGATCGTTTGGTCCCAAACGGTCTTGAGACCGTTTGGTCCAAACCTCCTCAAAACCGCATGGACCAAATATGGTCTTGACCAATCAAATTGGATTAGGGTTTCCAATGTTGATTCCTTCAATCATTAAATTCATGTAACCAATCTTCAATTGGACATTTCACTATACTTCAATTGAGTTAATTAGGTCATCCTTTAACTTATTTGACCCTCAATTGACCCTCAATTGATCATCAATTAGGGTTTGAATCAATTTAATTAGGGTTTGGAATCGATGATCCTTCAACATTAACCAATGTGAATCTAGTTGCTTTAAAACTATTGGACCATCATCCAAATTGAACATGTCTTGACCCCAAACGGTCTTGAGGTCGTTTGGATGACCTCCAAACGGTCTTGAGACCATTTGGCCATGTCAACATCAAAATCCAAGTCAATCAATCAAAGTTTGGATCATTGGATTGATCACCAAATCAACATTTGATTGCACTTCAACTTAGTACCTTTAGATCTTCAAACACCTAACCATAGTCAACCCTAGACCTCCAAACGGTCTTGGGTGACCCCCAAACGGTCTTGAGACCGTTTGGGTGATCCCCAAATGGTTTTGAAGCCGTTTGGGTCAATCAACCCAAAGCATCAACTCATTCAATTGCAAAATCAGCACTTAGCCGATTAGGGTTTATACCATATGTTTGAATGTTCAAATACCTAACTATACTCAACCATAGACCTCCAAACGGTCTTGGTTTACCTCCAAACGGTCTTGAGACTGTTTGGGTGATTCCCAAACGATTTTGAAACCGTTTGGGTCAATCAACCCAAGTTTCAAACTCAATCACTTATGAAATCAGCACTCAACCCGATTAGGGTTTAGGTGATTGATGGACCTTCAACTCATGAACCAATTGGAGTTAATCAATAATAATTGGTGGGTCTTTAACCTATATCATTATGAACAAGTCCCCAAACTGTCAACCCTGGTCAACATCACCAAACGGTCCTAAACCATTTGCTTCTATGCGGTTTAGTGAAACTGTTTCATTCCAAACGGTTTGAAACCGTTTGCTCCCAAAACACAAACCGTTTGGACATTTGATTGAAACCGTTTGGTCTAGATATTTGGGGAGGTGTGTGCTTATGATGATTTCATCATCATCAAGCTCTAGACCCACGAAACCTGCTGTGATTTCCATAGAGTTTGTACCAATCAACCAAATCAATAATTATAAATAGAGAAATGATCATTATTTGATGGGGAATTGAATGCAATAACAAAGTTAGGGTTTCAAGTTATAAAAACCACCTCCAATTGAGCTCCAAAGCTCCAAGCTCACGGCAACAATGGTGGATGAAGCTTTTGCAACTCCTCCTAAGATCGTCCTCAAGCTTTTGGTTGAAAAGATTGGCTAGGGTTGATGAGGAGATCGAAATAAGAAGAAATCAATGATTTATTTTCGATTTCCACCATGGAATCAAGGAGAACGAAGGTCAAGGACTTAAAAAAAGGTTGGGGGTCGTCTTCCTGACCCTCCCAAGCTCCCTTGGTCGTTTACCAAGCAAGGAGAAGAAGTGGGGTCGTAAAAGCCTTTCATTTGGCTTGTAAAAGGTCTTTTTATAAAAATTTCAATGAGAGAGAATATGCTTTGTAAAAATCCATTTAATCCCAAAAATATGGCCGCCTCTTCCCCCTCATATTCCTTAGGAACGAGGATATATTGTTTGCCTCTTATTACTCTCAATTATCCATGATTTAAATAAAAGCAAATCGAGCACCTTAAATCATATAATATTAATATCCATATGTGAGTGGATATTTCTTTTTCTTATAAAATTGTGAGTGAGTTATCCATTCCCTTGGATATTTTCGTTGTACTTGCAAGGATCAAGGATGTCCACGCACATCTGAATCCAACCATTTTAATTTTGGTTGAAGGCCCTTTAATTAATACATTTATTTTTGCACTAAATCGAATTAGGGTTTCAATTAGGATTAAATCTTGATTATTTTAATATCAAGATTCTCTCTCCTCCAATTTAATTCAAATGAGGCGCCCCTCTCATTTTATTTGCTCTAAATGATGTCAATAAACATTAGGGACCTTATTGAAGTGGTAATTTGAATATTGAACCTTAGGTTTTGGGTAAATTACACTTTACACCAAAACTAGGTTTTAATGCACAAACATTGTCCAACAAGCTCTATCTTGGTGTCCAGGCTTGTGGAAACTATACCACTACATCATATTCATTCTTATGATGTCTCAACATCAGAGGAATATATTATTATATAACATTTGTAAGTTATCCCCTTAACTTGGGTAATTTGCACTTTAGTCCAAAATAAGCAAACATTGCTTCAATATTGTTCAAACAGGTCCAAAATTGAAACATAAGTTCATCATGAGCCCTAATTACTTTTCACAAGATAAGATTAATCATATAATCATCTTTATTTATTAAAACACCTAGGGTTAAAGCATAACCCAGGTCAGAGATGTTACAATATCAACCCAAGTTTCAAACTCAATCACTTATGAAATCAACACTCAACCCGATTAGGGTTTAGGTGATTGATGGACCTTCAACTCATGAACCAATTGGAGTTAATCAATAATAATTGGTGGGTATTTAACCTAGATCATTATGAACAAGTCCCCAAATGGTCAACCCTGGTCAACATCACCAAACGGTCTTAAACCATTTGCTTCTATGCGGTTTAGTGAAACCGTTTCATTCCAAATGGTTTGAAACCGTTTGCTCCCAAAACACAAACCGTTTGGACATTTGATTGAAACCGTTTGGTCTAGATATTTGGGGAGGTGTTTTCTTATGATGATGTCATCATCATCAAGCTCTAGACCCACGAAACCTGCTGTGATTTCCATAGAGTTTGCACCAATCAACCAAATCAATAATTGTAAATAGAGAAATGATCATTATTTGATGGGGAATTGAATGCAATAACAAAGTTAGGGTTTCAAGTTATAAAACCCACCTCCAATTGAGCTCCAAAGCTCCAAGATCATGGAAACAATGGTGGATGAAGCTTTTTCAACTCCTCCTAAGCTCGTCCACAAGCTTTTGGTTGAAAAGATTGGCTAGGGTTGATGAGGAGATCGAAATAAGAAGAAATCAATGATTTATTTTCGATTTCCACCATGGAATCAAGGAGAACGAAGGTCAAGGACTTATCAACAGGTTAGGGGTTGTCCTCCTGACCCTCCCAAGCTCCCTTGGTCGTTTCCCAAGCAAGGAGAAGAAGTGGGGTCGTAAAAGCCTTTCATTTGGCTTGTAAAAGGTCTTTTTATAAAAATTTCAATGAGAGAGAATATGCTTTGTAAAAATCCATTTAATCCCAAAAATATGGCTGCCTCTTCCCCCTCATATTCCTTAGGAACGAGGCTATCTTATTTGCCTCTTATTCCTCTCAATTATCCATGATTTAAAGAAAAGCAAATCAAGCACCTTAAATCATATAATATTAATATCCATATGTGAGTGGATATTTCTTTTTCTTATAAAATTGTGAGTGAGTTATCCATTCCCTTGGATATTTTCGTGGTCCTTGCAAGGCTCAAGGATGTCCACGCACATCTGAATCCAACCATTTTAATTTTGGTTGAAGGCCATTTAATTAATACATTTATTTTTGCCCTAAATCGAATTAGGGTTTCAATTAGGATTAAATCTTGATTATTTTAATATCAAGATTCTCTCTCCTCCAAATTAATTCAAATGAGGCGCCCCTCTCATTTTCATTGCTCTAAATGATGTCAAGAAACATTAGGGACCTTATTGAAGTAATAATTTGCATATGGAACCTTAGGTTTTTGGTAAATTGCACTTTACACCAAAACTAGGTTTTAATGCACAAACATTGTCCAACAAGCTCTATCTTGGTGTCCAGGCTTGTGGAAACTATACCACTACATCATATTCATTCTTATGATGTATCAACATCAGAGGAACATATTATTATGTAACATTTGTAAGTTAGCCCCTTAACTTGGGTAATTTGCACTTTAGTCCAAAATAAGCAAACATTGCTTCAATATTGTTCAAACAGGTCCAAAATTGAAACATAAGTTCCTCATGAGCCCTAATTACTTTTCACAAGATAAGATTAAGCATATAATCATCTTTCTTTATTAAAACACCTAGGGTTAAAGCATAACCCAGGTCAGGGATGTTACAGTTATCCTTGGTTCTGTTGCTGTTGCTGCTCTTCCCTTACTATAGGGTTTCTGCCTCTTCTGCGTCTACCTAAAAAGTTGAATCCCACGGGGGTGAGACAATTGAAAATTGTCCCAGCGAGAGATATAACTCTCCGCCAAAAACATTATTATTGCAGCTAATGGTATATAACTGAGCAGAAGATTCATAGGTGATTAACAACATGTAATTCAATATATAACAGATTAGAACAATATTGTCTATTCAAAACATTTCACTTATAACTTGAAATAGCAGCACGTTACTTATCCAATAAGGAATTTAAGAGCATAAATAACATTTGTCCATTAGATACACTAGGCAAGGTAACAACAACCAATGATTCTCGTATTTCAACCTTAAGCCAATATGCTACACGGATGATTACATTTTACAATCATACTCAATGCCCTGAGGAGATGAGGTATACCGCTCATACTCCAACTGACCATTGCAAAATCGAAATCGGTACCATACATAGGTCAATAGAAGAGCCAGATTTCCATGACCTCATCTTCCTCAGTCAGTGTGAGGACCAACTGCAGGATATCTTGTGTCTCTGCTAAATAGCTTTCCAGGGTATACTGGAAACTTGACTATTAGAGTTATAGTGGCATGTTGTACTCTCTTCGCAATCGAGAGATATTATATTTATCTCACATCGATCCGACATTAAGATCATCGGGAGAGTAATGATACATCCATCTCGGTCTTCGGGAGATTAGTGATACATCCATCCTGACATAAATAATGAAGGATTGAGAGATTTAATGTTTACCTCACATCAATTCCTCCATTAGGGCGTAAGGATATTCGCGCCCATAACCCCCACATACTCAAAAGTATTCCCTCTAGGAGTTCCCTTAGGAAAACCTATTTCACCATCACCAAACTACTGACGATGATGGATCTATGGTCAGGGCTCTACATGATACCATTTCACTTGGTTAATTAGTACATTGCAATATTCTTTTAGCATCAAACATGTTTTCAAACATAAAACATTATAATAACTGCTACAAAGATTGAGTACTAGTTCTATCAAGTTTATTTCAAAGCTTTATTAAACATTGGGATCTCAATCCCTTATCACATCAGGGGTATTCTCATCCCTTAACAATTCATCATCATCATGATTATGAAATATGGGTGTACAAACCCTTAATTCATCAAAACACTTGTTACCACTTTATCAGGTAACTTAATGCCTTCAGGTCATCTGTTCATTGTAAACATAATAATTGCAGTGCAGGTATTTCACATGGCTCTTAAAGCCCAATAATATCTCTTGTTACCTCTCACTAGGCAACATAGCATATTATGGCTCACAAGGCCCATAAAGCTATTTCAATAGTAAATCATCATAGCTCATACCTGGCTATGTCCACCTTCTCATGAAACCTGCATAATTAGTGCACATGATAACAATTATATCAATTACAAATCAGCACTATGCATTGTAGGAGTAACATCACTATTTCCTTATTTGATCTAGGATTTCCCAAATTATGTCAATTAAGAATACTTTATCTCATTACCCAGATTTGGGTCATGATTATCATCATATTGCCCAAAATTAGGGTTTCACACATTACAACCCAAGATTTGTCTCCACATATCTTTATCCTATATCAGTATAGGATTTCACATCAAAATGTTACATACCAGTTCATAGTATCACCTTGAATCAGGTTTTATATCTCATCATTGCATTAAGATTTCATTTTGACCTTAATCTTACATAGGGTTCCACATGATATCACCCTTACTTAGGGTTTCAAATGGCTTCACCCTTGATTAGGGTTTCTCATGTCATTACCCTCAATTAGGGTTTACTATTCACATTCAATCAGGGTTTATTATTAAAATACCATGAATTAGAGTTTCTCAAGTCATTATCCTAAATTAGGGTTTCTCAAGTCATGACCCTAAATTAGGGTCATACCATTACCATAGATTAGGGTTTCACCTATAATTGCCCTTAAATAGGGTTAGGGTAAATTAACCCTCTTAATTAGGGTTCATGATCTCTTTATCAAGGATCATACCCCACTTACACATTCATTCATGTTGGAAGTGTTGAGACTTAATCTCTACATGATTATCATTCATGTAATAAATTCTCTCTCTCATCCTTTATAGAATGATATTTACATCAGACTTGATTGGATTAGGTCAACTCAACTTGATTGAAGAGTTGACACCATATATTGTGTCATTACTTCCTTAATCATTAGTATTAATCATTCAAGAGGTACTAATCACCCTATCTTATTAAGGGTACAATTACTATAATCACCCTTGGATTTCATCATGTAATGTTCAATTAAACAATTGATCTTTAAACACCTTAAGTTTCCATACGGTTTTGGTTAATTATTTCTCAAACAGTCTTGGTCACTTAGACTCCAAATGGTCTTGACCAATCAGACCTCAAATGGTCTTGCTTGAAATACCTCCAAACGGTCTAAGACCGTTTAGACCTCCAAACGGTCTTGGTCTTGTGGTTTGAAACCGTTTGGTAAAGTTAGTGCTTGCAACCGTTTGACCAAGTAGGTGCTTGAAACCATTTGAGTCTCAATCGGTTTGGGATCGTTTGGTCCCAGACGGTCTTGAGACCGTTTGGTCCAAACCTCCTCAAAATTGATTGGACCAAAAAGGGTCTCAACCTCTCACATCGATTTAGGGTTTCCAAGGTTAACTCCATCATCAATTGAATCCATGTACTTACTCATCAATTGAACCTAAGCACCATGCTTCAAGTGAGCTAATGAAACATCCTTCGATTGATTCAATCTTCAATTGATCATCAATTAGGGTTTTGAACCCAATTGAATTAGGGTTGAAATCGATGAACCTTCAATAATTGTCATTATGGAGATAATTGCTTAGAAATCATTGGTCCATCATTCAAATTAGGCATGACCTGACCTCAAATGGTCTTGAGGTCATTTGGATGACCTCTAAATGGTCTTGAGACCATTTTCCGCATCTATCATTAAAATTTGGTGAAGTTCAATTAGGGTTTGCATCATTGGATTGCTCATCAAACTAGCTATTGATTGCATTACAATTTGATATCTTTGAATCTTCAACTACTTCACCATACTCAACCCTATACCTCTAAACGGTCTTGGTTGACCTCCAAACGGTCTTGAGATCGTTTGGGTGATCTCCAAACGGTCTTGAGACCGTTTGGGTTAATCAACCCAAGGAATTAAATCAATTAGTTACAAAATCAGCACTCAACCCGATTAGGGTTTCTAATTAGATGATTGTCCAAATATTAATTCAATGAATTGGAACAATTAGATCCTCATCCAAAAAGTACTAGGGTTCTGACCTCAAACGGTCAACCATCCTAAACGGTTTGGGGTTCAAGACTCTAAACGGTTTGGTGAAACCGTTTGGACCAAGATCTTCAAAACCGTTTGCAAGGGAAACTTGTTGGATTGCGTGCCCAAGATGATGTTATCATCATCTACCTTCATTCCTTCAAAGACTACTGCCGTTTTTTTGGTAATTACAGCAATGGATAATAGAAATTGCAAAATAGAACAAAACGTTCAACAAATAATGGAGATTTCAAAGCAATAACAATATTTAAGGGTTTAAGTTATATAACCCGCCTCCAATTCAGATTCAAAGCTTGGATCTTCACATAAACAATGGTGTAGGAAGATTTTGCAACTCACCCAAGGCTCGTCCTCACGTTTTGGAGTGAAAAGGTTGGCTAGGATTGAAGATGGAGTGAAATAGAGAAGAAATCATGCATTGTTTTATGATTTTCACCATGAAATCAAGGTGAAAGAAGATCAAGAGTCTTACCAACAGGTTGGGGGTCGTCCTCCAGCTGCTCCTAGCTCCCTTGGTCGTTTTTGCAAGCAAAGAGAGGAAGTGGGTTTGGAAAAAACTTTTGATTTGGGTTGTAAAAGGTGTTTTTATAAGAAAATCAATGAGAGAGAAAAGGTCTTATAAAATTCTTTTAATTCCAAAATTAGTGCCGCCTATTCCCCTCAATTCCTTGGCCACTAAGCCATATTAATTCACTTGCAAAAATTCTTCATTATCCAAGAATTAAAAGGAAAGAAATTAAGCACCTTAAACATATTATACTAATATCCCCTTTTTAGTGGATATTACTTTTTCCTTTAATAATGGGAGTGAGTTATCCATTCCCTTGGATATTTTCATTTCCTTTACAAGGCACAAGAACATTCACACTGGAGAAAATTCAACCATCTCGTTTTTGGTTGAAGGCCCTTCAATTATTTTAATTTATTTTTGCATTAAATTGAATTAGGGTTTCAATTATGCTTAAATCTTGATTATTTTAATATCAAGATTCTCTCTCCTCCAAAGTAATTCAAATGAGGCGTCCCTCCCATTTTATTTTCTCTAATTGATTCCAAGAAACATGGGGGACCCTCTAGAAGTGTTATTTTGCATATTGAACCCTAGGTTTTGGGTAAATTGCACATTACACCAAAACTAGGTTTTAATGCACAAACATTGCTCAACAAGCTTTATCTTGGTGCTCAAGCTTGTGGAAACCATACCACTGCATTATTCTCATTATTATGATGCCTCAATATCTGGGGAACATTATATCATGTATAATTTGCAAGTTAACCCCTCAACTTGGGTAATTTGCACTTTAGTCCAAAACAAACAAAATAATGTTTCAACTTTATTCAAAAAGGACTAAAATTGAAATATAAGTTCCTCTTGAGCCTTAATTACTTTCCAAGAAATATGAACAAGCATTTAATCAACATTATTAAGCAAAACATTTAGGGTTAGAGCATAACCCATGTCAGGGATGTTACAAATTATCCACCCCTTACAAGGATTTCGTCCCCGAAATCATCAACAAAAACATTTAAGAGAAAAGAGTAGGGTATTTCCTCCTAATCTCTTCCTCTAGTTCCCATGTAGCTTCTTCAATGCCACAGTGATTCCAGAGGACTTTTACAAGACAGATGTCTTTCTTTTTCAGCTTTTTAATTCTTTTGTCAAGGATCGTCACATGTCCTTCAACATATGATATATCATCATTTAATTCTACCTCCACAGGTTGTAGAACTAATTCTGTGTCAGGATGACACTTCCTCAACATAGAGATGTGGAGCACTGGGTGCAACTTATGCAACTCAGGTGGTAACTCCAGCTTATAAGCTACCTTTCCAATTCGTTCAATGATTGGATAAGGCCCCATAAATCTAGGAGCTAACTTTCCCTTCCTTCCAAATCTAAGAACTCCTTTCCAAGGTGAGACCTTGAGATATACTCTATCTCCAACTTGGAATTCTAAAGGTCTACGCCGTTTGTCGGCGTATTATTTCTGTCTATCCTGTGCAGCCTTTAACTGTTGTTGTATTACTTTAATCTTTTCCGTTGTCTGTTGCACTAGCTCAGGACCCAAAAGTTGATTTTCTCTTATTTCATACCATCATAAAGCAGATTTACATCATCTACCATATAATGCTTCATATGGTGCCATGTCAATATTGTGCTGATATCTATTATTGTAAGCAAATTCTATCAAGCTCAGGTGTAGATCCCAACTTCCTACAAACTGAAGGATACATGATCTAAG
This sequence comes from Alisma plantago-aquatica, assembly GCA_963693085.1. NCBI lineage: Eukaryota > Viridiplantae > Streptophyta > Magnoliopsida > Alismatales > Alismataceae > Alisma > Alisma plantago-aquatica. Next base: position 731,052,446 of record OY856409.1, on the reverse strand, counting down.
CAAATCCTCCAAAGTTTGTATGGTCCTTTCAGATTGTCCATCTGTTTGAGGGTGAAAGGTTGTACTAAACCTTAATTGCGTACCCAAAGATTTATGAAGTCGTTCCCAAAAATGACTCGTGAACTGGGGATCTCTATCAAAAATGATAGTGGCTGGGACCCCGTGCAACCGCGCTATCTCATCTACATAAATCTGTGCCAGCTTCTCAGCAGTGTAGGTTGTTTTAACAGGTAAGAAATGTGATGTCTTTGTCAACCTATCAACTATCACCCATATGGAATCATGACCTTTGGTTGTTCTAGGCAAACCAACCACAAAGTCCATGGTTACATGATCCCATTTCCACTGTGGTATAGGCAAAGGTTGCATTGTTCCTGAGGGCTTTTGATGTTCAGCTTTAACCTGCTGACACACTGGACACCGTATAACAAACTCAGCTACATCTTTCTTTAGTCTAGGCCACCAATACATATCTTTTAAGTTATGATACATCTTTGTGCTCCCTGGATGCATAACATACATCAAAGAATGAGCTTCTTCTAGAACTAACTTTCTTAAGTTATCAACATCATGTACTACCATCCTACCATGGTAACAGACTACCTGATCCTCTGATTCATGAAAGCCATCTCGTTTCTTACTACCATACTCTGACCTAATCTACTGAACTACAACATCAGCTTGCTGTGCTTCTTTAATCTGCTGTCTCATAGTTGGTTTTATGTGCATCTTAGCTAACAACCCAGCTTACAATGATACTTTAAACTGTACATTGTTTTGCCTCAAGGATATAAACATATCCCTCTTAGAGCACATTAAAGAACTCAACTATGATTTATCTAAGGATGGTGTTGCTGATTTCCTACTTAATGCATCAGCTACCACATTAGCCTTTCATGGATGATAATCAATTGTACAATCATAGTCCTTGATTAATTCCATCCAGCGGCGTTGCCTCATGTTTAGCTCATGCTGAGAAAAGATGTACTTTAGGTTCTTATGGTCTGTGAAAATCAGGAATGTTTCTCCATAGAGATAATGTCTCCAGATCTTCAAAGCATGGACCACATCAGCTAGCTCTAGATCATGTGTTAGATAATTCTCCTCGTGTTTCTTAAGCTATTGAGAAGTGAAAGAAATCACTTACTTATCCTGCATCAACACACATCCTAAGCCATTCTTAGATGCATCACAGAAAACTATGTACCCTTTTCCCTGCTCAGGTAACACCAGCACAGGTGCACTTGTCAACCTTTCTTTCAACAACTGGAAAGATTGTTGGCACTTGTCATTCCAAACAAAAGGAACCTCCTTCCTGGTCAACTTGGTTAGGGGTAAAGCTATAGAACTGAAGTTCTTAATGAACCTCCTGTAATAGGCTGCCAACCCTAAGAAACTACGTATCTCTGTTGGTGTTTTTGGCTGTTCCCATAGCAGGACAGATTCTACCTTCTTAGGATCAACACGAATACCTGAGGCAGATATTACGTGTCCAAGAAAAGAAACTTCTGCTAACCAGAACTCGCATTTGCTAAACTTAGCATACAACTTATGCTCTCTTAGTAAGGTCAAAGCCTGACGGAGGTGCTGCACATGCTGTTGAGCATCTATACTGTATATTAAGATATCATCTATAAAGACTACTACACACTGATCAAGGAAAGGTCAAAAGATTCCATTAATGAGTTCCATGAATGCAGCTGGTGCATTAGTTAGTCCAAACGACATAACTATGAACTCATAGTGACCATACCTTGTCTTAAAGGCAGATTTAGGTATGTCACTCTCCTTGATACACAACTGATGATATCCCAATCTTAGATCTATCTTAGAGAAGATAGTTGCACCACATAACTGATCAAACAAGTCATCAATCCTTGGCAAAGGATACTTGTTCTTTATAGTTACTTTATTTAATTTCCTGTAATCAATGCATAACCGCATCGATCCATCCTTCTTCTTAACAAAGAGGACTGGAGGACCCCATGGTGAAGTACTCAGTTGGATGAAACCCTTCTCAAGCAACTCGTGCAACTGTTTCTTAAGCTCTGCCATCTCAGCAGGCGCCATTCTATATGGTGTTTGTGCTATAGGTTGCATACCCGGAACTAGATTAATTTTAAAATCAATCTCTCAGGGCAGAGGTACACCTGGAAGTTCTTCAGGAAACACATCTTCAAATTCCCTGACTATTGGAACTTCAGAAGGATTAGAACTCTCCATGGTGGTATCTACCACATGTGCCAAGAATGCAAAACATCATTGCCTCATCAGCTTCTCAGCTACCATAGCTGACACAAGACATGTTGGAAGAATCTTTCTGTCTCCTTGAAAGATCCATGCGTCACTATCATCTGTGAACACAGCCTGCTTGGACTCACAATCCAAGACAACCTTATACTTTTCTAGGGTGTCCAACCCAAGAATTATATCAAACCCATGCATCTCAAGTGGTATAAGATCCACTTGAATGTGATGATGAGAGAAGAAAAGAGTGCAGGAAGAACACACCTCCCACAACACTGCAGATCCCATCAAAGGAGTTTCTAACTTCAAACTCTCTACCCTATGACCAACTGTCATATTGCAATCAAGAGTCACCCTTTTAGTGATGAAAGAATGCATAGCACCTGGATCAATTAAAACAGATACAACGCATGATATAGACATATCAGAATAAAACAGTTCCATCTGACCTGCCACAACATGAGGGTTGACTATTGCATTAGGTTGATTCATCACATAGAATCTCACCGTCGCATGTGGTTGACTCGGTGCTCGATTACTAGGTGCTGACGATCCATCTGGGGATGCTTGTCCACGTCCTCTTGCGCCACTTGGAAACTATCGCCTCTGAGAGCCTTGCTGACTCTGCCTCTGAGGTTGAGTCACACTTGCTGCTCTGGATCGACAATTCTTCATCAAATCCCCCATCTTTCCACATATAAAGCAACCTCTGTTCCCTGGCTATGGTCTGGATGGTCCTATTACCGACACTGATGCTGAGCTATGGGCTCCTTCCGGCGGTAAACTACGACCTCTACCCCTATTAGACGTCCATTGCGTCTGGGTATTGAACCTTGGTGGTGCCATTGGTGTAGAAAACCTTGGTTTCTTAAACCTTTGGACCCTTGTCCATGAAACTGAGGATACACTTTCTTACTCTTAGTATGTCGCTTCTCTATCACAGACCTCTCTATGCGTCTGACAGACTCTACAAAAGTAGCAAACCTCTCCCTGTTCTCTAAAGCAGACACAGGAGTGGTCAAATCGGCGTTCAACCCCTTCTCAAAATGTCAAATCCTTTCTTCATCAGTAACTACCATATGCAGACAGAACCGTAGAAGCTCCATGAACGTAGCCTCGTACTCGCTAACGTTCATTGGTACTTGCCTTAATCTCTCAAACTGAGAGATCTTCTCATCTAGGAACGTCTTAGGAAAGTATCTATTGATGAATTCTCATCAAAATACTTCCCATCCGATCTCCACACCCAGCCTCTTGCCTTCTTCTATGGTCCACCAATGACTAGCACTCCCTTTAAGAAGGTACACTACGTGTCTAACCTTCTCAGCTTCTGGGATGTTAAGGATTCGAAAGGCTTTCTCAAGTTCGGTCAGCCACATGTCTGCGTCTGCTGGGTCAGCTGTACCAGCATACTCTATGGCTCCAACCCGATGAAGTTGTTCAAATGTCTTGCCAGCTCCCTGTCCTTCATGGTGGGTAGGTGCCCTAGGTGCAGGTAATGTCATCCTATCTGTCATATGAGTCATGGCCGCCATAAACTTTCCAAACATGGCTTGGAAGGCTGGGTTCCCCATATCTACTTGATTGAACTGGGGTTGTTCAGGTACGGGCTCCTCCCTATCTTGGTCTCTTGCACCTCCTCCTGGTGTAGCAATGCTGCTCTCAGCAGCATGTTCATCGTGTGATCCAGACATATTTAGTTTTTCTTCTCCTCCTATATAAGCATAAGACACTATCTAATAAACTGGAAGACACTAGAACAGACTCAACAATCTCAATCCTATGTCTCTGTAGACTCAGCGAACCTAGAGCTCTGATACCAACTAAATTGTGGCATCCAACTTATGAAAATAGGATTTACTTAAGCGGAAGCATTCATTAGCAGCAGAATTATTGAAAATCACTAAAAATTAAAACTTTTTACAAAGAGATCCATAAGCTGATAAACTCTTTCATAAAGGAACCAAAGTATTTCAAATACATGATGGTTTACTTGTACATCTCTTGTACCCTTTCTTCTCGAGAGTTACAAACATCAACTGCCATGTTAGACTATACATAAGCAGTATAAAAATCTCGAGGCATCAAGCCAAAATCTCAGATCGATATAAAACTAACTACTGACTCCTAGGACCTGAGAGTACAGAGACGACACATAGGACCCTCTATATACATGACATTACAACCAGTGTCTCCACCTAAGAATTCACTGTTGTCCTTGGTTCTGCTATTGTTGCTGCTCTTCCCTTACTATAGGGTTTCTGCCTCTTCTGCGTCTACCTAAAAAGTTGAATCCCACGGGGGTGAGACAATTGAAAATTGTCCCAGTGAGAGATATAACTCTCCGCCAGAAACATTATTATTGCAGCTAATGGTATATAACTGAGCAGAAGATTCATAGGTGATTAACAATAGGTAATTTAGTATATAACAGATTAGAACAATATTGTCTATTCAAAGCATTTCACTTATAACTTGAAAGAGCTGCATGATACTTATCCAATAAGGAATTTAAGAGCATAAATGACATTCGTCCATTAGACATACTAGGCAAGGTAAGAACAACCAATGATTCTCGTATTTCAACCTTAAGCCAATATGCTACACGGCTGATTACATTTTACAATCATACTTAATGCCCTGAGGAGATGAGGTATACCGCTCATACTCCAACCGACCATTGTGAAATCGAAATCGGTACCATACATAGGTCAATAGAAGAGCCGGATTTCCATGACCTCATCTTCCTCAGTCAGTGTGAGGACCAACTGCAGGACATCTTGTGTCTCTACTAAATAGCTTTCCAGGAATTGCCTTGCATAGCTTCTTATATTTAACTTGTTTAGGATAATTTAGAGCTTTAGTAATCTAGTTTTATTCTTTCCTTTAATTGTTTGCAATCTTAGTGCAATCAATCAAAATCACCTTTACACACTAAAAACCCTACACTCCTCTTTAGGAACATAGCTACCTTAACCCATCTCTAGTTCCCCTCTCTCCTTGTGGATTGACCCCTCTACTAGCCTATCACCTATGCTACAATATGATCACATGCCCTTACGGGTGAACTATTTGGTTTGTGTGATTGTGTTGGTCTAGGGCCCTTTATAAATTCAAAAGATCCCAAGTGCATGTTCTGAGTCCCGTGGGGCGCATCTAATACAAATATAATTGGTTAGTGTGTGCACCTCTGGCTCGATGCACCAAGCTTTCTGGCACCCAGGAGTAGAGGCACTCGACCTAGCTAGTTAGTGTAGCTTAGCTTTTCCTACTTCCCTCACCATTGCTATTCTTTATTCTTTATTTACTCTTGCATACTAGCCTTCTAACTTAGTTCTTGTTTTTTGTTTCTATATTGTATAGGTGACAACTATGCATGCTTGGTAGATGCTCTACTTCTACTTCCTTGGTGCCCTTCGACCCCGAGATAGGCAGAAGAAGACACTAGTGATGCAAGAAACACCATGTATCTGAAATGGATGGCCTAGATGCTCACAACCCTCCCAGGGGTGTTCCGCAACAACCCATCCACACTCTCCACGAGTACTTCACCTCGGGGAACTACAAATCCTCAATCTCCACCCATGTTGACCAAATGTTGGGTCAACAATTCTCCATTCCACTGGCCCTTCTCAGACACCTTCCTACTTACTATAGGATGGAGAATGAGAATCCCTACCACCACATAAATGCTATTCTTGAAACTTTCTCCACATTTCGCACGCCAGTTGCCACCGATGACTCAATCCAAAGAACCCTCTTTCCCTTTTCCCTGAAAGAAAAAGATAAGGAGTGGTACATGTCTAAGGCTGATTTAGTAACCTGGAATGCGGTGAAAAATGAATTCCTCAAGAAGTTCTACCCATTCTCCATGTTGACTTAGATGTGGAGATGCATTACCTCCTTCACACAAAAAGAGAATGAACCCTTTCATGAAGCTTGGGAACGATTTTAGATTCTACTTCATGACTTCCCTCATCATGAAGTACCTCAATGGAAGCTTGTACAGATGTTCTACACCGAGTTGGTTGAGCTAAGTCAGACTACTATTGATTCCTCTTGTGGAGGCAAAACCAGTGGAGGAATCTTGGCCCATTTTTGAGCATCTATCTGAGAACTCTCACCACCAAGCTTCATTTTAAGGGGAGTAATGTGAACAAAACTACATTCCTCCTCCCCTACCTATAGCTCTAGTTAGAATGGAAGCCAACCCCCAAATAATGAAGATTATGGTTGATATGATGAGCATGATGAAGAACCAAGCTGGGGGCTCTGCTAGCCAATCTAGCATGGCAGTTGATACCATTGATGAAGAAGTGAATGCTTTGCATGCTTTTAGAAACCGAAACAATCAAGGTCCTATGTCCAACTCTTGTACTCCAGAATGGAGGAACTATCCTAACTTCTCTTGGAAACAACAAAGTGAAGAGCGGTAAGCACAACCAAAGCAACATCAAGCCCTAAGTACAACTCAAAGTTTGAGGATGAGGTTCTTAGAATGCTATGGTCAAATGATTAGATTCTTTGAGCCAAGGCTAAATCAGATTTCTCTTTCACTTTCTTCTCACAAAGAGAAGGCTCTGTTCTCAACCTATGACTGATACAAACAATGATGGTAATTTTATGAGCACCACCTAGGTTCCACCACAATACCAAGGACCACCCAACCCTTATGCTCCTCCACCTCAACAACTTCCATTCAACTACCAATACACTCCACCTCCACCTCACTCATACCAAAAAACCCCTCAACAATATCACCCCCATCAACCACAACCACAACCATAATCTTAACCACAATTCATTATGCAAAACCCAAATCCCCCACATCCAAGACCACCACCACCTCAACAGCCACAACCACCTCCACAAGCTTCATGTTCTACTACCCATGAGCATGTGATGGAGGTGACAATGTTGAGGAGTGGTAGGACCTTGGAGTAGCCATTGGACACTTCTATTGATAATGTAGCCAGTGATGATAGAGTTGATATTGTGATTAGAGATGGTGATACTAAGATTCAAGTTCTGGATAATGTGACAGGAACCCATGTTGATACTGTGATTCAAAGAGATGATACTATGATTCATGTGGTATTGATTGATGATTCTGTTTATTTGAGCCGGTTGGGAGCACTACTCCCTCCCTTCCCAGATGCACCTGAGGAACCATCCATTGAAAAGAGGAAGAAGAAGCACACTGAAGACATCATGGAAACTTTTAAGAAGGTGGAGATCAATAATCCATTTCTTGATGCAATCAAGCAAATGTCATCTAATGCTAAGTTCTTGAATGATTTGTGCACATTCAAGAGGAGAACAACAGGAAGAACACCAAGGAAGGTCAAGCTCACTGAGAAAGTGAGCTCAATTCTACAACACATCATGCCAAGGAAAAGGAAAGATCTTGACGCTCCCATAATGTCTTGCTATGTTTGAGCACACTGCATATACCAGGCTCTTCTTGAATTGGGTTCTAGTGTGAATCTAATGCCATATGATGTGTATGCTAAATTACAAATGGGACAAGTGGGTCCAGCTCACTGCATTTTGCAATTGGCTGACTGATATGTGAAAATGCCTAGAGGGTGTGTTGATGATGTGTTGGTGAGATTTGATGATGAGATCTCTGCATTCTTCCCTATTGACTTCATTGTGTTGGATATGGAAAAAGACTCAATAAAGGTTCCTATTATCTTGGGGAGACCCTTCTTGGCTACAGCCAATGTCATGGTTCATGTAAGGACCTGTACCATGTTTGTGACCTTTATGCATGTGAAGATCCAGTTGAACATTTTCAAGTCTTTTTCTAAGGCCAAGGTAATATGTGTTATAGAGGAAGATTGTTATTTTATTGGGAGTCTTAACGATATTGTAGAGAAATGCCTATCTGCATGGATTTAGATTTCCACTCAAGGTAGTGGTCTAGAGCCTATTGTGGAATTCCCTGATGATGATGATGATGAGAATGAGGAAGATGAGCTAGCTATAGTGGATACAAGTGAGGACCTCCCATCCATTTATAAAATGTTGAATAACTCCCATGAAGAAACTCCAATCCTTGAGATCAAGTCTCTTCCTGAAGGGCTGAAGTATGCTTTCCTAGCTTCAAATGAAACCCTCCCAGTGATCATTTCCTCTATCCTTTCTACAAAACAAAAATATGTGTTGATGATGGGTTTGAAGAAAAACATTCAAGTCATTGGATGGTCCGTTGCTGATTCGAGGGCATTGACCCTTCCATTTGTGTTCATAGGATTTACCTTGAAGATGATGCTAGGCCAACAAGGAAAATGCAAAAAAGGTTGAATACAAAGATGAAGGAGGCCATGTCACAATAAGTAGTGAAGTTGCTAGATGTTGGGATTATTTACCCCATTTATGGTAGCCCTTGGGTGAGTCCCAACTAGGTTGTGCCCAAGAAGGGTGGGATCACAGTAGCCGAGAATGAGGATGGAGAGTTGATGCTAGTGAGAGAGCAACCAAAGTGGAGGATGTATATGGATTATAAAAAGTATGGGAAAAGAGTGACTTCATGGTTCCCGAAGGCATTGTTCTGGGTCACCGAGTTTCTAAGGCTGGGATTGAGGTTGATAAGGCCAAAGTTGCACCCCCTAGTCGTTTCCTTTTGTCTGCGACCGCTTTTTTCCCCAATCAACATAGATCGTGGTCGTGGTGTTCTTCACTTCATAAATAATACCATGGGTCATGGTCTCAAGGGGATAGCTAAAAATATACAACACACATATACATATTATATGAGAAACGTTAAATAGAATCATTGATGAATTGAAAGGTATATTAATTATAAAATCAATTTGAAAATTTTTAGGATGTATGCTTCAACTAAAGACTCACTAGAAAAGAGGGAAAACTCATTGAAAGAGGTAGAGATGATTGTGGAAAAGCTAGCAAAAGCCTTGGAGACCAATACATGTCTGCCACCAGCCAGGAGGCTACAACTAGATTTATGGATGGAACAGTATCAGAACATTCTAGGGCACCAGACACTAGAAGAATCAGAGTCTGCATAGAGTGTGGCATAGACATGAACCTTAGAATACCACTCCATCGAGTCTGAGCTAAGAAGTTTGGGCAAGAGGAAGGTTGAGCCCAAGGCAACACAAAGTAGCAAAAAGGTGAAGGCGATAGCTGCTAAAAAGACAAAAGGATAAGAGGCAGTGGCAGCCAACAAGGAGGGAGAAGATATTGAAGAGGTAGCACTAGAGTAGAGCAAGCCTATCTTTGTACCAAGAGACATTGTACACCAGTCGCAATACGAATGGATGTCACAGGTCAATATCTTTAGGCCCATGAGGTACCTAGACATAGATGACTTCAAAAAGATGGGAGTCTATGACAAGGTCATCAAGTTCTTAAAGGGTGCAAATGTGTGAACCCTATGCACCTATGAAGCCCCGTCCTCAAAGTAGTTGATGGTCAAATTCCTGTCATCCCTGGAGAAGCTCCCGGTAGATGAAGAAGAATGCAAAAAGGGGGGCAGAGACTACAAGATTGAGGTGAGACTAAGGGGAAAGTCTCACACAACCATAGAAGTGATGATGAATACTATCTTCATGAAGACAACAATAGAAGCCCAAGCCTTCTTTGCCACCTCGGGAGAAAAGGAGACCGTCGGATATGATAGCCACAAGATGTGGGAAGACATGATGGGAGAAGATGAACATCACTCCAAAAACTCAAAGGATAACTTGATAACCACATGCTTTATCAGAGTGATACAAAAGATAATGACTAACACGATATACATGAGGTTAGAGACAAGGGGAGTAACAAAGGGAGATTTGTTCATGATTTGGTCGATGCTGAGAAAGAAGCCTATGAACATAGGGAAAATACTAATCGAAAGGTTGTCAACAGCTGTGGGAGGGGAGTCCAAGCGGAACCAGGAATTATGCATGTGAGGCCAGATAACAAAGATAGCCTATGATTTTATGAATGTAGAAGAGTTGAAGAAATATAAATCAATAGAGGGACAGACAAAGATCGACATCAAGTCCCTTGTCAATGCTCGAATCCTAGCTCAGAAAGGAGATAAGTTGTACTATAAGCAGAGTAGATCAAAGAAACTCCTTCCCCTCATAGAAATGGCATATTACGACGCCCACAATCTATGGCCCACCCAAGAAGACATCGACAAGATGTACTCAGGGGACATTCACAATATCGTGGAAAAAGCATCAATAACTGGTGAAGAAGTCAATAAAGACAAATCTACCAAAGTATAGAAGAAGAAGCCAGAAGAGAATAAAATGTTGGCAATAAGGAAGAAGAAGGAAGCGGTAGAAAAGCCTACAGCTCTGAAGGCAACCCCACCTCCCATAACCACTGAAACAATAGTGAGCAAGGAACACCAACCTTAGGATTAAATAATAGAGCATGACATCCAGGTGAACCCAAATGACACAACAAGAAAAAGTCAACACCTTGGGGCAACAACAGTAGAACAACAGGCGACAGACGAATAAGACCCCCACCAACAAGGCAAGGACTCTGAATCTATACTCAAAACGGCGATTCCAGAAGTGATCCTTCAGACGCCGGGACAGTCGGAGCATAGAGTGCCTAGCCCCACACTTCCAACTCCACCACTGAAGGAACCACAAGCATACATGACACATGTGGAGTCACAACCATGACACCCTCCAATCTTCGGAGACATACGGGGTAACAAGTTTGATGCACTGTGGCAACACATGCATCAAACATCTGAATTTAATTCGAGCATAACCTCCACCCTATGTATGCTAACCACACAGGTGCAATCACTAAACAAGAGGACCGAGGCACTACCCCAGTTCATGCAAGGGGTGCTAGACACCCAGAACGCGATGATGGGAGCACTGAAGGCCCTCATGGAGGAAATGGAAGCCCTTAGGAGAGAAAGGGATACTATGCGGGCTGATAGAGACCACTTAACAAGTGGATACGAGGCAGCGATGAACGACGTCGACTAGGAGAGCCAGTGTCTGGAAGAAGACCGCCAAAAGCTGGAAGCCGAATGCAAAGAGTGTGACAGCCAATGGTGTAGGAAGAAGAGCAAACGTGTGGCAGGCCCTTCAACATCACAAGAATCATCAAGCCCTATGAACCCCAACAACGATGACAAAAATGTGGGAGGGACATTTGTAGGTGCAGCACAAAAGGAAGAAAGTTCCAATGTAAAAACCACCTCAATAGCTGAACCTAAGGCAAAGGAAGTACCACTTTCGTCAGACTCTTCCAAAGACAACGAGACAAAGAAGAAGACTACTACATTGTCAAAGGATCTAGATTTAAATAGCAGTCCCGAAGACGACAAAGTAGGAGATAATAAAGAAAAGGGGGAACCATCAGAAAATAAAACTACCCCAACCAAAGGAAAGGTTGCATCATAAAAAAAACATAAGTAGTCGTTGCAAGAGTAGAAAGCACAAAGATAGAAGATCTAACGTCTAGAGAGCTCAGAGATATAGATAGGTTGATGGATGAACTAACGTCTGGGATCGAAATTTGCAATGGCTTCCTACAATCCCCAATACTCAATGAGAAGAATGACCGCATCTATGATAGGAAGATGGAAGCAACTCTAGCAGAACTGTCCACTACCAAACTGGGTCACACATCTGAGGAAAGCAATGTCAAGGACAGAACAGCTATAGAAGCTTCTTGAGAGGTGGAAGAAAAGGTGACTAAACAAATCCCAACCAGCACAGAGGGTCCGCATATAACTGGAAAAATGCCTATCCCTGCAACACATGATGGAACCTCAGATGATGAGGAAGGCGGGCTCGCTTCTTTCTTCACAAATGAGCCTACCAGAGAGCAGAGAAAACCAGTTAGAGATGTAGAATTAGGTGTAGCCCCCCTCTGTTGTGCAAGATGGTGGCAATAGACATGACTACGCTATCAAGAATCACATGCAGAGATGTCCACATCTTAGCGGATATCCTTGACGATAATCTACTTGGAATCGATATCATATATCACAATAAGGGTAGAAGTCTAACTAGAGAACACTTCAGAGGGATCTTCTTAAAAAGGGCACGGGTACAAAAGAAACTATTTGAAGTGATGTATGCCATCCTCCTTGAAGACTTCCTACACTCAGATAAGGTGCAACTAGTGTTCAATGACTCTACACATCTAGCAATAATCTTATACAATAAGGACTATAAGGATGCTGATGTGACTGAGCTGAAAGAAGCAGTGCATAGAAAGGGGACAAAGTTTGTAGTCCTGCCCATAAGAAATGTGAAGCACTGGGCTCTGATTGTTGTCGATCTATACGAGTGGAAGACGACAGTGCTCAACTACTGCATGGCCAAACTGGATAGCACTACCTTGATATATAAAAGGAAAGAAGCCAAAGATGTCCTAAAGATACCACTACGTCTGCAGAAAGTGATACAATCAACATATGACAGATTCAATGACATATGGAAACTCTTTTATATTAGTAAGAAAGTCTCACAAGAAGAGGTTGGCTCTGGGGATTGCGCCTTCATTGTACTTAGGATGATGGAATCCATCAACAAAGGCATCCTGCTGGAGGACTTATGCGTGGAGGATCTACATGAGCTACACAGTGTTTGCACAATGGAGGTCATCTATGATCATTGCTTCTTAAGTGACCCGACGATGCCTTCATACGTAATACCGTGAAGTCTTCATAAGGAGATCCCTCTACCTGAAAAGGTAACTTGGAGGGAACAACTGAGAACCATGTGGATCGATCCAACAAAACTAGCCAGGGTTGAAGCATGGAAAGAAGGCTGGAATGTAGATACTAGAGCAGCTGCAACAAGCATACCAGAAAAAAACTTGAACAACCTCCAGTGATAGAATACAAAGTAGAAAACCCAACAGTAGAACAGCCAGAAGAAGGAGAAGTAGAAGAAGATGATCCGTTAGACGAAAGACCAGACAGACCGGCAGGGGAGATGATACTCACTTTCAAGGACTTTGACAGATGGAGCTGCGTCAGCCTATTTTTAGAATCACTAAACATCGTAATTAAGTCCTTCAAAGATGATGACTTGCTAGTAGAAGCTGTATTTGAAAGAGAACGCTGAAGGAAGACCTCCGAGACACGCTAAGAACAGGAGGATACCTATCAGTAAGCACAATGTCAGCCTACCAAGCCCTGTTAAGCAACGACATGCCAAACGCACATATGGCATACTTCCTGCTGGTAGATGACATCATAAAAGATAAAAGATCAAGCAAGAAGGAACACCTACAACCACGCTTAGTGACGTCCCTACCGGACTACATCCTCCTGCCGATTCTTTACGACAGTCATTGGACTTTGCTGGTGGTCGACATCATAAAAAGGACTACAATATTATATAACAGCTCAGATGTAGCCTTCTGTATGGACAAGAAGACAAACATGACTACCGCAAAAACTCCAACCGAAGAAAAGATTGTCACATGCGTGGAGGCGATTGCTGATATGTTGAAAAGACACGACCAAGAGTACAAGCATAAAGTAGGTAAAGACTTCAAGAAGACATAGTTCTGCAACAAGAGCCCTCAGCAGGTGCCTCTATCGAATGACTGTGACTTCTGTTGGTATGTATGCCCTGAGAGACAATCATGGGATGATTGGTGGGATACATTAAGATTGATCTGATAAACATCAAAGGCGAGCTTCCAATTCTTTCTGGTTCAGTCATATGAGATAATGATAGAACAGATTTAATGTCTAAATAATGACAGTACTCAATGATGTATGCTTTCAGGTTCAGGACTTGAACGGTGAGATCATACAGATGCTAAGAGTCTGTATATTATTATTATGTCCCTAGTCGGATGTCATTGTGGAAGGTAGATAGACAACAATGACACACGAGACTAGATTGTGGTGTTGGTTGATGACAAAATCTCATTAATCATGATATGGAGATATCAAACCAAACACATAGGTACTTGTTGGAGAACAAGCATACCGGGAAGACCCACCATGAGTCTGACACATGGAACCATGACATGGTAGTCACAGTCAGTTCTCACAGTGATGGTGGTGAGTGTGATTCTTTGACCTGAAATCACTACACTAAACACATGTCATTGGGTACACTTTGACATCATCAAACACAGTCTTGAAACATGAGTTTTTATAAAGGTGATGATTGGGTGGCTTTGACACATGGGGCTTTTGAGGGGTGAGTGATAGATATGGGATTTGTCCCTCCTAAGGGAGTTTGATATCCATGGTCACTTGATGAGTAGGATTGAGATAGGTGTGCACACATGTGTGAATCAGTATGTGATATTGATGTCATACATATCTCCTCCAATCTACTCTGAGATCAAGAAAGTGAATGAACGTTGAAAGGATGACTGTTCCATGCCTTGAGTTCATTCGGGATATCAAGGACAAAGGAATTATACATTCACTATAACATCATTCATGGATTGTAGGATTGAAAGTTGTTCTCCAACTTTCCTTTTCACTTGGGTAGCACTGATGTGTGACTAGGCACCGCTCTTTGCTTGTGAAGTCATAAGTGTTATAGAATTTCAATGCCAACATGAAATGGAACTGCAGGGTCACACACATATGATTTAACCTGGAAGAGGAGTTTATCCACAAATGATGTTTAGATTGATTACTAAAGGAGTTTAGTAGTTCAATTAAACACTCAATCAATTGATAGCTCAGTATCATAGTGTTCAATGTGTTGGACTGATTGATTAGAGTATCAGATTGATTGAAACTGCAATTGACTGATTTGCACAATCTGCTGCCCCAACCGATTGGCTCATAGGGATGAACCGATCAGCTCAGGTTGGTGAACCGGTTGGCTCAAGTTGTGAGTCGATCAGCTCATGTGTCATGAAACAATCAGCTCAATTGTTGAACCGGTCGATTCGTGGACAAACGAAGGTCGTTTGGAAAGTCAGAAGACTATTTTGCAAATAAAATTTGTTTCACTTGTACAAATTCGATTTGGACAAGGATTAATATTTGATTAGTTGGAAACAAATATGAAAGCCAATTTGAGTGGGACCCGGACCATGAACCGATCAGCTCAGAAGTGAACCGATTGGCTCAGGTGTCCCAGCCGACCAGTTCAGGTGTGAACCGATTGGCTCAGGTCCCCCACCGACCGTTTCATGCTTGAAACGATCATTTCGGGTGGCACAGTTGGATGTTTTTGTGGAAAATCTCAAACCCTTCTACTCCTTCTTTAATGCCGCATTGCCCGTGGTAGAGAACCCTATCCCATGACCCTCCTATATATAGGGGTATTGGGGGCTTCTCAGGTACAACAACTTAGAACACCAGTTGCTCTACAAAGTTGTCATTCTCTCAGGTTGTGGTAACTGAGAGAGCCCGAGCAAGTGCTACCCGGTAAGGGAGGCACAACAAGGGAAAGACAACTGCAGAACAACAACTGGTTGCAGGAGAGTGTGTTAGTGACTAGTATGATGACAGGAGGGTGCGATTCCTTCCGATTCCTTGTGGGACAAGGAGATCGGAGTTCCAGGTGGTCCGTGTGGACTACTTCAGAGGTGGGAGACTTCTATTGCTCGGAGGACAGCTGTCAATCCCAAAAGTCCTGGTTAGACCAGGAGCTGCACAAACACTATCCAAGACCGGAGGTGAAGACCGTGCAAGCCGCAAGGTAACGTCGCTGAGCAAGCCGCAGGACAAGGTATGCTTCTACAAACCATCCTTCCTATTGTATAGACGTTGACGCGATTCCTTTATTCTGGGTTCGGGAGAAGATTTTTTTTGTTTCCGCTGCCTTCTCTATCTCCCCTGAAACCCAACAGTGGTATCAGAGCCACGTCAACTGCTCTATACTTTAGGATTATCGATATGATCAATTTTGGTTTGTCGCCTTTATTTATTGCATATGATGCGAATAAAATTTGCTTTATGCATGTCCAATCTTAAATCCACAAATCCCAATATACATATGTGATATGTAATATGAATGCACTCGATACGCTTCACCCTTAAATGAGTTTTGTGGTGGATGTATAGCGTGGTTATGGCCAATAAACCCTATGTATGTGTGCTTGGTTGTATATGGCTGCTTGCATCTCGGTCTGCGCACTAATTCCCGACCTCCTTATTCTAGATGTAACTTGAGATAACTCAATATTTCTTTCCTACCTTTTCTCCCCCCGAATGTAACTCGGGGTTACCCAATATAAATGTAAATATGATAGATCTTTTTATATTTCTTGTTATGTCAAAGAACGGAGGACAATCTGACGACGGCTGAGACAATCGGTTCAAGGCGTGAACCGATCAGTTGGCAATCCAGATGATCAACTCAAGGAGCAAGACGAGCGGGTGGCGACCTGAGGAGATGCATGACGACCAGGCAAACCGATCGGTTGGAGGAGCCAACCGATCAGTTGGTGGCACCCAGACGATTGGCCAAGGCGAGCAGGTCATTCATGTGATGAGTTGATCAACTCGGACGACTAAAGCACTTCATCATGGACAGGTTGCATGTGATGTAGACCTAGATGACTGTGATTCCTCTTAGCTCGAGGAATCACATTAGGATGGCCATAATCATCGCTTTTATCGTTTCACATGTTTTCTGTGGGATATAGCATGTATATGACACGTACTATGTATTATGGTGATTGGATACGTATATATACCTATAAAATCAAATCCATCATCCAAATATTAAGTCTTTTATACCTTCCATTAGTGGCACACATGAAAAACTTGATCGACCAAGCGTAGGTTGCGCCAGAGTGTGGTGCGCCGTCTATCTCGTGGAAGTGTGAGGGGTAAACATGTAGGTTCTGCCAAAGTAGGGTGCATGTTTACCGTGTCGGCTTTTGGGATAGACTTAACTGGTGATTCTTAGAGCGTCTAAGCCCAGAGGCACGGAATGTTCATGGTAAGGTGTTGTACATGTTCATTAATCAAGAGTTTCATATGATGCAATCGGCATGATGGCCTACCTAAATAGTCAATATTGTGGGTGATCAGCCAAAGATGACTCATGACTTGATGAAATACAGATCTTGACCCACTAGAAGGTTGTACGCTGCAATCTTCTGAATTGATGGTGACGACTATCAATTTGAACAAAAATAGTGGGAGTAATAATTAATTAAAGTCCTAATTATATCGTCAACCTTTCAAATCAATCAAATAAGTCAAAATTGAGTTTTGGACTAAACTGCATATGTTTCCTTTTGTAGTACAAATGACAACAAACAACAATCACTTTTCGTTGCGATCGGTCCTTGAAAAGGACAATCTGAATGGGATTAACTTCCACAACTGGTTTAGGATATTGAGAATTGTTCTCACTCAAGAGTGAATGCTCTATGTCCTGGATACTCCAGTTCCAGAGGAACCTGCTCCTATCGCACCAAAGGAAGAAAGAGATGCTTATAAGAAGCATTCTAATGATGCCATTGATGCAAAGTGCTTGATGTTGTGCTCCATGAACCACGAGTTGCAGAGACAACATGAGAACATGGGTGTCATTGAGATGATTCAACATCTCAAGAACATGTATGAAGATTAAGCATGACAAGAGAGATATGATGTCTCCAGGGAACTGTTCAAGTGTGTCATGACAGAAGGAGATCCAGTTGGTCCTCACACGCTCAAGATGATTGGGTATGTTTAGAACCTGACGAGACTGATATTTCCCCTGAGCCAAGAGTTGGCTACTGACGTGATACTGCAATCATTGCCAGAATCCTACAGTCAGTTTGTGATGAACTACAACATGAACAACTTTGTCAAGTCGTTGACAGAGTTGTTGGACATGTTGAGGACAGACGAGGCACAGATGAAGAAGGACAAGCCTAAGTCTGTGATGATGATCAGCAACAAGAAAGGCAAGTCCAAGCACAAGGGCAAGGGCAAGGGCAAGGCTAAGAAAGGTTCTGATGCTAGCCAACAGCCTAAGTCATCTTCAACTCTCAAGGCCAAGGGAGGCGTGACCAAGAGAGGTAATTGCCACCATTGTCAAAATCCAGGACATTGGAAAAGGAAGTGTCCACTCTATCTGGAAGAACTAAAGAATAAGGAGGCAACATATGTCTTCACTTGAAGGTGTCATGAAATAAACTTATAACACTTTTTAGGTATATGATACCAAGATATAAAGTGTAAAGCACCCAATACATGGGGCAAGTGTTGCCACCATAAATAGGAGTACTTTAGTTTATTTCCAGCCTTGAGGGCATGTAATAGAGTTATGAACTGCTATTTAATATTTACCAATGGATAGAAATACCTTAATTTTTGCATGTGGTATGCCAATGATGGCAATTAATAAAGTTTCAATCTTTGTGGAAATGCCTTATTTATCTTGTGGTACTTGGTATGCATAAGATAAAGTGATAGCTAAAAGTTATTGATAACTCAAACAACAAATTAACATAAATCATGAGAAATTCATTTCTAGTTTCCATATGATGGATAAGTCTAGACTCTTTTGGTTAGAGAACCAGTAAGAGACATGAATCTCTTAGACATGATTAATCAATCTTCACTAATGGTAGTGGGAGAATGATTATCCTATTAGGTATAATACATGTGATGTATTTACATACCTATTAGAGTTAATGCTAGTACTTCGAACAGTGTTTAGAGAAATACCAATATGAATATCTTGAAGTGTTCAAGAATAGATGAAGTATGAATTTGGTAAAGTGTTAATTCTTGATGAGATCAATGAATGAAATACTTGGACCAAATGTTTGAGATCCTTATGAGTGATTATGATAGTGTATCATAGTGAGCTCGTAATTAAGGCATGGTGATGTCTAAATCAAAAGGAGTCATACTATTAGGAGTTAGAGGATGATTATCAAATAATTAATTTCTTCATAAATAAAGAATACCCTACACTAAGAAAGGACATTATGAATCATAAAGGATTGTGAGTTCTTATATCCTTGACAGATATACCTCGATTATCTATGTGATGAGTTGGTCATGTGATGAGTCAACCATCTAGATGAATATGAGGAACCGGATTTTGAGTTATGGTTTATGACCATTACATCCTAAATGACTTCCATGTGAACCATAAGGTATGACCTTCATGGTAGCACCCATTGGGATGAAATCCATAAGTGCGAATGAGTCTTAAGCGTTAAGACACATGGATAACATTTTGAGAAGGATGATGCTTGTTGATTGCAACTTAATGACTAAGAGATTTGTTATATGGATACTAAAACCGCATTCCTACAAGGAATAAAACAAGGATGTGTACGTGACACAACCTATAAGGTTTATGAACCCATTAATGCACATGAAGTCTACAAGTTACAATGGAATAATCAATGTGATTGATTAAGTACAAGCAACTCAGAACTGTGATCTTTACTTTGATGGTATAGTCAAAGGGTTTGACTGATATCACAAAGATAAAGAAGGGATCTGTGATTTAGTGGGAGCGTATTCACATTCCACATGTTGATGTGAAATGGAAATGTTCTAGAATGGAAACCGAAAGTGGAAATTATCTCTATGGAAGATAGAGACGTATTCCTATATGATAGGAATAGAGATCTATAGAGATAGTTCTCAAAAACCTCTTAACCTAAAAAGAGAAACCATACATTGTCAATCTATACTGAAGGGTTCAGTATGCACAGATTCAGTGGGAGAAAACTTGTCCATGTTATATGGAGTTAGTATTCCAAGGCCAAGTGTCCAATTCTAATGAAGAATGGGAATAGTATGAATAGATATGGATCTATCATGTATGTAATCATCCCATTATTTTGCATGTATAGGACATAGCAAGAATAAAATGCATTCATCATCTTGTATGTAGGACATGACAATATGATGTGCGCATCCTGATAACTCATATGTGGGACATGACGAGTGGATGTCTGTCTAGTTCCAATAAGGGTTACTGGAATACCATAAGAACTTGATAAGTACTTGAGAAGTACTAGTTCTATGGAGATAAGGAAGGGTTCACTGTAAAGAGTTACACTGATGTGAACTTCCGAAAAGGACAAAAAATTAATCACAACATATATATGAGATATATAAAAGTGAATGCTTGTTAATGGAAACGTTCCAATAAAGCTTTTTAAAAGGAAAAGCCGAGTATCTGTGTGTTAGAGAACAAAAATGGATACTATATGGACCTAGAAGTTCATGAGATGAACTTATAGATATTCTGGTCATTGATGACAAGTTAGGAGTGCTTGGTCATGCAATGTGGCTAAAGGTTAGAAAAGGAAAACTAGATCACATGTTATGGCAACTCCATCTCATACGTGTGACGTACAACGAAGAGATGAGAGACATGCAATTAATACCGACTTTGGCAAGGTGTTGACATAACTCACTATGTTAGCACTAGAGCACAGTAACATGTGGGACATGTTTGAAGATCACTATGAACATGATTCAGGGGTGGTTGGCTCACAGTGCAAGTGGGAGTCTGTTGGTATGTATTCCCTGAGAGCCAATCATGGGATGATTGGTGGGATACATTAATCTTGATCTGATAAACATCAAAGGCGAGCTTCCAAATCTTTCTTTTTCAGTCATATGAGATAATGATAGAACAGATTGAATGTCTAGAGAATGACAATACTCAATGACGTATGCTTTTAGGTTCAGGACCTGAACGGTGAGATCATACGGATGCTAAGAGTCTGTACATTCTTATTATGTCCCTAGTCGGATGTCATTGTGGAAGGTAGATAGACATCAATGACACACAAGACTAGATTGTGGTGTTGGTTGATGACAGAATCTCATTAATCATGATATGGAGATATCAAACCAAACACATAGTTACTTGTTGGAGAACAAGCATACCGGACAGACCCATCGTGAGTTTAACACATGGAACCATGACATGGTAGTCACGGTCAGTTCTCACAGTGATGGTGGTGAGTGTGATTCTTTGACTTGAAATCACTACACTCAACACATGTCGTTGGGTACACTTTGACATCATCAAACACAGTCTTGAAACATGGGTTGTTATAAAGGTGATGATTGGGTGGCTTTGACACATGGGGATTTTGAGGGGTGAGTGATATATATGGGATTTGTCCCTCCTAAGGGAGTTTGATATCCATGGCCACTTGATGAGTAGGATTGAGATAGGTGTGCACGCATGTGTGAATCAGTATGTGATATTGATGTCATACATATCTCCTCCAATCTACTCTGAGATCAAGAAAGTGAATGAATGTTGAAAGGATGACTGTTCCATGCCTTGAGTTCATTCAGGATATCAGGGACAAAGGAATTATACATTCACTGTAACATCATTCACGGATTGTAGGATTGAAAGTTGTTCTCCAACTTTCCTTTTCACTTGGGTAGCACTGATGTGTGACTAGGCACTGCTCTTTGCTTGTGAAGTCATAAGTGTTATAGACTTTCACTGCCAATGCAAAATGGACCTGCAGGGTCACACACATAGGATTTAACATGGAAGAGGAGTTTATCCACAAATGATGTTTAAATTGATTACTAAAGGAGTTTCGTAGTTAAATTATACACTCAATCAATTGATAGCTCAGTATCATAGTGTTCAAGGTGTTGGACCGATTGATTAGAGTATTAGATTGATTGAAGCTGCAATTGATTGATTTGCACAGTCTGCTGCTCCAACCGATCGGCTCATAGGGATGAACCGATCGGCTCAGGTTGGTGAACCGGTCGGCTCAAGTTGTGAGTCGATCGGCTCATGTGTCATGAAACGATCGACTCAATTGTTGAACTGGTCGATTCATGGACCAACCGAGATCGTTTGGAAACTCAGAAGACTATTTTGCAAATACAATTTGTTTCACTTGTACAAATTCGATTTGTACAAGGATTAATATTTCATTAGTTGGAAACAAATATGAAAGTCAATTTGAGTTGGACCAGGACCATGAACCGATCGGCTCAGGTGTCTTAACCGACCGGTTCATGTAACATCCCTGACATGGGTTATGCTTTAACCCTAGATGTTTTGTTTAAGAAAGATAATTATCTACTTGCTTTTATCTTTTGAAAAGTAATTAAGGTTCAATAGGAGCTTTTGTTTCAATTTTAGTCCTTTTTGAATAATGTTGAAAACAATGTTTTGTCCATTTTGGACTAAAGTGCAAATTACCCAAGTTGAGGGGTTAACTTGAAATTGTTATATGGTAAAATGTTCCTCAAGTGTTATATCATCATAAGAATGAGAATGATGCAGATGTATGGCCTGTGCAAGCCTAAGCACCAAGAAAGAGCTTATTAAGCAATGTTTGTGCATTAAAACCTAGTTTTGGTGTAATGAGCAATTTACCGAAAACCTAGGGTTCAATATGCAAAATACCACTTCTAAAGAGTCCCTAAGGCTTCTTGGTATCAATTAGAGACAAGAAAATCAAAGGGGCGTCTCATTTGAATCTCTTTGGAAGAGAGAGAATCTTGATATTAAAATAATCAAGATTTAAGCATAATTGAAACCCTAATTCAATTTAATGCAAAAATAAATATATTAATGGAAGTGCCCTTCAACCAAAAATGTGATGGTTGAATTTGTATAGGTATGGACGTCCTTTTGCCTTGCAATAGAACCGAAATATCTAAAGTGAGTGGAGGGCCCACTCACATTAGTTAAAGAAAAAGTAATATCCACTTATTTTGGATACTATTATTATATTGGTTAAGGTGCTTAATTTGTTTTCCTTTAATTCATGGATAAATAAGAGGAATTTGAAGGGAAGGATGATGGCTTCATATGCAAGGAAGTGAGGGGGATAAGTGGCACCAATTTAAGGAATTGAAGTATTTTTATAACACTTTCTCTCTCTTGAAATTCCCTTACATATATACCATTTTTCACCCACATGAAAGGCTTTTTCGACTCTTCTTTCTTTCCTTGCTTTGGCCGAACACAAGGGAGGTTAGGAGCAACAGGAGGACGTGCCCCAACCTATAGGTAAGCTCCTTAATCATCTTCAACCTTGATTTCATGGTGGAAATCGAAATTCAATGCTTATTTTTTTTTTTCTCCATTCAATCTTCAAACTTAGCCAATCTTTTCACTCAAAGACTTGAGAACGGACCTTGGACAGTTTAGAAAGCTTCATTCACCATTCAAGACGTGAAGCTTGAAGCTTGGATTCAACTTTGAAGGCGGGTTATATAACTTGAACCCTTAAACATCATTATTGATTTCATTTCTTCATCATATGTTGATTTCCTTTTCTTTCCCAAATTTCTTTGTGATTAATTGTTGAAATCACCACAAAGATCACAAAAAATTTCATAGGTTTGAATCTAGAAGATGATGTCATCTTATCTCACACCACAATTAATATCATGAGCAAACAGTTTGCACTTTGATGACCAAACGGTCTCAAGACCGTTTGAGAGCAAACACTCTCAAGACCGATTGAGGTTAAACGATCTCAAGACCGTTTGGGGTTAATTGCTGATGTGGATGAATGAAGAACTAATGGTTCAAATTGATTTAATTATAATGGTTTCAAGAAGGGATGATCCATTGTTTACAAACCCTACATGGATTGAATGGTTGAAACCCTAAATTGATTGAGCCGATTTCTAAGTTGAATGGCTCAAATGGTCTCAAGACCGTTTGAGGGAAAATGGTATCAAGACCATTTGAGGTCAAATGGTCTCAAGACCATTTGAGGTCAAGAGGAGTCATGGATGGATGGAGATCCAAGGGTTACAATTTGATGTATTTTCAATGGTCCTATTGATGAATGATTCAATGAAGGAAACCCTAAATCGATTGATTGTAGAAACCCTAATTTAGGGTTAAATGGTTTCAACCTGATTGAGACCAAACAGTCTTAGACCATTTGAGGACCATTCGGTCTCAGACCGTTTGAGGGCCATTCGGTTTCAAACCGTGTGGGGTTAATTAATATTTAATTCAAACGATCTCAAACCATTTAGGGATTTTGAGATCAAGACCATTTGATGGTCTAACGGTCCTAAGACTGATTGAAGGTTTTGGGTCCAAGACCGTTTAAGGTCTAATGGTCTCCAGACTATTTGGAGGTTTGGTTCAAGACCGTTTGAAGGTATAAACAGTCTCAGACCGATTGGAGTTTTGGACCAAGACCGTTTGAAGATCAAAATACTTCAAGACTGTTTGAGGATCTAGTACCTCAAGACCGTTTGAACTATGTAAGTATTATTAAACCCCATGATTGTTAATAATGTTGATCAAAGATAATTACAATGGTTGTACCTTTAATGTACTTAAGTGATTAGTACCTTTTGAGTGGTTAACCCTTGATGCTTATGAAAAAAAAGTAACTCAATACACTATGGTAACCATAGATGTATGTACTTAAATGTAGGGTTGACCTAATCTAATCAAGCTAGAAGTAATCAACATCCTAGAGAGGATGAGAGAGAGAGAGGAATTCATACATGTATAATAATTAGGTAGTGGTTAAACATTAACACTCTCAACATGAATAAAATATGTCATTAGGGTATGATCCTTGAAAAAGAGATCATGAAACCCTAATCGAAAAGGTTGATGAGCCCTTACCCTAATTTAGGGAAATGTTAGATGAAACCCTAATCTAGGGTAATGGTGTAACCCTAATATAGGGTGATGTTATGAGAAATCCCAATTCAGGGTAATATAATGAAGAACCCTAATTCAAGAGGATGCTTCATGAAACCCTAATTTGGGGAAAAGTTATAAGGAACCTAAATTTAAGACAATGATGTGTGGAACCCTAATCATGGGTGATGCCATGTGAAACCCTAATCATGGGTAATTCCATGTGAAACCCTAATCTAGGGTAATTCCATGTGTCATCCTAATGCAATAATGTGATGTGAATCCCTAATCTAGGGTGATGTTATGTGTAACTCTAATGCAATAATCTGATGGGAACTCTAATCTAGGGTAATGTCATGTGAAACCCTAATGTAGTGATGTGATGTGAAACTCTAATCCAGGGTGATGCTATGTAATGATATATGAAACCTTAATACGAAACCCTAACCCTAATATAGGGTGAAGGTATGTGAAACCCTAATTTTGGGTTATAGTGCATGAAACCCTAATCTTGGGCAATATGATGATAAACCATAACCCTAATTCTGGGTAATGGGATGAGTATCCCTAATTGACATGAATTTGGGAAACCCTAACCCTAATGAGGGAATAGTGATGCTACCATTACATTGCATAGTACTGATATGTCATTGATATAAATGTTATCATGTGTACTAATCATGCATGTATCATGAGATGTTGGACATAGACAGGTATGAGCTATGATGTTTTATTATTGAAATTGTTTTATGGGCCTTGTGAGCCATAATATGCTTTGTTGCCTAATAAGATGTAACAAGAGATTAATGGGCTTTGAGTGCCATGTGAGATGCCTGTATTGCAAGTATCATGTTTACCTTGGTCAGATGACCTGAAGGTATTAGTTACCTGATAAGTGGTAACAAGTGTTCTTTGATGAATTAAGGGTTTGAAATACCCATATTCCATAATCATGATGATGAGATGTTAAGGGATGAGAATGTCCATGATGTGACAAGAGATTAAGATCCCAATATTTTATAAAGCTTCAAAAAGTACTTGATAGAAATATTACATATTATGAGTAGCAATTGTTATAATGGTTTATGTTTGAAAACCTGCCTGATGCTAAAATAATATGGTAATGTACTTAATTAATCAAGTGAAATCTTATCATGTAGAGCCCTGACCATAGACCCATCATCGTCAATAGTTGGTGATGGTGAAATAGGTTTTCCTATGGGATCTCTTGGAGGGCATACTATTGAGTATGTGGGGGTTATGGGCGCGAATATCCTTACGCCCTAATGGAGGATTTGATGTGAGATAAACATTAAATCTCTTAATCCTTCATTATATATGTCGGGATGGATGTATCATAAATCTCCTGATAATGTTTAATGTCGTATCAGTGTGAGATAAAACATGAGATCTCTCGATTGTGAAGAGAGCACAGCCGCCGCTGTAACTGTATAGCGAAGTTGCCAGTATACCCTAGAAAGCTATTTGGCAGAGACACAAGATGTCCTACATGGGATCTCGTATTGACCTAGATAAGGATGAGGTCATGGAAATCCAACTCTTCCATTGACCTAGGTATGGTTCCGATTTTGATTTTGTAATGGTCGGTTGGAGTATGAGCGGTATACCTCATCTCCTCAGGGCTCAAGTATGATTGAAAAATGTTATCAGCCGTGTATAGCTTAAGGTTGAAATACGAGAATCACTGGTTAATGTTACCTTACTTATCATATCCTAGATGAATAAATGTTATACATGTTCTTCAATTCCTTATTGGATGTTGACAAAGGAAAGTAATGCATAGGTAACTTATTAACATGTTTATGATGCCAAAATAGGAACAAACTATCCACCTCATATAAAAATGTGTGATATATCGATAATTTTTTGTAATATGTAGTAGATATTTGTAATGTTTTAATGAAGATATAATGTAGAGGCTATCCTAAAAAAATTTAGAGTGATGGGTCTTTTTGAATTAATTAAAAAAATAGTGATAAACCATTCTTCCCAAATTAAAAATTCAATGAGGAATGACTCAAAGGAGAATTAGACTACTATGCATTATCCTAAACAAAAAATGTGGGAGCTCTATTCTTGACCTTAAGAATGGTAACGATGCTTCCATGAACTGTGTAGAAGAAGAACTTTTCTTTAAGTAAGTTTGTGTGAAATATATTTTACATAGAAATATCTGGGTAGTAAACCCTGAAGTAACCCTAACATGAAAGTATAAACCAAAGGACCATGGTGTATGTTAGTTGTTATAGTTACTAGAGTATTCAGAAAATAACATTTTAAAAGGCTTAAATGCTCATGCCAAATGTAGAACCCATTCCCAAGCCCTAGTTGTGTATGCATAGTGGATTGAACTTTGAAGAAGGTTTTCAACTAAATATTATTGTGACAAAATTACTTTTACCCAAATCCCACTCCCCTGACTAGAATGGCAGTGGTTAAAAGACTTGAGTGTCTATCCCTAGAATGATTTGAAAACACAAAACATATATCAATAACACCAATAGGAACTGAAAACTACTAGAGGGGGGGGGGTGAATAGAGTTTTATAAAGATTTTAATAATAATTTAAACTCAAACAACCACAATGAAAATATTGGACAAGGAGACACAGGGTTTAGAGTGGTTCCAACTATAGCAAATACTATAGCCGTCAGTCCACTACCCGGTTGCTTACCCAACCGGGATTTGAAAAGAAATTTATTTTATTACCTCGCAAGGACTTTACATAAAATACAATTTCTTTTCCCAAACCCTTCAAGCAGCCTTCACCTAGAAGTAATCGCCCAACCTTGAAGCAGCCTTCCCTTGAAGTAGATGCACCAACTCCCATTGCACCAGCCTTCTGAAGTAGCTTCCCGTGCGATAGCCTTCTTGAAGTAGCTTGAAGTCCCCTTCTCCACCTGAGAAGTCAACCCTCTCCAATCCGCAGCCTCCAACCCTAGGAGTAGCAAGGAGAGTACAAAAGATAACAAGGAACAAGAAGGAAAACAGAAATTACAACTTATCCTTTTAAGCACAAGGCTTGATTTGCCTATATCAAGCGTATAAATCTCCTAACCAATGTGTATGACAATGTGATTGTAGTGGATAGGAGATACTAGCCTATAGGGCACGAAATGAAAGCAATAGGAATGAATGGCAAGTGTAGGAATTGCTCTATTGCTCTAAAACAGATTGCAAGTGTGTATTCAAGCTCAAGTATAGCACAAGTATATCTTAGGTGTATTTTGGTGTCCTAAGGCATGTCCTATTTATAGGAATGGCCTATGGATGCTTAAGGACGTTCTAGACAACTTCTAGGGGGTTCTAAGTGCTTAACTAGCCGTTAGATATAAGTTAGGTGCTTTAGTAACGGCTAGTTGCTTTATTCTGCAGTTGCTGTCAGAGACCATCTCGGTCGACAATTTGTCGACCGAGATACCTACTCGGTCGAAGTTTTGTCGACCGACAGGCTCTCTGGATTAATGTTTATTTGCAACTGTCAACTGCTGTGTCTAACGGCTACTTTTGGTCAATCTCGGTCGAGAAGTTTATCGACCGAGAGTGTCTCGGTCGAGGAGTTTGTCGACCGAGATTGACTCTGTTTCAATCTATCAATTAAGGCACTAAGTGTGTGTATGAGTGTGCATTATGTGATCCTATTGGAAGGAGATGACCTAACTAAGTGTGGTGTTTAGCTAGGGAGATCTAACGCTTGATTTACATGAAGTCTAAGTACTTGTACATTATATATTTGTACAAGTTTACAAATGATTACATTGCATGACATTTACAAACATTCAAGCGTATGGATTCCCTAGAACTTTGTCATCACCTTGTTCCTGCACACTAAAGTAGTTCGTTAGATTAATAAGAATGAAATGTTTGTCATCATCGAAACAAAGGGATTTATCATAATATCCAATTTATCCAACAATCTCCCCCTTTTTGAAGATGACAAACATTTCCTAAATATGAAATAAGGAAATATAAAATATGTGAGTTTCATACCTGAAGATTACCTTTTGTAGCCTTTCTTGTATTGCAAGTGAGTGCTGGCCATCAAGATGAAACTCATTTATATTTTTGATTTTATATTCTTTCTCCCCCTTTGTCATTTCAAAAAGATATCCAATTTGAATATTTTATTTTTCTTCTCCCCCTTAATTTTATATTATGCTCCCCCTTAAATAGATATCCTATTAGGAACCTGGATTTTATATTATTTTTGTCCAATTTAGCCACAATTTATTTCTCAATCATTTGCAAAGGATGTTAAGCCTTGAAATGATATGAGATCATGTTAAGTTCATGGCATATGTATATTGATTTCTCACCCATTTTACAAGGGATGTTAAGCCCTGAAAATGATATGAGATTCCCTTAAGCTCATAATACATGTTGATTTCTTATCTATTTGAAAGGGATGTTAAGCCCAAAAAAAATGAGATGAGAGTCCTTTTATTATTAGAATATATGAAGATGTCTCTAACCAAATACAAGGGATGTTAAGCCCTGATTTGTCTAGAGAATTCCTTTAAGAGCAAAATATATTATTTTGATGAAATTCTTTTTCATACAAGTTACTTTTAAGAATACGAAGGTCATAGCAAACTCCAAAATGTTTATGTAAACTTCTTAATCAAATAAACAAATTTGATTTTATAAGCTCCCCCTTAATCTTACAATTTAAGCAATTTTAAGGCTTTTAAGGTCACACATGATTTTAAATTTTGATTTTGACCTTCATCAAAAGTATACTAAGATCAAGTACAATAGAATAATATCCAAATAAGCATTTTGTCAAAGCTTATTTTAGGTCGCCCTTGACTACGACCGTGGTGCCCCTTGGTCAATTTTAATTTTAACCAAGAGGCAAATTCTGCAGATTTCCAAGATAAACATTCATATGTGAAGTATAATTTCTGCAGATAGCTATAAATATCAATTTGAAGCATATTAAGATATACCCATCATAGTGAAGTCTTTGACCTAGATTTTTTTTTTAAAATACATGTTTTACATTCATTGTAAATGATGTTTCATATGCTTATGGGTACATAAATATCAAATCCCATTTCTTCTTATACCTTTATCATAAGATTCTTTTAGAAACATATATTTTGAAAGAAAGATTAATGTCTTTAAAGTCAAGATATCTTTTGATTTCTTAGAACAAGTAAATAGATAAAAACATTAATAATTTGTTCTAAGAGGCACCGTTTGTCTTGTCATAGCAATATCTTCATCACAAGCTGTGTCCACAATAATTATCTATTATGTCAAGATGCTTTTATGCTGATGACATTTGCAATTATCCGAATCACAATGTTCATACATGATTTGTATATATGAATCAAAGATTATTTTAAACCAATGAAACATAATGATCATGATGAAGCATGTTAAGTGATACTCAATATGAAAACATTTTCTTAACAATGAAAGCATGATTAATGTCTCAAGTCTTTTTAAAGATATCAATTTGAGAAATTTTGTAACATTGTGTTCTTTGCAAGCATTTTTAATAGTCATATCACTAATGAATTATTTTGCTTGCTTATCATCAAGAATCATGCATGCAATTATCATTATCTATTTGTGTTAACACAAAATCATGCTTAATGATGAAATAGTGAAAGCATGTCCAATAGAATGATAATTTCATGAAATACAGTGATTGTAATCATTTAAAACTAAATGTCATAACACATGATTTCTATCTAGATAGATGCTTTAAAGAATATCATGTAAACATTATAAAATAGGGATTTCTAAACTTGATTTTCAATTTAGAGAATGATGTCATTTATATTCAAAAAGATCTTCAGTCATTAACAACAAATAAATAGCCACTGATCAATCAATTATTCAGCAATTTTACTGCAGACTGAAATCAGTGACCAGGTCGGTCGACAATTTCTCGACCGACAAGGTTTCTGTTTTACCTACAGAACTATTTATTGATTTCAAGTAAATGTAGACTATGTCTAACTCAAATATGCAGTTTAAGAATCAGTTTTAGTTGAGATAAAACATATGAATATCAAAGTAACATTTAGATCAAATCTCAACTAATCATATTCAAAATTTTAAGTTTTGAGGACCTTAATTGAGATAAGTTTTCAAGTTAGAGATTTAGTTACTTGAATCATTTTGTTATCCCTTTATGTTAAGTTGAGATAGACATAAGGATGTGCAATAAAAAATCTTCGGTCATATCTCAACTTAGTCTAATCAATTCAATTTGGGGTTTTCGGAACCCATACTAACTCAACATTCCTTTTCTTGTATGGGCATGAAAAAGAGTAATGTCCAAGACGTGAGCAATAATGGCAACATATAGAATCAACCTCAAGTCTTTTTCTATGGTTTTGTTCTAGGTTGTTCTTTGGTACAAATGTGGCTTGATGTGCTCGTGTCTTTCTCCAACTAGGTTGTTGATAAGATTTCTCTTTGGGCTTATAACCTAGTCCTCTTCTTCCAATTTGATGATAGGAATTATCCAATATTCTATCAAGGATTCCATTGTTGCTTAACCTACTGACTTTTTGTTGCAACTTAACAATCTCATCCATTCTTTTCTTAATGTCTAGTTTTGCTTGATCTAGATTGGATGATAAAGAATTCCTTTCTTTCACTATATTGTCATAATCTACATGGGTGCACAATATATGTTGTTTTTGAAAGTCATTTAACTTTGCAAGTAATTCAACCTTTTCTTGATATAGAAGATCATAATTTGTTTCTAGAGTAAAAATCTTCACTTCACTACTACTTAGAGATGATTTCAAAGTACGGTTTTCAGAAACAATGTCATCTTTTTCAAAACCAAGAGTATTCAATTTAGCATATAAATCATCATTTTCGGATGTAAGAGCAAGAAGTCTAGCATTTAACTCATCGTTTGTTTTATTCGACTTCTTTAATTTCTTCTTGCACTCAATATACTTATTGTGTGTTTCTTCAAGACTAGAAATTAGCTCTTCTTTTGATAAATCAAGAAGGCTTACCTCTTCTTCTTCCTCCTCATTGGTTGTAGCAATGAAACAATTCTTATGGACCTCTTTCTTCTTTTCTTTCCATGGACAGCCGATTGTTGTATGGTTCGTTCCTAAACACCAATTGCAGCTTGTTGAAAGTTGGTCCAAGTTGCTCCTTTGCCTGCGGTTGTAGTCACCTCCACCCTTCATTCTTCAAGACCTGGTTAGGGTTCCTTGAAGCCTGCTCTGATACCAATTGAAAACTACTAGAGGGGGGGTGAATAGAGTTTTATAAAGATTTTAATAATAATTTAAACTCAAACAACCACAATGAAAATATTGGACAAGGAGACACAGGGTTTAGAGTGGTTCCAACTATAGCAAATACTATAGCCGTCAGTCCACTACCCGGTTGCTTACCCAACCGGGATTTGAAAAGAAATTTATTTTATTACCTCGCAAGGACTTTACATAAAATACAATTTCTTTTCCCAAACCCTTCAAGCAGCCTTCACCTAGAAGTAATCGCCCAACCATGAAGCAGCCTTCCCTTGAAGTAGATGCACCAACTCCCGTTGCACCAGCCTTCTGAAATAGCTTCCCGTGCGATAGCCTTCTTGAAGTAGCTTGAAGTCCCCTTCTCTACCTGAGAAGTCAACCCTCTCCAATCCGCAGCCTCCAACCCTAGGAGTAGCAAGGAGAGTACAAAAGATAACAAGGAACAAGAAGGAAAACAGAAATTACAACTTATCCTTTTAAGCACAAGGCTTGATTTGCTTATATCAAGCGTATAAATCTCCTAACCAATGTGTATGACAATGTGATTGTAGTGGATAGGAGATACTAGCCTATAGGGCACGAAATGAAAGCAATAGGAATGAATGGCAAGTGTAGGAATTGCTCTATTGCTCTAAAACAGATTGCAAGTGTGTATTCAAGCTCAAGTATAGCACAAGTATATCTTAGGTGTATTTTGGTGTCCTAAGGCATGTCCTATTTATAGGAATGGCCTATGGATGCTTAAGGACGTTCTAGACAACTTCTAGGGGGTTCTAAGTGCTTAACTAGCCGTTAGATATAAGTTAGGTGCTTTAGTAACGGCTAGTTGCTTTATTCTGCAGTTGCTGTCAGAGACCATCTCGGTCGACAATTTGTCGACCGAGATACCTACTCGGTCGAAGTTTTGTCGACCGACAGGCTCTCTGGATTAACGTTTATTTGCAACTGTCAACTGCTGTGTCTAACGGCTACTTTTGGTCAATCTCGGTCGAGAAGTTTATCGACCGAGAGTGTCTCGGTCGAGGAGTTTGTCGACCGAGATTGACTCTGTTTCAATCTATCAATTAAGGCACTAAGTATGTGTATGAGTGTGCATTATGTGATCCTATTGGAAGGAGATGACCTAACTAAGTGTGGTGTTTAGCTAGGGAGATCTAACGCTTGATTTACATGAAGTCTAAGTACTTGTACATTATATATTTGTACAAGTTTACAAATGATTACATTGCATGACATTTACAAACATTCAAGCGTATGGATTCCCTAGAACTTTGTCATCACCTTGTTCCTGCACACTAAAGTAGTTCGTTAGATTAATAAGAATGAAATGTTTGTCATCATCGAAACAAAGGGATTTATCATAATATCCAATTTATCCAACAGGAACATCATTCCTTATTTCATGAACTATAAGTTTTACAACATAGCTCGTAGGAAACAAAAGGTGATATACATATCAAAAGGAAATTAACAAATACATGAGGTAAAAGATTGACACTATTTAATTATACATAAATCCCCATGAACTTACATTGGTGATACATTATTAGAGTTCAACAAATGTCATGTCATACCATACTATATGAATATCATTGTACATATAGCATATATGCTTATCTAGAAACATATATAGTAATAAGATAAAAACAAAAACATTAAATACTTTCTTTTTAACAATAAGGTGTATTTTTAAGTGCATTTCTATTATACCATTCAACATCATTATAAGATATTTGACCAACTACTCAAAGGAATGCTCTATGAGGGTATTTGTAGGCTAAAAGGTAAGAGATAACCCTATTTTAGTGTGAGGGAACTCAAGGTTAAAAACCAAGAGCTAACCCTATTACAAAGGTTGTGTCCTTGCTTGATCAAATCAAGTAGGTACACTGCCTTGTTCCCTTACACCATCAATACATGTAGGTACATCAAGGGATGTATAATGGACATATATATATTCTTACAACCCTAGAAACATAGTATAAAGAACATACAAAACTAGAAATTGTAGGGAATATGTATCTCATGCAAGTACATAGGAATATGTATCTCATACAAGTACATATGCTCAAGCATTCAGACATATTAATACAAACAATGTCATACTACAAGTATGGCTGTTTGGAGGTAGAGAGTACCTTGAGATCAGAGCTCCGGATTAAAAAAATTGAGTAGAACTTGCAAATGATCCAATGAAAGAGATCCTGACATTTAACAAAGCTTGATTTGAGTTTGTTTGACAATATCTAGTCATCCTAATAGTTTTTATCAATGTTTGATTTTCAACCTCATCTATGTACTATTTCTCACAATAGAAATTGGATGTCTCATCATCATATTCTATTACTATACCATCAATCATTTTTGACTTAGGGTGAAACATATAAACTAGATCAAATATTCAAAATCTGGGTTTCATGATCTTAATAGGAAAATCATAAGATCTAAATAATATTAATGACTTCATCATCAACATTTCCATTCAAGTCATACATCATGTAATGTACACTTTTAAGTGCCAAAAAGAGATTAAGCTCATATTTTGTGCCACAAGTCATCAAAAGTTACTAATTTGTAGTGACATTAGTAGTTTAGATCATTCTTGGTCAAGAGTTGTACATGATTATATATCTAGCATAAAAAAATATGTATTATGTCACATATCATTGTATAGTCATCATTAAGCACATATAAGTGATCAAGCTTGAATCTTGGTTCATTGTACATCCAATGTTATTGATCAACAAAAACAAGTGGATTTGATCATAATTAGGGTATGTTTTGCATAATATTAAGTGCTTTGCACCAAAATTTTAAATATGCTACACTTTAAATGATATGGTAATCATTAGTATCCAAGTAAGATTATGGTCTAGATGACGGTTGCTAGATGTCATAAGTTACTTATAATATGACACAATAAGGAAATGGAGTATTATTAGGTAATGATCAGTATAATGATGCATAAATAACATTTAAGCTATCAAAAATTAATGAGTAGAATTTTGAATACATTTAGGCCTTCAAACCATCATTAATATATTGTTTGCACTTTGCCTGTAAAAATGGTATATAATACATTATTTTTGGTTAAAGGATCAATCAAATATCATATTTTAAAGATATATGCATTATTTTTATTTTTTTAAAAAAAGTACTATATTATCATTATTGGGAGGAGAGGAGAATATGATCATTATCAGGTTAGGAGTAGGCTAATGAAGAAGAGAACATGTAGGTCATGGTACCCATGCTTCGATATGGGCTAGTTGTGTCTTTAAAATCTTATTGTGTGTCCACTCCTTGGCAAGCAGTTGTTATGTCTTGTATATTTATCTTTCTTATATCTATAAAATGCCTCCATCTACAACTAAATGTGTATGTGTGATACGTGACTACCCAATCCCCATGGACCTATTACGTATTCAAGCATTATTGGTGTACTTTTTTGTGATTTCAATACATGTGAATAAGGTCTTAGAGAAAGTGTTGTTTTGCCTAAAATTCTAATTCTATTGAAACCCATATGGACCCAGGATTGGCTTTAATTTAATGTAGGTCTTGCAGGATGGAATTCATTTTCATTTGTGGGATTTATGTATTGGCAAATTGATGATTCTGGATCTTCCAGTGTTGTATAAATCATGCCCTAGTATAGCATTCCAATCATTGACCTCCTTCATGTTTATGTCATATTGTGAATAATCCATCAGTGCTACCACATTTTGAGAAAAGTAGTAATAACTACAACAGTTGCAAAGTGTCCTTATATACCACACAGTTGGAGCATATTCATATGCTACATAGCTGGCTGTGGTGGTTGGTTGTTGTGTTGGAGGTTGTGAAGATCACTCTCCATTGTTTCAGACCTGAGGTTCAACTACTTCAGGTGGACATTAATTTTCTTGAGTTTAGGAATGGCACACTATTTTCCATACATTCATACATATATATATCGGGTTTGATGAGGTCACGACATCGCCATCCAATTGTTTCAAAGTTCTTAACTCAGATAAGGAAGAAGATGACCTCCTAGAGGGGGGAAAAACCAAACCATCTTCACCCACTGTAACTCAAAAGAAAGGAAAGGAAAAGGAGAAGGAGCCACAAAAGCGTACCAGCAACACCAAAAGAAATTAATTATCTCCATCCTTGTTTGGAACGTGAAGGAAATCTATACCCATCCAAAAGAAGGGAGGTTTGAGAATGGATAAGACATAGTAATGTCTCTATAGCTGCTATCATAGAAAACAAAATTAGGAGATGCAATAAAGCATGTACTTCTTCGATAAAGGTTTGATTAATGTCTCTAATCATGAAGAAGTCGACCTAGGAAGAATATGTATGGGTTGGAACCCAAAGGTTTGTGAGGTGAGCATCTAGAAGGAAACTGAACAAATGATCACCGCCACTTACTGTAATAAAGGAGGTCTAAATATGTGGTTCTGAACCATCTATGCATACAATCTTCACGCCCAAAGGAAGGATCTATGGAAAGACAAAGAAGAACTATCTCAATCTATTTTGGAGCCTTGCCTTCTTATAGGGGATTTCAACAATGTGTGGATACAAGAGGAGAAAAGAGAAGGACACATCACATCTGACGCTGTCATTAAAGCCTTCAACCATACAATCAACATAGCTGATTTATGTGAGCTACCAATGAATGGAGATATCCTATACACCTAGAACAATGAAGGAAAACTAGGGAAACATATCACCAGTAAACTCGATAGGGCACTGGTGAACAATCACTGGCTCCAACACTTGCCTAATGCTCACATCAAAGTGATAAGTGCAGACATTAGTGATCATGCTCCACTGATGATACAACTACAAGAAAAGAAAAGAAAAGCCAAACCATTTAGATTCAAAAACATTTGGACTAAATGGAATGGGTACAAAGACATTATCCAAGAAACTTGGTCTGAAGAGATAAAGGGAAACATGATGTTCATATTCACCAAAAAGCTGATGAAAGTGAAACAAAAACTAAAAATCTGGTCCAGGGAACAAGTCAACCTCCCTGAACTTCTTAAAGAATCTAAATATAAGATGAGGGATATTAGGGTTACCCTTCTAGGTGACCCAGTCAATCACTAACTAGTCAAGGAGGAAACAAAACTAAAGGCACAACTAGAAGACCTGAAAAATGTAGAGGAAAGCTACTCATGGCAACACAACTGACAAGCCTGGATCGCGGATGGGGAACACAACACAAGACTCTATCACAATGCAATAAGGAAGAGAGAAGCTCAAAATACCATCGCGGAGCTAGTGGACACAGAAGGTACGATCGTGAATATCCAGGAAGAACTTGAAAAACAAGCAACAAACTTCTACAAGTCCCAATATAACAAGCGCCAAGACGAAGACATACAACCTCAAGAAGAAGAACTTAACTAGAGGTACAACCTCACGAGTTCTCATAATAATATCTTATGTAGGTATACCAACATTGAAGAACTCAAGGCCTCACTATGGAGCATAGGGATCGACAAATCCCCATGCCCATACAGGTTTAATTCTTTATTCTTCAGAGATGCTTGGGACCTTATCAAAGAAGACCTACTCAATAGCATTAGTTGGGCTCTAAGGGGAGGTAGCATGCTCAGACAAGTCAACCATGACTTCTTCACCTTCGTCCCCAAAAAGAAAACAAAAACAACATTGGCTGACTTCAGACCCCTCACTTGCTGCAATGTCCATTACAAGATACTGCAAAAATCCTTGCTGATAGGCTCAAAATGGTGTTGCCCATGCTCATCTCTGACTCCCAGGGAGCATTCATCTCAGGCAGGAACATCTCAGATTGTGCACTGCTTGCAAGTGAATTCATGCTTGATTTTAATGTCAAGAGAGGCCATAAGAAGATCTGTATGAAGCTAAATGTCTCTAAGGCATTTGACAATGTCAAATGGAGAAAACTCTAATTGATAATGATAGAGATGGGATTCTCTAATAAATGGGTCTCACTTATCAAACAATGTGTTAGTACTATAAAAGCTACTTAGTACTGGTCATTGGTACCCCAAACGACATTTTCGAAGGCTCTAATAGCCTTAGGCAGGGAGATCTGCTCTCTCCTCTGCTTTTCACCATAGTAATGGCGTACTACTCACTACTCATGAAGAGAGCAAAGGATAAAAAAGAAATTAAAGCCTACACTATCCATGAGACTCGGGTCATGAACCACTTAATATTTACAGACAATGTCTTAGTCTTCATTGAAGCCAAATCGAATTATCTCCAGAACATCAAAAAGCTTCTTCAAAATTTTGGAGAACAAATTGGGCATCACGTCAACAAATCCAAAACTCCAGTTTTTATCTCTTAAAACTACAAGGGCATCAATCAAGAAATCATAGAAACACTCCAAATGGAAATTAATACTTTACCAACAAGGTACCTCAAATTTCCTCTCACAGGTGGGATTTCCTCTCACATGTGTTAAGCTTCAAGTGAAATATTTCACCGAATGCACTTACAAATTAGAGGACATGATCAGTAGATGGCCACTCACATGGATATCTATGGCAGGCCAGATTACACTCACCAAATCAGCAATAGAAGGACTACTAAAGTTTTGGTCCCAACAAGGAAAAATTCCCATGATTGTACTTGATCGCATAGAAATGACACTATCAAACTACATATGGGCGGGAGGTACACACCCAATGAAATACTCAACACTTGCACTTCCCAAGGATAAAGGAGAAGTAGGCCTAAAATATCCTATGGAGATAGCCAACTGGGCAACAACCAAAAGATTCATCACCTTCATGGATGGTGAATCCACCTGGGCAAGGTGGATGAGAAGATGCTATCCAAAAGGGCTGGACTTCGACCCACCAACACGAGAAGGCTACTCGTGATCCATCAACTGGATGACCATCATTTAGAAGTACATAAAAAACATTTAGTATAACTTCTCTAGGTAAATGGAAACTCAAAGATCTAGGAATCAACCCTTGGGACCTCGTCAGGCTCCATGGCGAAAACAACTGTTGCACCAAGCACATATGGAACGAGTATGAGGTTCTGAAATGGAGCCTCTACCTTTATTGAGCTCACTATGAAACACTTCCCACCCTTGACAAGGTGGTGAGATGGTATCCTGGCACAAACACCACAGGCTTTCTATGTGGTGAAGCTATCGAGTCACAAGAGCATCTATTCTAGAAATGCCACTTCATCAATGAGCTCTGGAGATGGACCTGTACCAAGATTAACTCCACCATAATTTAGCTGAGAAGCATGAAGAAGATGATCAACATACTAGGAGACAGTCCCAACAAACTACAAAGAAAACTGCAGACAATACTATCTGATGTCTACTTTTACACTTGGAAAGAAAGGAACACAAGGAAGCACAAGGATAAAGAAGGGAATATTGTGAATATCGGGGATTTTTTTTGTAAATTTTATAATCTTAGACTCAAAGTTTAGACAGCCCATTGCTGAAAATCTTTCTCTTGTAAAGTAGTGAGTATAGGGGCTACTTTGTAATTTGTCACAAAATTTTTGGGGGTTCAGAATAAAATTTACCAAATTCCAATATATAGGGTTTGAATCCCAATTGTCATCTTGATTTACCACCCTCCCAGACGTTTGGCCTCTATCATGGGAATGGGAGAGGGGGAGAGATGCCTCAATCAAAACCATATATAAATAAATAAATAAATAAATAACTAAATAAATAAATAAATAAATAAATAAATATACATATATATATATATATATATATATATATATATATAGCCGGCAAGGGAATAGCCCGATTGGCGAATTCCGC